>OU015494.1:115763065-116110565 GCA_907164885.2 Dolomedes plantarius
CGTCTGTGGTTCTGCGTCAAGGGTAGACAAAGCAATGGACGTCTTGCGGACAGACCACTCTGCTGTAAACGGCGTCGAATGGTACGCGAGACACTGGATGATGCGTTACAGACAGCATGTGCTGTGCTATGGTTCGTGATGTGACTGAGCGATCCGTCACTGCCATGCGCACAATTTGCCTGTCATCACGTGAAGTGGTGCGCTGAGGTGGATGCGATTGAACACGCCGGTCCGTCGTTACCCTCCTGCATCCAACGATCACATATCCGCTTTACAGTTGTTTGGTTTCGTCCAACACGACTACCGATTTCCCTGAAAGATAATCCACAATCTCGGTAGGCCACTATCCTTCCTCTGTCGAACTCGGATACTTGATCAAAAGATGATCGCTGTTTTCGACGAGGCATAATTGATCGTTTTTTTGAAAAAAACTACAAGAAAAACACAATTGCCGAACTTGAAATCGTCGAAATCTCCAAGCCTTAAATAGCGCTTTGAAGTGGAGCCACAGGCGCGCGTGATGTGCGTCTGCGATGAAATTCTAATCATTTGCATATCTCACTTCCGCTAATGCATGTTGTAAATTTCATGCTATTTGCATGTTTCCTTCAGGGTGTTGTATTTACAGTGGCCAGCAGTGTATATATATATATATATATATATATATATATATGTGTGTGTGTGTGTGTGTGTGTGTCAAAACATAACTGAACTATCAAAATATAGTTGAGAAGTACGGCGAAATGGTGTTTAAAATAATAAGAATCTAACATTTCATTTACAAAGCGCGCGTATTTTTTAGTGGGGAATCATCCTTTAAAAGCGACTTTGATCGGAAAGCGAAGGATTCTAGGCGAGGGAATTTATTTTTAGAAAGGTACAGGTCTTTGGGCGCGAAGTTAAATTGTACGATCAGCAATAATAAGGGTCCAGATGACCAAGGTTGTGGTCTGCACATGCGCCGTTGAGCAGGAGCTCGGAGGAAATTAAGTTTTGGCGGTAGATTGGATGGGAATTTCGTTGAGAGCTGAAGCTCGCGGCAGTCGTGCCGGGTAGGTCGACAAAATGGCTACGTGAAATAGATTACCCTGGAGAGTGGTTACTTCAAGAACGCAATAAATAAGGATTAAAAAGTAGTTGACTTTCTTGTGATCCATTCCCTGCCACTCGCCCAACTAATTAAAGAATATGACGACTGCAGGAATAATATTTAAACACGGGAGCAAAACACGCTCCGTGTCAGAAGCCGTTTTGTGATCGATGTCAAGGGGGAAACTACAAAACCAATGGATTATCACTCCGGAAAAGAAGAAAAAAGGGACATTTTTAGTGACATTTCGACTAAGTACATTATTTTCAAAGTGATAAAAACGTAAATAATTAAGGATGGCTACAAATAACCCAGAGACTGATCTAAAAAGCGTCAAGATGCACTTAGACGATAGCTATGTGCAACAGCAAGACATTCGTGATGGAGCGGAAACAAGTCAGGGAAAAATAGAAAAAGATGAGAACGGAAAAAAAGTGAGTACAGAAGGAACTCCGACAGATGATGGGTGGGGCCAGAGAAATGTTGAGAAAAGAAGACATGAAATCAAATTACAAATTCCAACGTATGACAACAAAAAAATCAAAAATATAATCCCTTGGTTAAAGTTGTATGAAGAAAAATGTCGAGCGATGGATTTAAGCAATGAATAGAAAAAAGATAACATCATGAATTATGTAAGTGAGGATATACAAGAACTAATAATTTCAACAGAACTGTATAGGGAAGATTATGAAGTAATAAAAAAAACAGCTGACTGCCATATTTTCAAAAAGTAGAGAAGAACAAATTTCACGATACAGAAGTTTAAAATTGTCAGAGCAAGGTGATTTAGTAGGTTATTTTAAAGACAAGAGAGAACTCGGTAGATCACTTCAAAAAGAAGATAGTGAATTAGTAGAAACATTAACTTTAGATTCTCCTCCACAAATGAGAACACTCCTGACATTGCAGAAGATACAAACTCCAGCTGAATGGTTAGAAGTTGCAAAGAAGATTCATCTACCAAATTCGACGACGGAAATATGTGAGCAGCGAGGTGAAAACTACAATTCATCTGCAAGACGACAACCTTTTTATAATCACCCAACAAACTATCGACAGTTAAATGATGCAGATGATCGACGGCGATGGACAAACTACAGTCATTGTAGTTTCCCGTACAGTCATTGTAGGGTCCCGATGTAATGGCCGAGAGGATTATCATCAAAGAAGATATCAAAATCGCGATGAACACGATATATTCATGGCATTCAACCAACGGCATCAGAATTCAACAATTACCAAACAGCTACCGACGAGAGGATAACACAAATGATCGAAGATGACTGATAATCGAAACTCGGGTGAGTGACAAAACTTTTCCATGTCTTTTAGACAGTGGGTCGACGGTGACGTTATTATCTTCAAAATTGCTTAAATTAATTAAAAACTTTAATGAAAAAGAAAGTAAGAATGTATTAATAAAGCAGACTGTTGGTAATGTAATTGGGCAAAATTTAATAGAATGTGCAGTAAAAATAGGAAGTGTTAAAAGAAAAATTGAAATTCTGATAATTGATAGTGAGCTACCATATTTATTATTGAGTTTACAACATATTCAGTTATTTAAATTAGATGTTAATTTTAGAAATTTAAGAGTGTATCAATTTGGTTATGAGATAAAGTTGTATGATGATTATAAATTTTTAAGTCCTATTGCATTTCATGTTCAAAATAAGAACTTTAAAAATTATGGTAAAAATTTGTAGAATGAAAATAAGTATTATGCTGATGATTGTATGTATAAATTAAGAAGTGTCAATAAGAATGTGTATAAATGTAGAAATTTTTATGGTACTAAGAATTCTTATAATGCAAAAAAATTTTGTAGAGGAAGTAATTTTGAAAAGAGAAAAAAATTTAGACATGATCACTCTCTTGAGCTTAATCCTAGAAATGTAAAAAAGAGAAATTGTGTAAACCAAGATATTGAAACTGTTTTAGTTAATAAATGTGACACACCGATTTATGACCAAAAGTAGAGCATGAGCAAATCTAATGTCAAAATTGAAAATTTTCAAAGTGTAAAAAATAATGATTGTGATGTTCTAAATTATAAGGAGACATCAGGTATCCCCGATGATACGCTGAACACTCTGTTTAAAGAGCCCGGTGATGTTTTGGACTCAAAGCCACCAGAACAAATACCTGAGGACTGGACCAAATTAGACAAAATTTTCAAAAATTTCGAACAAATTTTTTCTAAAAACAAATACGATGTTGGCAAGATTAGATTAGAACCCCAGAAAATCGTTTTAACGTCAGAATTACCAGTATCACAGAGGCCATATCGTACATCCCAAGTAGAAAATGCTGAAATTAACGACAAATAGATGAACTTTTAAAAGTAGGTTTAATAAAACCATCAAGTTTTCCATTTAGCGCACCTGTCACCCTCGCAATAATAAACAAAAGTTAAGGAAAAACTAGATTATGTATCGATTACAGGAAATTAAATGTTGTAACGAAAACAGATTCAGAACTTATTCCACGAATTGATGACCTTTTAGACCAATTAGCTCATGCAAATTATTTCACCACTTTAGATTTGACCTCAGGCTATTGGCATATTGAAATACACGAACGTGACACTGAAAAACTAGCATTTGCGATTAATTTTGGACTGTATGACTGGAAAAAGATTACCGTTTGGGTGGAAAAATGCACCTAGTGTCTTCCAAAGAGCAATATGACAAATTCTAAATGAACACCAAATAAATTTTGTCCTTAACTACTTCGATGATATAATAATTTTCTCAAACACTTTTCTTGAACACATAGGAGATTTAGAGAAAATTTTCAAAATTTGTGAGCAGGAAAACATTAAGTTAAATAAAGTTAAATGCCAATTTGCACAAAAAGAAATCAAATTCTTAGGTTATGGAATAACACAAGGAAAATACTCCCCACATAATACAAACATTGAAACTATTAGAAAATTATTACCACCAAGAAATGTAAAAGAATTGCAAAGATTTTTAGGCTCAATAAATATTTACCAAAAATTTATACAAGACTATGCAAAATTAAGACTCCCCCTAAACAAATTGTTAAAAAAGGATGTAAAATAGGATTGGACCCAAGAATGTCAAAATTCTTATCTGAGATTAAAAGATGAGCTCATTTCAAGACCAATTTTAACTCTATTTAACCCAGATTATCCATGCCACCTTTTTGTAGACGCGAGTCAAGAAGCAGTTGCTGCTGTCTTAAAACAGAAACATCCTGATGGTCAACTACACCCAATTGCTTTTCATTCCAGACAATTAAAGAAACATGAAAAAACTATGCTATCACTGAACTCGAATGTTTGACTATAATTGACTCTATTAATAAATACCATTGTTGCTTGCATGGGAAAAAATTCACACAATTCATTCGGATCATTCAGCCTTGCAATGGCTCAAAAATGTTCAAAATTTAACTGGACGACTGTTTAGATGGTCTTTAAAACTCTCCATGTATGATTATGAGATAATACACATAAAAGGTAAATATAATTATGAAGCTGATATGCTATCAAGAAATCCTATAATCAACTTTGTATCCCAATATTGTTATTTTTTAAGCACAGATGAAATTATTCAAGGACAATTAAATGATAATGTAAACAATATAAAGTACAAAAAATATAATGGAGTTTTAACAGTGAAAAAGAAAAATCTAGTCAAAATTGTAGTTCCGCCATCATTAAGACTAAAATTATTAACTTCTGCACCTGAAAAATTTGGACATCCGGGTGTGAAAAAAATGTTACAATTAATTTCCCCTATTTACTATTGGCAAGATATAATAATAGATATTGCAAATTTTGTTCGCTGTTGTGAAACATGTCAGAAAAACAAAAAATCAACACAGAAAAAATTTGGCCTAATGGAGAAGGTGCCAGTTGCCCATGAACCGTTTGACCTAATTTCAGTTGATACCATTGGAGGTTTTAATTTTTATAAATCGACAAAAAAATATCTTCAACTGGTTATTGATCATGCGACAAGACATATTTGGACTTTTCCTTATAAAAGTGTGACAAGTGAGACATATACTAACTGCTTAAAGCAATTTTCAAAATTAAAGTTCCCAAACAAATATTAAGTGACAGAAATGCTGCATTTACTTCCTCAAGGTTTATAAAATTCCTAAAACACCACAATACAAAACAATTACTCACATCAGCCCATAGGCCTCATTGTATCAGAAAAAATGAAAGATGTAATCAAACTATTGTGTCAAAATTAAGATGTAAAGTAAATACTTCTTCGAAGAAAATTCGATGGACCAAAATTTTAGAGCAAGTAACTTCTGAATATAATAACCAACCCCATAGTGTAACTAGATTCCTCCCGAATTACCTTTTATTTGGACATTTGCCATATGACTCACCATTGCCTAAAACAACTTCATTAAATTATCCGCCAGTTGAAGATGCAAGAAAGATTGCAGTACAAAGAACCATTCAGCACCATAAAATTAATAAACAGAGATATGATAGACATTTTGTACAGTCAAATTTTAAAATTGGTGACTTAGTGATGTACGAAGAATTTAAATACCCAAATTCAAGAAAATTAGATCCCCCTTATTCAGGCCCTTATAAAATTGTAAGCCAACTCTCAAATGTTAATTTCGAAATTGATAAACCAAACCAATACACTGGGAAAAAGAGTGAAATTGTGCACTCAACTAGATTAAGACATTTCCATCCACATAATCAGTTTAAATTAAAATAATTTTGTTTCATGCACAATTTTCTTGGGGAGGGGGGGGGGATTAAGATAAGATTTTGGTACGAATTACAATTGAAAAATTTAAATTATAAAATTATGAATGTTAATGAGTAAATAAAATAAAATAAAATAAATTTTTTTTTAAATTTGGAATTGATGATATTGTGAAATTAAACTAGAATATGATTTGTATTGAATTTATTGGGTTTTAACAATTGTGTGTTTTGAAATGAAATTTAGTAACTAATCAAAGAACTTTGGCTAAAACTACTTTTTGGATTATTTTGAAATGTTTTGTTACCATTTTTGCAATGTTTTGTTTGTATAATGTGCTGAACTGTGTTTACATTTTCCCGAAAATGACCAAACTTCCTAACTCAGAGATCCATTTCTTAATTGATTTTACATGTTGGGTGCCTAACACCCTTTTGACTCCACTTAGGTTGTTAAACTTTGTGTGTTGTCTTAAATTAAAATTAATTAATAAAAAAATTTAAAAAAGCAAGCTATCTTCGTTAAACTCTCTACTAGAGAACTATTGTATGTGATGTTTTGGATCTTCTGAGCCAACAACCGAATGTGACAACAAATATTTTGTTACTTAAACCATTGTTGTGGTTAAGACTGTGGGAAAATTTTGAACTTGCTCTCCTCTGACCCAACTATGCACAACTAATCAGAAAGCATAATGTGTTTTAACATAATGAATCTATCATTGTGAATTTTTGAAATAAAAAGTGTCAATTATATTTATGTTTTGATAAGGGTGAATTGATTTGTAGATAAATTGTAAAATTATTGTGAAATTTGTGTGTGTATCATAACTCGAGTATGAAAAAGCGCTTTCTTGTAACCTAGGTTAAAATGAGATGATGTTATGTAATAATAATGCTAAAAATAAAGTATATGAGAAAAATTATCCCATGGGAAATTGAATTTATGAGTTGATAGAATCTGTAGAAGTTGATTTTGTAAAGTGATTTTGTAATATAATAAGTTGATAAAATCTGTATTTTTCAAATCTGTAATTATGGCTTTTTTCATCATTAAGTTGTTTTCATTCATGTATACTTCATATTTCCATCCTTATTTTATGTAAATAAATTAAATACATCTGTAACTGATTTAAACTGGAACTGTTTAAGATTGTGAGAGTGATTGGACAAATTGTAGGACTGTCAAATTATTCTCCACTCAGGATCAGAGTAAGCATCTAGTACGGTAGAGACTTATTTGAAACTCTAATAACCGTCCAAGTAACCAGTGAAAATTGTGATTAATATTTTAGTGTGCTTATGTGATATATTTTTGTATGTTAAGTGAGATTTTTCAGATAATACCTCTATGTTTTTCCTATTGTTTCTACTAACCAATGATTACATATATTTCTTTTCAAGACTCAAGACCATTTCGATGTAAACTGTTATGAATATGCACTGTATTTTTAAAAACTACTGCTCCAGGTCATCCTGAATAGATAGAAGAGTAATCTAGGGGTTTCAGAGGAAAAATTTAGGAATTAATTGATGGGTATTGTTGGGAATTTGTTGACTAGGGACTGCACCCTACTCACCATTTTCCAATGGGTTTATTTTAGTTCTGGAATTAACTTTGTTTTTCTCTCTTCTGGGGACGTACTGCAGAGAATTAGCTACTCTTTGTGTGCACGCCTTCAGAGGGACGGGGGTGGAAGTTGTCAAAACATAGCTGAACTGACAAAATATAGTTGAGAAGTACGGGGAAAGGGGGTTTAAAATAATAAGAATCTAACATTTCATTTACAAAGCGCGCGTATTTTTCAGTGGGGAATCATCCTTTAAAAGCGACTTTGAGTGGAAATCGAAGAATTCTAGGCGAGAGGATTTATTTTTAGAAAGGTACAGGTCTTTAGGCGCGTAGTTAAATTGTACGATCAGCAATAATAAGGGTCCAGATGACCAAGGTTGTGGTCTGCACATGCGCCGTTGAGCAGGAGCTCGGAGGAAATTAAGTTTTGGCGGTAGATTGGATGGGAATTTCGTTGAGAGCTGAAGCTCGCGGCAGTCGTGCCGAGTAGGTCGACAAAATGGCTACGTGAAATAGATTACCCTGGAGAGTGGTTACTTCAAGAACGCAATAAATATGGATTAAAAAGTAGTTGACTTTCTTGTGATCCATTCCCTGCCACTCGCCCAACTAATTAAAGAATATGACGACTGCAGGAATAATATTTAAACACGGGAGCAAAACACGCTACGTGTCATCATATATATATATATATATATATATATATATATATATATAACCCTAAGAGCCGACGTTGCCCCCCTCCTAAATCTCTGGACTGTAGTCGCCACTGTCTGTAACTGAAGTTATTTTTTCTTAGTCTATTCGGAGCGTTAATGAATTAAAACCGTTATATGAATTAAAATAAAGTGAACATAATTAAAATATTAAAATTTCCTAAACTCGCATAACCTTGCAAATTTGGCTTTATGTATCGATGAATAGTTTGCAAAAATTTGCAAAAGGGATCTCAGAACCACTTCAGTTACCACTAGCATGTTGTTTCTTAACACACTGTAGTTAAGTATAATTTAACGAAAAAAAATTGTAAGACTCATTGATAACTAAGATAAATTTAGGAAAATAATTTTTGAATGTTTAAAATCCGTAGTCATTTCTAATTAATTTCGATATATTTTAATTTCATATGTAGGGTAATTTTCTTTATGAAACGCTATAAAATTACATGGGATTAACAACGGTAAAATAAACCTTTTTCTACGAAGAATTAAAGTCATCTTATGAGGTAACATATTTATATTTTAACTAGATTCGTATTTAAATGGAGTTCAGATTTTTAAGTATAGACTTTTATAATGGACCGTATGTACAAATTCAGTACTCATAAAAATAAAATGCATTCCTCATAAAAGTATCTTGGGTGCATTGCACCGATTTTAAACTAACTTTATTTCCATGGATTACAAACAGAATTTCCATACATGTTCATAATTTCTTCCATTCTTACCCTTGTTCATATCTTACAACACGTTAGAATTTTTCTTCCCGAAAATGATTGTATTGCTTTGAAAAATTTTAAATGCTTTGAAAATAATTTCTACAGCTCAAATTTGAATACCTGCTTCTGTGCGTGAGGAGCATTGGAAAGAAATGCATTTATATTCAAACATGATTGTGTAAAAGCATTTCTGTTCAAATGTATGTAACTCACACGTAACGTTATAGCTAGATGCAGTCGTTACATAAATACTCAATCTCATCGTCTACGTCTATATCTCTACATGTAGATGCTTGTAGCTTGGCTTCCCTGTAGCAGATTCCATGCAATGAAGATCTCCAGAGGGTTAAAAAGGCCTTTCGATTCAGCTCATTAGAAACTGCTTTCATAAATTTGCGTGATGACACAGACATATGTGCTAAATATCAAACTTAGCCTTCACACTTATTTGAAAAATAGGCAACATCCGCACTCATTTTAATTTTGACTTTTAAGTTGATAATTTTTTAATTCGTTAATATGCATACAACAGCATAACATTGAAAAAAAATGATTAAAAAATTTCTCTTCAAGCTAACAAAAAAATCGACAGCTATATTTATAAAGTAACTCGTAGTAAAATTTTCACGAATGAATTATTTTTATAACTGCTGATATCTTTGTCGACTTTTAATGAAATCCATATTTATAACATTTAAATTATTTATTATAGTAGCTCTAAACAGTCAACAGGACTGCCAAATTTTAAATCCGCTTGTAGCATTATTTTAAGAAATATTCTTAGATTAAAATGATTCTACTAACAAATAGTTGAAAGACGGAGGCAAAAAAGATGGTCAACATCGCCAACAAACGTACGTACTCTTGGAGTTGGTATTCAACACGTTTTGCGGGCATCGGACCATCCAATAAAAAATAAACGTCTCTTCATATTTATAGTAAGCAACAATTGCAGTTTAAAATTTCCGGTAGGTAATAAATTAAAGACTGCTTTAAATCGCGTGTTTAGAAGATGGCACTACAATTACAACCGGACGCAAATGATTACTATATCTTCAAGTGTACTTTTGAGGCGATAACCTGAGTTTATGACTGACTTATTTGACTTCGTAATTTTTTTTTTCTAAATACACCTATTAGAAATTAGAATATTAATATAATTTGGTCACTTCACTTTGCATGTTTTATCTAAATGCCCTTATTTGCAATTAGAATGTTATTTACTTATGTACTTTGTAATATAGTTATACACTTTGGCAAACTGTAACTAACGAGGATGTTTAGGAAGTGATATTTTTATTAAAGAAATCCATATTTATAACATTGAAGCGATTTATAATAGTAGTTCTAAACATTCAACAGGACTGCCAAATTTTAAATCCGCTTGTAGCATTATTTTAAGAAATATTCTTAGATTAAAATGATTCTACTAACAAATAGTTGAAAGACGGAGGTAAAAAAGATGGTCAACATCGCCAACAAACGCACGTACTCTTGGAGTTGGTATTCAACACATTTTGCGGGCATCGGACCATCCAATAAAGAATAAACGTCTCTTCATATTTATAGTAAGCAACAATTGCAGCTTAAAATTTCCGGTAGGTAATAAATTAAAGACTGCTTTAAATCGCGTGTTTAGAAGATGGCACTACAATTACAACCAGACGCAAATGATTACTATATCTTCAAGTGTACTTTTGAGGCGATAACCTGAGTTTATGACTGACTTATTTGACTTCGTAATTGTTTTTTTCTAAATACACCTATTAGAAATTAGAATATCAATATAATTTGGTCACTTCACTTTGCATGCTTTATCTAAATTCCCTTATTTGCAATTAGAATGTTATTTACTTATGTACTTTGTAATATAGTTATACACTTTGGCAAACTGTAACTAACGAGGATGTTTAGGAAGTGATATTTTTATTAAAGAAATCCATATTTATAACATTGAAGCGATTTATAATAGTAGTTCTAAACATTCAACAGGATTGCCAAATTTTTAAATCCGCTTGTAGCATTATTTTAAGAAATATTTTTAGATTAATCGGATTCTACTAACAAATAGATGATAGACAGAAGTAAAAAAGATGGTCAACATCGCCAACAAACGCACGTGTTCTTGGAGTTGATATTGAACACGTTTTGTGGGCATCAGACCACCCAATACAGATTAAATGTCTCTTGATATTTATAGTAAGCGACAATTGCAGCTTAAAATTTCCGGTAGGTAATCCAGTTTGCCAATGTGTAACATTCTATAAAAAAGTATATAAGTAAATAACATTCTAATTTCAAATAAGGGCATTGAGATAAAGCATACCAAGTAAAGTAAGCCATTTATATTGGAATTCTAATTTCTAGTAGATGGATTTAGAAAAAATTTAAGAAGTGAAAGCGAACAGTCATAATTTCCCGTTATCACCTCAAAAGTACACCTGATGATATAGTAATCAGCAACTCCTTTACTTTTATCAATCGAATAAAAATGTCTCTCTGACATTGAGAGTTTTTAGCATTGCAAATAATCATCTTTCCGAACAATGAGTTTTCAGAATAACCCTTTTACTTATTAGCGTATGGTTGTAATTTAAAAGGGAAGTTTTCACTACTGTGTTTGTTTCGGATTGGCTAAGGATGGTATAGTGGGCGGTCCCCAAGTATGAAGCAAAGTTTTAAAAAATTTTATGTTTGAATATAAATATTTCTTTTTAGATCTTATTTTCGCCTGCGACAGAATATGCAGAATGAGCATTTATTCCCTGTATTTCGATACCATACATTAATAAGCCTTGCATTCAAATTCCTCGGAGGTTAAACTTAATGCCTCAAACGTAATGAAAGATGTGAATACTAATGAGGCTTTATGGAGTTATTTTGTATATTTGGAAGTAGAATTATTACTGTATACGTACCTCAGATATACATGATAAATTTGGTAAATAATGCCAGACAAATGATAAAATTAAAACTCGAAGAACTAAAGAATTTCTCAAAGAAACATGAAATAACAACGCTCTCAAACACTTCGTAGAATTTCTACTTAATGAACACTCCAGAAAAACAAACCTAATCGTTGAGTGACATACGTATATTATTCGTCCATCGAGTATTAGACATGTTTTGCGGGCGTAAGACCACCCATTAAAGTATCCATGTCTCTTGATATTTATAGAAAGCAACAATTGCAACTTAAAATTTTCCGGTAGGTAATAAATTAAAAGATTGCATTAAAACACTTGTCTAGAGGATGGCACTTCAATCACAACCTGACGCAATTGATTACTATATCTTCAAGTGTACTTTTGAGGCGATAACCCGAGTTTAAGACTGTTCAATTTCCCTCCGTATTTTTTTTTTCTAAATGAACGTATTATTAACTAGAATATCAATATAATTTGGACACTTCACTTTGTATGCTTTATCTAAATGCCCTTATTTGCAATTACAATGTTATTTACTTATGTACATTGTAATATAATTATACACATTGGCAAACCATAACTAACAAGGTTGTTTAGGGAGTGATATTATTTTTATTAAAGAAAACCATATTTATAACATTTAAATGATTTATTATAATAGTTCTAAACATTTAACAGTATTGACAAATTTGTAAATCCGCTTGTAGCTTTCTTTTAAGAAATATTTTTAAATTGCTCGGATTCTGCTAACAAATAGATGATAGACAGAGGTAAAAAAATTGTGCGGTCGGGGGACCCCCGTCAGGAACGAAGTTCCTTACGTTATTTTTTCAACTCTAAACGTGATTTAATATGTAGATTTCTATTGATTATATTGGTGTATTTTTGTCACGCCAAAAAGCGCAGCCCTCTTTTATTCAACCAACTCTCTCTCTCTCTCTCTAATTTGTATATTTTTTTTTATCATTTTTTCAAAGCAAAAGTGTACAGTAAGGATTTAAATCAATAAATTTCATTTAACATTTTAGGAAAAATAGTCATTTATTAAAATTTAAATATAAAATAGTGAATTATTAATTATACATAAATTCTAAATAAGAAAAAATTCTTTTTAAATTTTATTATCATTATATTGTATCATGGTAATTATTGGCTTATGGTAACTATAATAAGATGCATACGTTTGAGATTCAATGTTATCCAAGTATCTCGAGAAAACAGCATCAACGGTTGTACAGTATTCCGTTGTGAACTGCGATGGGTCATTATTAATACTTAAATCAAATGTACCTGATAAAAAAGATGTGAGCTTTTCCAATTTTTCTTTATCATTGAAGTTAACGTTGAAGTCTCCAGCCAGTATGAGTGGAAGTTTATGAAAATTTTGGTTAAGTAATTTAGAACCTCCCTCAGTATATTCTAACGCCGATCGATGGATAAATAATGTTATATCCTCAATCTTTTGATTTGGGGATATATAAATAGCTACTATAACTACTTTAACATCATTTCCCATTTCACAAACAACTGAACAAATGTCACCAACTGATGAATGCCTAGTACTCAAATCACTAATGTTAGACAAAAATCTTCTCATATTTTCTGTACAAATGTGGGCGGTATGTTCAGAGTTATGGTATATTACGACTCCACCTGCATGAACATTGTCTCGATTATAACGAGAAATGCAATTTAAATTAGGAAGAACAATTTCTTCTTCATTTCTTGTCCATGTTTCAGAAAGTAATAGTAGATTAGAATTTTGCGTAACTGGATCCGTGAAATCTAAGGTATGATTTTTTAAACTTTGACAGTTAAAAATGAATAATGAAAGACCTCTTTTTTTACAAATCATATCCAATATAATTTGCGTTCTGGTCTGCAATGTATTTAACGATAATCTTTGATATTCTTGCAGTAATTTCTCAGTTGATTTAGCTTGCCTTCGATTATGATGAAACCAAAATAAAGTCCGATCATCTTGAGGTGTTACAATGTATAAATTTTCGATATTTGTCACACGAGATGACGCAACGTAAACAAGTTCTTGCGAATGACCTTTGCTATACTCGTAAACAATTTCACTAAAAGTTGCTTCCTGCGATTTATGTATGGTCACAGCGCAAGGTGAAATTAAAGGAAAATGCTTTCGAGTAGCAATAATTTTCTTATCTGATGTCAACGGAATGTTCGCGGATCGTAATTCAATAGGCACAGCAAGATTAATAACTCCACTTTGTACAGCTAATTGGGCAGCTTTTTTCCTTTTCTTTCGACCAATATCTGTTGATCCAAAAAACTCCAACCAAACTCTAATTACAATGTTGTTTGTATCAAAATCAAAATGTACTAATTTTGCTGTAGATCCGTTACATAAGCCATCTGATACATTAATATTTGTTGTAATTAAATAGAACATGCCTTTTACAAAAGTAATTTCGTATGGTAAACCACCAGTATCGAGAATTGACTTTTTATGTAACTTTGCTCTAAAATTAGCCTCTTGTTCATGATTTTTAGATCCTGTAATTGAATCAGTAGCTGTAGATATAATTTTTTCTTCAAATTGTTGCAGAATGTGATTGTTGTAGGCGTTCACGTGGTCATTTTTGAAAAATAGGCGAATTTCATTAGGGCACAATCTTTGAGCTTCGGCTTTTGTATAAAACCTTGATTCTATCAACCCGATTTCATGTTGTTCTAATGGCTCACCATTTCCTACTTTGGTTAGTAAACTAGAAAATGCAATATTAGCCTGTCTCATGACTTAGTTGAGTTGATAAAATTAAAGTTTTCGCCAAAGATGGGGGTCCCATCATGCGTGTTTTAATAGGTCTATATATTGGCGTTGCTCGTACCGGTGGTAGATGACGTAAATCGCCAATAAAAATAATGTCTATGCCACCAAATTCATCCTTATGATTAAACGCAAGTTTAATTTTAAACGCAAGTCAATTTTTATTAAAAACCCTGCACTGATCATGCTGATTTCATCGATGATTAATACTTTTACATATCTAAAAAGAGATTTATACAAATGTGCGATTTCAGATGACAAAGGCAATAGCTTTGAAATTGAAATTCTAAGTGCAGTATGAATTGTTGTACCATCAATTGCCACAGAAGCTTTACCAGTTGTAGCGCAAGTTATGTAAGCATTGCAATAGCCGTCTGTGTCAGTAAATCTATTATAAATTTCCATTATGAGTTTAATGACAAAAGTTTTACCAGCGCCAGCTGGACCAGTAAAAAAAAATATAAAGAAAAGTTTACTGTCATATAATGAAATAATTTTTATTAATACAGACTTTGATCATTTCTACTTAAAAAAAGTGATAGTAATTTTCTAATCACTTAATTCGTTAATATTTTTAAATGTACTAGTATGATTGAAAATAATTTTTTCCCAATAGTAATTTTTCAAATGTAAATAAATTTAAAGCAAACATTTTTTTGAAGGTTTAAATGCGTTTTTAAACCTTCCGATTTATCTAATTATTCTTCTTACCACATACACTTTTCATCATTAAAAATCACCTAATTCGTCAATTTTTTTAAATGTACTAGTATGATTGAAAATAATTTTATCCCATTTTCTACTATCAAGGTATATATATATATATATATATATATAGATATAGATATAGATATATATATATATATAATATTTATCTAAGAAATAATAATAATAATTTTCATGAGTTTAATTCAGGTAAATTAAGCTTTCAAAATTTATTATTCATCAATGCTAAATTTTTATTATTTTAAAAATGTGCATAAAATATAATCATAAAATGTTTATCATATTTCCCGATAGATGGCGTCCAGGGGCCGTGACGCACTTCCGTAACGCACTTCCGTTATGTGATGAAATTTTTCCCAGTTCGCTAAGCCGCGTAAAAGAACTTCGTTCCAAAAAGGTGGTCAACATCGCCAACAAACGTAATCTGTGAGTAACGTGCGTGTAACACACGGTCGTCGAGTATTCGACACGTTTTGCGGGCATCAGACCACTCAATAACGAATAAATGTCTCTTCCCATTTATAGTAAGCAACAATTGCAGCTTAAAATTTCCGGTAGGTAATAAATTAAAAGACTGCTTTAAATCACGTGTCTAGAAGATGGCACTACAATTACAACCGGACGCAATTGATTACTATATCTTCAAGTGTACTTTTGAGGCGATAACCTGAGTTTATGACTGTTCTATTTCACTACGTAATTTTTTTTTCTAAATACACCTATTAGAAATTATAATATCAATATAATTTGGTCACTTCACTTCGCCTGCTTTATCTAAATGCCCTTATTTGCAATTAGAATGTTATTTACTTATGTACTTTGTAATATAGTTATACACTTTGGCAAACTGTAACTAACGAGGTTGGTCAGGAAGTGATATTTTTATTAATGAAATCCATATTTATAACATTTAAATGATTTATTATAGTAGCTCTAAACATTCAACAGGATTGCCAAATTTTAAACCCACTTGTAGCATTATTTTAAGAAATATTTTTAGATTAAAATGATTCTACTAACAAGTAGTTGAAAGACGGAGGTAAAAAAGATGGTCAACATCGCCAACAAACGCACGTACTCTTGGAGTTGATATTTAACACGTTTTGCGGGCATCGGACCATCCAATAAAGAATAAACGTCTCTTCATATTTATAGTAAGCAACAATTGCAGCTTAAACTTTCCGGTAGGTAATAAATTAAAAGACTGCTTTAAATCGCGTGTTTAGAAAATGGCACTACAATTATAACCGGACGCAAGTGATTACTATATCTTCAAGTGTACTTTTGAAGCGATAACCTGAGTTTATGACTGTTTCATTTGACCTCGTAACTTTTTTTTTCTAAATACACCTATTAGAGATTATAATATCAATATAATTTGGTCTCTTCACCTCGCCTGCTTTATCTAAATGATCTTATTTGCAATTAGAATGCTATTTACTTATGTACTTTGTAATATAGTTATACACTTTGGCAAAATGTAACTAACGAGGTTGGTCAGGAAGTGATATTTTTATTAAAGAAATCCATATTTATAACATTTAAAGGATTTATTATACAGAGGCTGTTCACACATTTTTTTAGAAGATGTATATTGTATTCACAAAACTAAATTACATAAAATTCTTGTGTTTTAAATGTTCTATTTGACATCCCTTATTCTGAACTACCTTTCGACACCGCAGTTTCCAGGATAATAATGCCTTTTGAAGTGTCAGAAGAGGTATTCTATCCCATTCCTCCTGAACAGCTTTCCAGAGTCCTGTAAGGGTTTTGGGACGACGTTTGGATAATGCAGATTTTAAAAGTCCGAAAGCTCAAAAATCCGTAGGTGATACATCGGGAGATTTAGTAGGGATATCAGTGAAGGGTATGGCCTTGATACCAGTTTTTTGTTCCATTTCTTTTAGGAAATTTACACTGGATTTTGATGTGTGACTGCTACCTTTGTCCTGATGGAGTCTCACAGATTGATGGCACTGTGGGTAAAGCGATGGTATTTCATTCAGAAAAATTAGCGATAAAATATGTTCCTGATAGTATTTGGAGTTAATCTTGACATTTTTTTCCACTGTCTTTATTTTTAACTTGCCATTATGTCGTGGGGTACGACATATAAAAAAAAAAGAAAATAGAAAAGGTGCAGAAAAACCAATTAACAAACGGGACGGAAAATGGAATAGTAAAATGACGCCAGACGATACGAGAAGAATGTCGTGGGGATACGATATGTTAGGAGTTCAAAAAGGGCAGACAACCCAATTAAAGCGGAAAATCGGCGGTGCTATGAGAAAATTGGAATGGCAATTGATCAGACAAAAGAACCGGATGAAGAGAAGAAATTGAAAGGAAACAATTAAGAGTCGAAACAGCGAAGAAAGGCGTTGAGATGAAAAGGGAATTGTTGACAAAGAGAAGAGGACCCCACACATAGGAGATGTTCTGGGAAAACACATTTCCTAGAAAAATAGGAATGAGTCAAGGACGGGATTGTTCGAGTATAAAACGCCCCTCACTCTAAATGGTGGAAGGAATGATTAGGGGAGGAACAAGTTAACGAATCAAAATGAGAGTATAAAGAAAAAGGTTGAACATGAGAGACGAATAAAAATGTAAAAGGCGGGGCGTTGAGAAGATAATAAAAATTAGAGAGAGTGAGAAAAAAAAGAGGGATATCAGATTGATGGTGACTCTGAGAGTTGGCACCCAAAATAGAGAGTTGGAGCCTCGTAAGCGAGAAGGCAAAAGAATATATATGGGAGATTGCGCCCCGACGTAGCGCATCGCTGTAAGCCGGCAACTCAACGATGAAAGGAGCATCAATGAGCAGCGGAACCGACATAGATTGCCTGAACCCCGCAAGCTAGCCTAGAGAATCCTCGGAGCCGAGATAGATTGCCTGAACCCCTGCAAACTACCTATGAGATGATAAGAGGTGAGACTCGTATCCACGACGGAGTGCCTAACCCCCACAAGCAACGAATGGAGAACTGATCCGGCCGTTAAAGTCTGCCTATTCCTATATTATTGAGCGAGTCCGAATAGAGACCCCAATAGATTCACCTGAGCATGCCAGCCAAAGTCCACTTCTGCAGTCTGCAAAAATGGAGGTAACCTTTTATTAACTAGTGCCAAATTTCATGAGTTACCCGAGTCTTATATGATAGGCGGAAATTAAGGAATAATATAGATAGATTGCGTACTGAAATGATATTAATTTAAATAAATGAAATAATATAGGCAAATAATACATTGATATAATGAGAATGTCTGTAAGTTCAAATTAATAAGAATATAATTGAATGTATACTAATATTTGTATTGTGTGAATAAATTAATGTATTGTTTAAAATCAGAGTAATGGTATCATTGCCTACCACTATAACCAATCACGACCCACCCAAAGAAAGTCTATTACACATTATAAGAAAAACCAGCAACAATCATGAATCCCTTAGAAAAACTTTCTTTCGATTCTTTGAACCATGTACTTATGTATGTACTTATCTATGTACTTATCTATGTTTCTCCCCTTTTATGATAATAAATGGCTCTTTTTTTGTTGCAATCATTTAAATACACCCATGATTCATCTATTGTGACAATTGTTTTCCATTTTTCTTTGGATAAGTGTTTCTCATATAGAATTCTGCAGCGTGTCCTGCGTTCAGCGATATGATTGGAAGAAGACGATGCACATTGCGTTTTTTTCGCTTTCTTAAGATTTAAATCAACGTTTATCATTTTCTTTACAGTGGACACCGAGCATTTTAATGATTTTGCAACTGTCCTTTGACTAGGGGGATTTTCTTTTAACATTAAACAACGTACCTTTGCAATAGTCGAAGATGTCCGTTTTTTCCTTGGATACTTGTTTGGAAATTTTGTTCCACTTGAGGCTCCAATTTGACGTTTTTTTCCATTTCTTGTTGACGATATTACCTATCGACGCTTTAGATATCACAAAACCATGACTCTCGCATCGTTTTAGGATAACGGAGTATGCATATTTCTCTTCGGAAAGAGCATAAATATAGCCTTCGAACCACTGCTTTGTTAATAACGCAATTTTGAATAAAAACAAAACTTTCAAGCCGCAGACGATAAGTTTGACTTTTAAAAACATAGTACAATTGCAATTATTTCTTTTGCAGCTTACAATTTTTTATTACCGCTTACCAAAATCGTCTAAAAAATGTGCGAAAAGCCTCTGTAGTAGCTTTAGACATTCAACAGGATTGCCAAATTTTAAATCCGCTTGTAGCATTATTTTAAGAAATATTTTTAGATTAATTGGATTCTACTAACAAATAGTTGAAAGACAGAGGTAAAAAAGATGGTCAACATCGCCAACAAAAGCACGTACTTTTGGAGTTGGTATTCAACACGTTCTGCGGGCATCAGACCACCCAATAAAGATTGAATGTCTCTTCATATTTATAGTAAGCAACAATTGCAGCTTAAAATTTTCGGTAGGGAATAATTTAAAAGACTGCTTTAAATCGCGTGTTTAGAAGATGGCACTACAATTACAACCGGACGCAAATGATTACTATATCTTCAAATGTACTTTTTAGGCGATAACCTGAGTTTATGACTGACTTATTTGACTTCGTAATTGTTTTTTTCTAAATACACCTATTAGAAATTAGAATATCAATATAATTTTGTCACTTCACTTTGCATGCTTTATCTAAATGCCCTTATTTGCAATTAGAATGTTATTTACTTATGTACTTTTACTTATGTATTTACTTATGTCTATCTCAGCTCTTCCTTTGGAAATGATTCAGCACACTCAAACAAGCTTTGGTTACCTGTTTTATACTCCACAGAGTACGATGTTCAACGCCCTCTACCGGCTATACGTAATGCGCAATCACGCTGCATTTCTAATCATTTACATATCTCCCCGACATGTACCTTCATTGCAAGTTTCGTTACGATCCCGCAAGTATTTCTTGGTGCGCTAATTTTTTTGTCCATGACTGTATTTCACTACATAATTTTTTTTCTAAATACACCTATTAGAAATTATAATATGAATATAATTTGGTCCCTCCACTTCGCCTGCTTTATCTAAATGCCCTTATTTGCAATTAGAATGTTATTTACCTATGTACTTTTTAATATAGTTATACACTTTGGCAAACTGTAACTAACGAGGTTGGTCAGGAAGTGATATTTTTATTAAAAAGGTCCCTTGATTTCATTTAGGGATCCTTTTAAAAGCTAAGTTCTGAAAAGACAGCTTTATCCAACCATTATTTTAAAGGTAAGTTCAATTATATTTTTTCCCCACCAAAAGTAATTTGGTATCTTCTCAATGGCAGCTTTAATTTCATCCAGTCATCATTTTAAAAGTAAATTTAATTATTTATTTCTTCTCAAAGGCCAAAATTACAAAGACGAGCAATCAAAAGAAATTATTTTCAGTTTGGTACGTACCTTTTCAATATTAAATATCCAATATCTGAAGTATCAATTTAATACATTATATTCTAGAATAGCTGAGCAGTCTGAATGCAGGCAGGCCTCAGCACATGAAAAAATATAGCAGATCAATAAATAAATTTCTTCCAAAAAAAAAATTTACTTCTACTATTTCAACTTATATATATATATATTTTTAAAAACATCAAGGGTCAACAAAAATGTTGCTCTTTTTTTTAAACTAGTTGGAGTGATTAATGATCATACTTCTATTTCGGGGTAGTTTACTTCAAATTCCAGTACAGTTGAACCCCGTTATAACGAACTTCAAGGGACCAAAAATGTTTTGTTCGCTTTATCCGGTGGTTCGCTATATCCGAACCGTTAAGAAAAATGCTAGAGGTCACAAAATGTATAACTCATTTGTTCCAACGTGTATTTAATAATGATGTTTTAAAAAATGACAAAATCTATTAAAAATGATAATTAGTGAATTAAATCGACTAAAATAAATTGCATTAAACTGACACAATACTTATTAAATTACGTATAATAGGAAAACGACGGGACCAAAATTTTCGTTCGTTATATCCGTGAGTTCGTTATACACCGGGCTCGCTATAGCGGGGTTCGACTGTACTGTATACAAGTAACATTTCTGAAAGGTCATATAAATTTTTAAAAAATGATTTTTTTAAATTAACATAACCTTTCACAGTATGATTGTTAAAGTGTATGAAATTGTAGCATCAACTATAAAGAAGTCTTTAAATTTGTTTTAAATGCAATAAACATGTGTAATTTTTTTTTAAATCAGACACTAACGAATAAATATTTATATATGCATATATAATTCAAGGGGTGTATTTTAAAATGCATTTAAATTATGTAGTGAAATGAAAACTTCATGGCTTTAAAAAAAGGTAGGTGAAAAATAACCTTTTAAATGGCTTTTTCTCAAAATAAGGGATTTCCAGATTTGCAAGCATGATTTTTTGGCGAAACTTTATAACAAAGACTCTACGTTAAAATAAAGTTGTGTATAAAAATTTCACGAAAATTCAGAGCATAAAAATCAACCATTCAACGAAAACAAAGTGTTCAAATGTATTCATATGCTATGTAAGGTGGGGGGGGGGGGGGTCACAAGAAGCATTTTAAAAATAATAAAAATCTGTATATATATGCAAGAGTTCATATCTCTCCCTATGCACAAATACACTGATTTTACTGCCAAAAACTCATCAAACTATCAAAACAAGATCTACATAATATATTATTAAACTGTATTATTAACTTACATCATATGAGCAGGGTACGAAATTCTATGCACGGTCTTACTGTTTTTCTCAATTCAAATTCAAGAAAAGGGAGAATTGGGTACTTCTCGTATTTAGAGAAAAAAAAAAATCATTCTTGAAAACATACTTCAAAATCTTTTTAAATGCAATCTTAAATATTATCAAATAACTATTTTTACATATGTGCGCATGTTTACTGCTGGTACAAAATTTTAAACTGACGAACTTGACATACTGTATGCATTGAATATTGTACAAAAAAATGCTTTTAAATCTATACCGAGAGAAGTGCTGTAACTGAACTGCTGTCAAATGCAAAGATGACGCCTGCTTGGTCATATGCATTGATTTTATCGTCACAATTGTTAAAAAGGGGGGGATAAAAAAACTTGAAAATTTCCCCTCCAAATGAAGCAGTATAACTGACAGCACAATGATTCATTTGCACTTCTGGAATATACTACATAATTGTGCAGTGATAGATAAAAAGAACGAAAGTTTTAAAGGTGTGATAACGAAAAGTTCTCCCTACTTAATATACATTTTTTCCTGAAATCCTAGAGTTTTATTGTAAGCATCATTATTTTCATCATTCAAAGCAAATGCTATTTTGATTTAATATTAATATATATATATATATGTGTGTGTGTGTGTGTGTGTGTGTGTGTGTGTGTGTGTGTGCGAGCGTGTGTGCGTGCGTGTGCGTGTGTGTGTGCGCGCGTGTGTGTGCGCGCGCGTGTGCGTGTGCGTGTGTGTGTGTTTACTTTTCCAAATTCAATCAAATGGATTTTCATTAAAATTCCTTTGATTTCAAAGTAATTGTCACTAGATATTTACGACAGTATAAACAAAATTTCCCCAGGGGAGAAGCATTAAATTTTCAATTGCTAAGCACTAAAACAGTGATACTTTTTTAAATTTTATACAAATCTTATATCAAAGTCAGCTGATTTATCAAAAATACTGCTATTCACACAAAACGGAAATATCTTTGTTAACCAAAAATTCGATAAAGAGCACAGTATTTAGTATTAAATTTTGCAAACGGTACAGACTAAAATAGCAGAGAATAGTTAGTTCTTCAGTTAAGTTATTCAACGCCCAGAGATAACCTCTCTTATATGTATTATAAGATCAACAATGCCTTTTACATAAAAGTTATTCTTTCAAACAATGATTTTTAAGAACTTGAAGCTACAAAGAGGTCCAATCATTATAAATTAAATCCTAGGGCTTGATGTATTGATAATGATTGATGTTACCAGCATTTCCATTTCAAAGAGATAACTCCTCTCATATTGTTATGAGATAAAAAATGCTTTCTACATAGAAGTTATTCTTGCAAACTAAGAATTTCTAGGAACTTGACGCTACCAAGAGGTTTAATCATTACAAATTAAATCTTAGGGCCTGATGTATTGGTAGTGATTGTTCCTACCATTTTTTCTCTATGTTTCCCAGAGAAAACCCCTCTCATATTCCTTTGAGATCAAAAATGCCATCAACGTGGAAGCTATTCTTTCATACAAAGACTTTTTAGGAACCTGCCACAATCAAGAGGTCTAATCTTAACAAATTAAATCCTAGGGCTTGATGTATTGATAATGATTGATCTTACCATCATTTTCAATAAATTCAATAGAAATGCTACTTTATATTTACTTACCTCAGAAACTTTTAAAAAATTTCAACAAAGCCATCAGATTTTCTGTTTTATTCTTCACATAGATTTTTTTGAGAAAAAAAAGTAGTTTGGAAACTCAGATATATATTTTTCATTTTTATTCAATTTCTGTTTCGGTACAAAATATGTGACTTCCCAAATAGTCTAGCATACATTCTTTTTAGAGGTTTTTCGAATAGAGCAATAAATTTCTTATAAGAAATAATTGAAATGTTTCTGCAACTTTTATCAAAAGATTTTTTTTTCTCTGCTTGCAGCATCATTTAACATTTATTATTTTAAAATGAGAAAATAAAAGACATTGTTTTATTTTGGGTAGATCATTGTCTAATTCAGCAGATAGAATCATTGATATTTTTATGTTCCTGATGATTGAAATAGTTATGCCAATTATATATCTTTTTGATAGATAATAGAAAAAAAACGCTCTCATAACCATGACTTTAAGGCGACAATGGACCTTCAGATTGAGAAAAATATGTCCCTAAAACGATTTTTTTTCTTTCAGAAAATGATTTTGCAACTCATCAGCTTTAAAATAAAAAAAGTATGTTGATCCGATCATTATTAACCGAGTTATAAGTATTTTTTTTCAAACGTAAACAATGTAAATGTTAGTCAAATTTAAACTTTAAATGCCATTTTTTCAAAACAAGTTTTCATGTCGTTTCGGTAAGTTCAAAATGATCCATGCGTCATATTTTTTCTTAAAATGATTATTTATATATTTTAGAATAAAACTTAGTAATCAATTCATTATACTATTTTAAAGCAACTTAAAATTTTTGCAATCAAAAAATTTTTTTTGTAAAATTTTGCATAAAATGACCTATTTTTATCGATTTCTTTTCTAGTTTTTATAAATATGACTGTAAATCAAATACTGCTACTAACTTTTATTATAACTATATAAAACTAGCTTAAGAGAGAAAATTAAATATCTGAGGCAAAAATTAATGCGCATGGAGCATTTTAAATAGAGAAATTAACAAACTTATTTTAATTAATATTTTAATTAATTACATTCTAGTTTGTTTTTTTTTAATTTAGACTTTCTATCTCTAAACAACACTGTATAAGTATACAAAATTTCATAGCAATTGGTTAATAAAGGAAAAAAAAGTTTTTCATGGTCCATTGTCGCCTTAACCCCGAAATTTCTGCTGTGCTGTGACTAAGTAAGAACAATTTTATCCAAAATTATAAAACAAATTTTTCTTTGTTCCTATAGCTATTAGAAGTTTTCTGTATTACTGGGAAGAACAACCAGCAATCTGCGTGCAGCAATATTTACCCTAGATAATATATTAATGTAAAGTAATGCAAAAACTGCGTAGATTCCCAGTTCGAAAATCGAAACTGCACAAAAAAGGAAGAAAATCAATGTTAATTCATTTTTTTAATTTGATTTAATAAACATATTTGGAGTGTTTTAGATTCATGAATCATTTATTTAACAGCCTGTCTAGACAGTTTAATTTGCCGCTCATATGGTATAGTCCAGTGGTCGGCAAACTCATTAGTCAAGAGAGCCAAAGATCAACAGTACAACGATTGAAATTCCCTTTGAGAGCTAAATTTTTAAAACTTCAACAATATAGGTTGATACATTATTAGGATACTCCTAAGCTGACCTCTGCTAAAAACGTCCTCAACCTGATTGAGGTACGTTCGCTGAGGTCGACCCCTTCCAACTTTCCCATCCTCACTCGTCTTGTATACTTATTTGGTATATCTCCTTTCGTTCATCTTCTCTGTATGTCCAAACCATCTCAATAAGACGACTTCTCAATTTATTCTTGATAAGGTTCATGCTTGAAAATGATTGTTCGCATGAATATGTAGATCCGAATAAGGAAAGAACAGCAAACGCTAGTTTTTTCAGCTGATTATATGAATCAGGAATACTTTTCCAGGTGTTAAAAATCAACATATCGTCATTCTCCAGGTCTTTCAAATCAGACTACTTGTGTTGTGGATTAAGTTCACATTTGTTTTCCTTCAATATTTCGAGATCAGCACAAAGATGTTTAAATTTCGAGCTCCACAATTCTTTGTTTTCAAAATCCAGCAGCTGCATTTTAAAGTTGCCAATGTCAATATTAAAGGGAGAAAAAATTAATTATGTTACAATAGCATTAAGAGGTTTTTTAACAAAGGCTAACGTCGCTTTGCTGTTTCTGACTTCCTGAAACCTGTTGAGAAAAGTTTCCCTCATATTTAAAAGTGTTGTTTTGAAATAGCAAATGTCAATATCAGAATTATTTCCTTGGAGATGTTTCAACAGGCTCAGAAAGCGAATCAAAGTGTGACTTTCAAAATCTTGAGCAAAAGAGATAATTTGTTTTCGAACTTCTTCTAATTTCGAAAAAAATTGTTTCCTTTCACCTGTAGTTTACGATTTGGCTGATGAGACGTAACGTCTACCATGAAATAAAATTTTTGGATCCACTGATCATCCGTTAGTTCACCTTTCTCAAGGAGAAATGCTTGAATTTCTGTTTTTAAAGAAGCGAAACGTTTCAAAACGTGTCCTCTTGATAACCAACGTACCTTGTCATGCAGCAGAAGATCTGCGTACTCGCTCTCCATTTCAACTAAAAATTCTTTAAATTGGCGATGATCAAGAGCTTTAGCTATAACGGAGTTGATAATCTTAATCACCAGTTCCATAACTTTGCAAAGTTATTCTGGAAATGTCTGCGCACAAAGCGCTTCTTGATGAATGATATGTAAATATCTCGTGATTAAATTTTTCTTTCAAAATAGCAACAAACCCGTTTCTTACGCCTGTCATACTTTTCGCCCCGTCTGTTGAAATTGAGACAATTTTATCTAGTGGAATACAATGTTTTTCAATGCACCGAATTACAGCAATTGCTATATCTTCTCCACGTGTTTGACCTTTGAGTGGCAATAATCCTAAAAGTTTTTCTTTAGGACCTGTAGATGAAATGAATAGTACAAAAAGTGAAACTTGCGCTGTATCATTTATGTCAGAAGACTCGTCAACTGCTATTGATAAAGCTGAAACCAATTTAAGATCTTTGGCTTTCTGGTTGGTTATATTCAAAGACATTTTGGCTGTTCTATCTTTCACTGTTTTAGCAGACAATGGTAACTCTATTTTTTTTAGAATATCTTCTTTGTTCTTAAAATGCCGGAATGGCTCTTCGGATGCATTTATGCTTCTTATGTATTCGCCGTCTGTGTAGGGTTTTCCTCTCTTAGCAATCTCTTGACTAACCACAAAACTTGCAATATTAACATTGTTGAAAGATTGCATCCAGTAATTAAATACAGAATTTGATTTTTCTTAACTCTTCTAAAGTTCCTCAACTGTTTTCTTCCTTGCATCGCCAACAGAATATTTATTATTAAATGACACGTGTTTAGTCATAAAGTTTCTCTCTAAATTTGATTTTTTGTTATGAGTCAATTTTTCTTTACAAAAAAGACAGGTCGGAAGGCCATTTAAGTTTAGAATAAACGCGAAAGTCTCGGTCCATTCAACTCTAAATTCACGGTTTCCGTCTTCCGTTTTTCTATGTTTCTTCTTTGTAGCCATGTCAAACAGGGCACCTAGAAAAATGTTTCATTTTATAACTGCCGTAGATAGAATAACATTACTTATTCTATTTACAAATTTATATTATTTTATATATTTTTAACCCCAATGAATAATCACAACATAATTTCTTACTTCCAAAACGGCAATAATAATAAAGCTACCAACACAATTACAATTCTCAAAGTGATGGCTAAAATACCTGTAGGATTTACAGATGGTTGGAAAAATACAGGTAACTTTATGGCCCACTAGTGGGACCAGATTGACTACTACTCCCATAACGCGATTAATCCGTACTGCATTATATGGAAACCATTTTATAAGAAACGCAGGAAATGCGTTCTATGGAAACCATGTTATCAGAAACATAGAAATAAGATAAATCAGATAAATTTATACCACGTTATATGGAAACTACTGCTGCATTATATGGAAACTACTGCTGCATTACATGGAAACTACTGCTGCATTATATGGAAACCGCGTTATAAGAATCTCAGAATTGATACAAATTATATAAATTCGTACCACGTTATATAGAATCTCGCAAATAAATAAATTGTAATTATAATTAATAAACGAGATTGACGCTACTTCGAATGTGTTCAAGCATGAACGACCATGACGATGCGTGTTAGAACAAGTAAGATCAAGTTAGTACCAGTTTGAAAAAATTAGAACTTGCATTACGGCAAATAAAAAATTTTACGTCTGAACACATTTAAAGACTATCTTATAATAAATTAAAAGAGAGTAATATTTTATTGTTTGCTCATTTTGAGGGAAATTCCCTGATAACTGGAATTGATAAACAGGGGAATACCCCATAAATGTCAACTACGAAAATTTAACTCATCAAATAAGTGCTGCCATAGATAAATTTTTCAAGCCATTTCAGTTGTTGGAATGTTCTAGTACGAAAAACGCGTTTTAAGGAGACCGCGTTATAGGACAGCTGTCACAATTTCCACTCCGCATTTTATGGAAATCGCGTTATAAAAACATCGCACTTTAGAAGACTTCACTGAATTAGTTTTATTTATTTATTTATTTTTATCACCATAAATATTAAATTATAAATATAAATTTAACACCGGTTACTTTAAATTACTATCTAAACTAAAGTACCTGTAGCCTTACATTTAAAACAAAAATTCTTTCCCACCTCTTGTTTCTTCTGTAATGCATTCTGTATCTTCGGTGGGTTGCTGGGTTAGCCAGGAAGACATACAAAAAGAACTCTCTTTTGCTTCAGCATATTTCCTCCTTTTTTCCTGCCTTTTTGCGGAGCCACTCCTTTTCATAGTTTTTTTTTATGCAACTGTTAACTAGGGATACGTGATTTTCGTATTTACGAAACAGATGCGAATAAATGCGAAATTTGCCGAAATGAGCGAATAAATTCGAAAATAATTTTTTTACTACTTTTCGGCGAAAACTCGCTAATAAACGGCTATTTATGCGAAATTAGTAAAAATTTATTGAGATAATTGCTTAACTAAGACCATCCACGGTCCTTCTCTGAGAGATCTAACTCTCCTTCGGTTTTTGCTCAGAATTTCACCCGGTAATTTGAATTAAGAATTTTGCCCGTACAGGAATCGAACCTAAAAATATAACAGAAAAAATCAACCGATCACATTGCTTTCTTGAGAGACTGTTCTTTTTTCGTTATGAACTCTCTCTCCACTCAGGGTCCTTTGTCCTCCCACACACTGATTCTGGGGGGCTCAAACTGTCGCAAGCCAACCCCCTCTCGTTCCCCATACTTGGACACTCTATGGTGCAGGTAGGTGGCCAAGTAGAAGAGGTCGAAAGGAATCCCCTTATCTTACCCCGCATTTACACATCAGCCACCCCTCGTCCATTCGCGAAATATCAGTCACGCTCCAGGAGCGTGACTAATCGACTCGAATGACCATTCTCACATTCCCGCCTCTCGCAACTTCCCGATGCCATTCACCCCTTTGACCCATAGACTCGGGCCAGATAAACCCAACGTGGTTTCCTCCCCCAACGTGGAACTCGTCCTTGAAAAACCGCTCCCGAAGCGAGCGCCACGATTTGGGAAGAGGTTCCGTTTACACACCCATTTTTCACTCTTCCCCGTTATTCGACCCTCCTCGTTCACGACTGTGTAAACGTGAGAGAAGAGTGGATGGTTATTGCTTCCCACACATCTTAAAACAAACGGGGAGGGGAGATGCTGTCCCACGTTGGTGAGTCCGTTGGGGCCTGTGCACAATGAGACTACTGGCTGCATGAATCGCGCTCATATCTCCGTGACCTTTGGTATTGAAGATTTTCAGATTTCGAAGGTCACGGCCTCCCCGCGCTGCTTGCTTATCCAGTGGCCCAACCGAACGACAGCGAGTGGAGGGAAAAGTTCCGCTGGTGGGGGTACCTTGGAGGGGAGGCAAAGTTCTTCGGTGGAATTACCTACCGCAGGGGTACGGATTTTAACTACAATTCTAGTTTTTACTCGGAGCACTTGCCTAAAGTTAAAGGTCCATAAACACCAACTAAGTATGTAAAAACAGAAATGAGAAAACCAGTCATCACGAAGTTTCAATCACACGTGGTATTTTGTGGAAGAGCCACACTGAAGGGGCCAAAGAGCCACATGTGGCTCGCGAGCCACGGTTTGCTGACCACTGGTATAGTCCATAAAATGAGTGAGCTTGGGTTCGAAAACCGACAAAAGCTTTGATGTTCCTGTATTGTCCCCTCATAGGGAGCAATGCTGCCTCGCCTAAAGGGTGTTCCCATAATAAAGTAGTGAGCAAAATCATGGTGTATGTGTGAGTGAATGTCTCCGAGCAAAGGCCAACAGTATTAAGAAAAAAAAGTTAATTTTTGCATTATAAATATACTAGCTGAATACCCGTACTTCGCTACGGAGCACATTCAAATTAAATATAAATTGTATGCAATTAATGCAATATATATATATATATATATGTGTGTGTGTGTGTGTGTGTGTATATTTATAATAAATACATTGATCAATGTATGCAACTGATGAAAAAAAAAAAAAAAATATATATATATATATATATATATATATATATATATATATATATATATATATATATATATATATATATATATACATAAAAAATCGTAACAGATATTTTTATAGACAAAATAATGGAGAAGAAAATAATCAAATTAAATCTAATAGAACATACTAAAGAATATAGTACAGCTTAAGGAACATATCTTTTACTGTATTTTAATATTTTTTGGATAATGTTCAATCGTCTGCTGCATTAGCAAGGAAAAAATATTGTTTTTGTCGATTTTGTCGTTATGCACGTGACGCAAAATTAGTTTAAAGTATCACAAAAAGAAAAGAAACCACATGATCAGCATCTAATAAATTTATTCTAAAAATTGATTTGTAAAAATTCACCGAAAATCAGAAAATAGAGGTAAAGATTCGAAAAAGATTTCATTTTAAAGGAATTTTTATGATTTTTCTCGTGATATAAATTTTGTAACACTCAAATTATTATTTTAAATGCAAACTTAAAAAAAGTTACAAAAACAGATTAAAAATTTAATGTTTAAAAAAATCTAAGAAGAATTTTTCAAAAATCTTTCTTAGTGCACCCCTACAACATAAGAAGAATCGCCATGCAAAATTTTAGCCCTTTAGGTCCAGCGATTTGGTCTGTGCGTTCCATGGTAGTCAGTCAGTTACGGAACTGTTTTATATACAGTCTGTCACAAAAAAATATATGCACCCAGAAGAAATCGACCTACTATCACGAACTTGGCAGGAATGTAGTCTGGTAAGAAATATTCAAATGATTAAAATTTCGACGCCAACGAGGAAAGGTTAAGCGTGGCCACGCGTATATGAGATGCGCAGCTGGGAGAGTTTAAAAGCGTGATTGCTCGTGCCATAGGGTTATTCAAACAAATCTGTCGACTTGGATGGACGGTATTGTGGCTAGAGATGCCTCTGAGACGTAACCGGCGACAGTACGAACAATTGTCTGACTTTGAGAGGGGGCGTATAGTAGGCCTCAGAGAAGCTCCCAGGAACACAAATGCGTGCGAGGATCGAGCAATCATAAGAGTGGCCACGTCCGCACCAACAACGTCACTAGAATCGGTTCGACACCATTTACCACCTTCCAGACATCCGGTGGTATCAAAGGAAACCATTCGGAGACGACTGGCCGACGCAGGTATAAGGAACCGACGTCCATTAAGACGCCTACCACTGACCCCACATCATAGGCAGTGTCGATTGGATTTTTGCCGACCTCGGGCAAGATGGAGTGTGACCGACTGGAGGCGTGTGATCTTCAGCGATGAATCCCGATTCAGTCTCAATGCTGATGACCAGCGCATACGCGTGTGGAGGCGGCCAGGCCACCGGTCCGATCCGGCATTTGTTGTCGAGAGGTATACGGCGATTACACATGGCGTGACACTGTGGGGAGTGGTTTGTTGGGACACATGATCACCTCTAGTCGTCCTTCAACGCACTTTGACGCACGCAGTTACGTGGACGAGATTTTAACGCCAGTTGTACTGTCTATGCTATCAAGTCGCCTAGGTGCCATTTATCAGCAAGACAACGCTCGTCCACATACTGCGCGACTCTCTGCGCGACCACATACTGCGCGTTCATGTCTTCAAGTATATGACGTACTCCCATGGCCTGCCAGGTCACCAGACCTCTCGCCAATAGAGTACGTCTGGGACGTGCTTGGAAGCAACTGCAGTCGTCCTGGAATATTAGTGAATTAACTGCTGAGTTGCAAAGATTATGTCATGATCTTCCGCAGGAGGTCATAGGTGACCTCATTGATTCTATGCCACACCGTGTTTCGGCTTGTATAGCTGCCAGAGGTGGATTTACTACTTACTGATTTGTGGCCTTTTTCATGCCATATCTTCTTAATAAAACAGTCTGTTCTTCTGAATATGTAATCATTTGCTTATCTTCTCATACACTACATACATGTTAAGTTTCTTGATAGTAACTCGTTTCCTTCTTGGTGCATATATTTTTTTGTAACAGAGTGTATATAGATAGGTAAATATGGGATTTCAGCAGTGTATAGGTTTCACTTCGACAAATAGCTTTAATCTTATGTGGGTCAAAGTACATCTTGTTCATCTGTAAAAGGTTGTTTGGTATGTTATGGAGTGCTAAGGTCATTTTTTGCCACATTAGGGCTAAACAGGCAACAATTTCATAAAGGGAAATGCAAAACTCTTTAGGCCTCTTTTGAAGAAATTTTGCTGAACATCTTGAACATTTGTTTAAAGAAACTTCCCATAGGGATGAAACACCGTGCTGTGCAAGACGGCAAACGCAAGTCGGGTCATGTAAGAAGTGCATGCTATCCTAGAACTCCGTAATCTACTGTTGCCATAACATACCGTCATATCATCTGTACAATCGATGAATAAATAATCAAATTGCAGAGAGAGGAAGAGCAGTATGCCTTATTTGTAAATCACTACTTATCTACATTCCCTACATTTTTCATGTCCATTCTCTTTTCAGTGCGAAGAACACCGGTAGTGACATCCATGCAGAAAATAAAGAGATTCAGTGATGGTAGCTGGGGCAAAGTTTGAAGTAATAATTTTCTAGCAATTAAATATCGATAATAGCAAGAGGTGAGGTGGGGGTCAAGGGCTGTTCAATTTTCCTCTTTAGAAACAAACTCTTCCTAACCCCTGATATGGACTCAGATAATGTCCGTAGTAGAAGTATTGCTACTCGTATATTCTGTCCATTATGTCTGCAGCTGGGTTTAATCAAGGGCGTAAAAAGCTTTCCAATGTTTAGATCACAGTTCAAAACCCAATAGGAACAAAATGTAAGCGGAGAAAAAATATTCGAACTGGTAATTTGGAGAATTTTAGCAATATGCTCACACACAATAACACCTAAATATGTTTATTTCAATAGCTGGATACCATGGTAGTAGGTAACATCTGGTATTAGCATCTACTAAAAATTGTTTCAGTGTAAAATGCCAATCACATTACCTTTTAGTTATCGTTAAGCTCAGTGGCATAGACTGAGGGGAGTTTTAGGGTTTAAACCCCTTTGAAGGCCTTGAAAATGTGTAGGGGGAAAAGGTAGTTCCACCAGGGAATCTTCACTCACAGAAACCCATCAGGAAAACCAATTCAAAGAAATAAAAAAAAACTAAAAAAAATCTAGGGGGCCACTCAAGTAACACGTAAGCATTCACGGGGTGAAGGGAGTTCAAGCTATGCTTATTTTTGCTGACAAGGGGAAAGGGGGGGATCAGAGCAATGTTTACCTGAGGCAGAAAACAAGCATGCAAGAGAGTGCGCTGCGTTGTTCTCTTGACTAACCAACTCCCCAACCATCCAGGGCAGAAAATTAGTCATTCTGCTTGCACTAATCTTAAGAGTTAAAAATGTGTTTCATTTTTCAATGTATTGTTTTAGAGGCTTTTGTTTTAGGTTGCGTTTTGTTTTAAAAAGATGTCGTTTAACAGTGACAGATGAAAATTATATCAGAAACATTTTGAAATTTTCAAGAAAGAATCATGAGTACATCCGTGTTCATGTAGCTGCACGACGTGCCAATGAGTTAATGGGTATTCTTCAAGCTGATAGTGGATATGAAAAGATATAGAGTGGCTTGATGGAGAAGAAGTAAATGATCTGGGAGAAGCCTGCCACAGTTCAGGCCAACCCAGTACGAATGTAATACTAATTGGTGATTTTGAAGCGTGAGTTAGAGGGGTATGATCAGTAGATTAAAAGTAAATGGCAGATTCTTTCTCGGTATTATATCTATGCTTATACACTTACTTGCTTTTCAGTTATACTATTTACTTTCAAAGAATCAAAACCTTTACAATTCTGACTGTTCATTTAGTTTTCAGTGTATTTACTGTTAATGATCAAATACTCGTATGTATACACTCTTCCTTAGAAATATACAATAAATTTAATGACTGAAAAAAAACTATTTCGTTTAGCCTACGAAACAGCGACAAGAAATTTGATAAATCTTACGTGAGAAAGAAAGGGGGGATCGAGCATCTGCATATTTCTGCTTACGAGGGAGGGAGACTAAAAGTGTCTTGCGTAATAGTTGAAGGACTCCTAGAAAATAATTTTTGTCTCACTTCAATGACTGAGAGGATTTCTTACCAGTAAAAAAGAAAGAATGCAACATGTGTAAAACTTGAATCAATTCGTAAGTTGCAAATCACTTTTGTATGACTGTGTAACTCGAAGGTTTTTGGGCATCGCAAGAATCTTCTTAAACTTTGAACAAAAACTATAAAAGCTGTTAAATAAAGAATTTTTATTAAAAATTAAGCCCTGCTTTTTTAAAAAATCTGTTAAATAAAGAATTTTTATTAAAAATTAAGCCCTGCTTTTTTAAAAAATTTGTATTGTACACATTTTATCACTTATCTATTTATTGTTCCCATATTTTTTCAGCAATCCACTTGTTTCTTTATCAGAAAACATACTGTATTCCCTTCTCAATATTTAAGAACTTTCAAGCGGTTAGAAATACCATTCAGTGATTAAATTTTAGCCTATCAAAAATTACCTAACTCTACCTAAAACGCAAGACATATAGACACTTACATTGGATGAACACTGAGACCAGCTCTCGTGAAATGATGATACGTGAAATTCATAAAACAGACTAAATACCGTACTTCAAAACATCTATACAATCATCTATAAAACATCTCTTACAACTAAAAGACATCTAGCATGACGAGTACACTCTCTATAATGTTGGGTACACCATCCCATATTACCTCGCATCGTACATGACCTTATTAGCCCAGTCAAAACAGGTTTTATGGCTAAAAAAAATATGAAAGTTTTGAAAATTGGTGGAGATGTTTCTTTGGTCATACCTTTGAACATACTAAAACTCCCCACCGTCAGACTTGAGCTTTCGTCTCCATCTTGGAACATGTGTAGAATTCTTTGGTTTTTTGCAAGTAACTTCAGAAATATTAATTCTATCTAAAAAAATTGAATGCAAAATTTGAAGAACATTAAATTATGAACAAAAACATCATTTACATTTTAATAAGTCTAACACGAACAAAGATAATTGACTTTGAAAATAGTGAACAATCACGCGTAGGACGCGGATGCGCGGATGATCTCCATCGCGATGGGGGGATGACCCACGCATGTGCCCCAAAAGTCTTGCACACTCACGTGTGTCAAACCTCTGCATATCAAAGCTCGAGATGAAGTTGCAGCAACATCCAATCCATTGTTATCAGGTTGTATTGTGAGGCTTGGGGGATTCTATCTTTTTATGTCATACTTAGGCTGCATTGGGTACATAATGGCTGGAAGTGGGTAAAAATAAATACTAAATTTGATGTATGCAACTACATCGGTAAAAAAAAATGTTTCCTGGCCATGCATACTCTAGAAAAATCCTAGCTCCTTTATTTACCAAAACAGCTTTAGCAAAAATAAATTTTGACGCCATGGATATATTTGATTTCAAAAGCAATAATCTCCATGACTTGTTTAGAGATTTTGAAGGGCTTTTTGTGTTTTTGCAAATAAATTGGGAAATATTAACTTTAAGTACAAAAAAAAAGTTTAATACAAACATTAAAGAACATTAAATTGTGTACAAAAATATTAAATACATTTTGTCGTAACCCTAACACGAACCAAAATATTGACTATTAAATGCGGGTTAATTATGAATGTAGCCTCCAAGTCTCGTTGCAGGCGCTTTCCTTTGAATTATCTCCTGTCTCTCATTTTGGCAATCTTTAAACACAAGAAAATAGACTAATGTTTTTTGGTATGTAGTGTAACGCGTTGATCGAGGTAGCATTCGACTCAACAAAAAATCACAGCCAAATAAATTAAAATCGACGAATTTATTTCCATTCGGAGGAGAAAATTTGGAGATTGAAGATCCGTTACATAATCAATGAAAGTCCTCTAAAATGACGACTGAGTCCGTTAGGAGGAGTTACCACTTGGAGTTTCGCTAATTCAATATCATCGAATAGTTCGTTGAAATTAGAGCAAGTCCCTCGATTTTCACTCCCTGCAGGGTGGATGACTGCGAGGCACTTTATAGAATCAGGATGATCCGGCCTTGATGATCTCGATGAACTGTACCCAAGCTTCCTAGCCGAAGCTAAAAATTCTCTTCGTGAGAAATAAGCCGCCGACTACGCAAGTCCGCGTATAGCCGTTTTCTTTCGACCCTGGATGGTCGGAGGAGTCTACCACAGCTTAGCCGGTCGGTAACTAACTTTTTCTCGCCCCGTCTAATTTTGGACTCTCTCGCTCCGTCCAGAGAACTCGTCTCCTATTGGCTCTGCTAATCGTGATGTCATTCTAGACTTTTCGATTTGCTGGCAGGCAAGGTTAAAATTCTAGTGATTTCATGGTGGTCGCGTCATTAATCTGGAGCACCGTGGCGAATTTCTGTTCCGCCAAGATGTCACGTTTTTCCCACCGCTTTGTGTTCCTTTCGTTCCAGCTCGCTGTCACCTGTTATACGTTAAAGGGGGGCGTGTCGGTCAGTTGCGACATATTCCAGCCATGTGCTGCGTATATTTTAATTGTGAGAATTATTTTAATTCGTCACAGTAGATAATTGATCATTTTTAATTTTATGAATGAATGTAAAAACTTGGATTTATTCACTACCATATTTTCATTCTATATAATTTTTTTTAGCTCACCTACTTTATGGTTGTCGTGCTTTTTTCGGTGCGGGATTGTTCGCGTCGTCAGTCTTGAAAAGATCGTCTATGGGTCAGCTAGCACCACCTCATTCATTAATTCCTTTTATTGGATTCTCATGATCTACAGTGCAATAACTGCAATGGGGTATGTCATTGTGACATACCCCATTGCAGTTATTGTAGGCCGTTGTGCAGTTGATGCTTGCTTTCCGATACACGCATCTTTCTCCCCAGTCAGTCTTACAGTTGTGAACACCATGCTTAAAACAGAAACGGGAGCCACTGCATCCATAGTTGTGATGGGCACGAGGGTTTTCTTTTGACATTTCCAGCCCACACTTCAGGATTCTACTCATTTTCAAAGCACTTTTGCACTTTGGGATACAACCGAAAGGAATGTCGCATGGCTGTCTCTTCAGCTGAGGGAAGAGCATGGTTTTATTTTAGTGAAAAATTTTGCAAACCAGTTGTACCTAAACTTATTTTGGGACTTTTCACTGGGATGTGCTGCATACCAGATCAGAAAAAAACATTCTCCTGCTTCAGCAACATCATTATGCGATGAGTTGCATTTATTAACTACTGTCACGTCGTGTTCCATGTCTTTACTCTGGAACATTTCACACAATTTTTCTTTCCTTTGTTGAATGCTTCAGAAGTAGTATCGCATCCACTGAACGCATGGAGAAAAAGTATACTTTGGTATGTCCCGATGATTGTATTTTATTTGACGAATGTATTTTTTTCTTTGCTTTCCCTTTGCATGTTTTGACAAGGAAAATGTCTTTTCTGTAGGAGTGAAAGCTGTTAATAGAACCAGGTGGTCAACATCTTCACCGTTGATTACAACGATGTTGTTACCAGAACATGCTTCATTAATTGCAGCATTTACAATGAGAATGTCAGATTCGTCATTACATTGTCGGAATCGAATCTCATTGTTTTCCAGCTCAGCTGATAGCATGCTGATCAGTTTGCTCTTGTTGTTTTCAGTTGAAAGAAACTATTATTGTTGAACAGTAACTCGCATGTTTCCATCAAAACTTATGTCTACAGATTTTATCACAATAGACCGTAGATTTTCTTCCATTTTTTTGTACTGTTATTGGTGTTGGATTAGCCTTTAAAAACGACTATACAGCTGGTCCCATAATGTTTTTTTTATATAGTTAACTTAATTTGGCAAACATCCGAAAAAGCTTAATTGTGTTCCCTGTTTGACACGGTGTAGGAAAAAACCACTGTCCACAATGTTGACGTAGTTCAGGAGGTTAAGGTCTTTGTTTGGAACTTCAAAAACGTCGTACCTATTCAATGTCGTTGTCTCTCGCATGCCAGCTTCATTAAACAGAGCAAATGTAAAAGGAGCTTACTCATATTCTAAATAAAATGCTACTTGTTCCTTCGTCGTTTTGTTTAACAATCTCTATCCTCTGGAAAAGCAACAACGTGTTTACTAATGTATTGAAGCCGTTTGCTTTCACCGCACAATTGACGGTGATCAAGCTTTCATAAGCTTTACCATTTCAAAGTACTGAACCTAGAGGGATGCAGTTGGGCCATTCTCTTTCAACTGCTTCCTCATTTTAATCTCGATGTCTCGTATATGAGTTGTCCGTATATGGTTTCTAGTGATAATAGTTCAGTAGCAAAATCTCTGAACAACTCATGGAGATTATTGCTTTTGAAATCAGATATATCCATGGCGTCAAAATTTATTTTTGCTAAAGCTGTTTATGTAAATAAATAAGCTAGGATTTTTCTAGCGTATGGATGACCAGACAACGTTTTTTCTACTGACGTAATTGCATACATCAAATTTAGTAGTTATTTTTACCCACTTCCAGCCATTATGTACCCAATGCAGCCTAAGTATGACATAAAAAGATAGAATCCACCAAGCCTCACAATACAACCTGATAACAATGGATTGGATGTTGCTGCAACTTTATCTCGAGCTTTGATATGCAGAGGTTTGACACACGTGAATGTGCAAAACTGTTGGGGCACATGCGCGGGTCATCCCCCCCCCCCCCATTGCGATGGGGATGACCCGCGAATCCGCTTCCTACGCGTGATTGTTCGCTATTTTCAAAGTCAATTATCTTTGTTCATGTTAGACTTATTAAAATGTAATTGATGTTTTTGTTTATAATTTAATATTCTTCAATTTTTGTATTCAATTTTTTTACATAAAATAAATATTTCTGAAGTTAGTTGCAAAAAACCAAAAAGTCTACACATTTTCCAAGATGGAGGCGAAAGCTCAAGTCTGATCTGTGGGGACTTTTAGTATGTTCATTAACATGCTCAAACAAATATCTCCACCAATTTTCAAAACTTTCATATTTTTTTTAGTCATTCGTCAAAATCAGGTCTATTTTGACTGGGGTATATACTACCGGTGAAGGACAAGAAGCACCGTTTGTATCCATCCTAAGCTGGTCGTGGGCGCAACACACCCTTTTATTGGTCACAGCCACATTACTGTAATGCGCAACAGTGACGCAATTCATACTTTGGAATAAGACAGCGAAAATGGATATTACAAATCATTCAATTTTAAAACCACGAATCGCGGGGGAAGGTTCAAGGCGAATGTGTAAACGGTGCACTCGCCGTTCACCCCGCTTTTCTCCTCGTCAATCGTGGTCACTTCGGGGGCGGTTTTTCTGGCACGAGTCAAAGGGGCAAATGGCGACGGGGATCAAAGGGGCGAATGGCGACATGAAGTCGCGACGGGAAATCTTGTTCACAGCAAGAGGCGCTAATGTGAGAACGGTCACTCGCGTTGATGCAAGAACGTGACGAATTTCTCGCGAATGTCTTGTGGGTGACGAGGGTAGGCGCGAGTGCGAATGTGTAAACGCGGCATGAAAGTAGAGGGCCGATTAATATAACTTTTGCACTAAAACATTCTCGGCGGATAAGAGGAGGCAGATATTTCAATTACAACGAGTAACAAACTGTTAGTACCTGCAGTTTTCCTTTTTTTCCTTTTTTCATGTAAGAAATCATTATATCTGTGAAATTAGAACCCTCCATACTCAAAATTTTTGCTAAATTTCTAAAATTTTTTGTCCTCAAAAGTATCAGTGCTAACTTGGATCGTGCTTAAGTACTCTTTATTGAATTTTTCTTCATATGACGAACACTTTAGAACATTTTTTTAATCAAGTGAATATTTTCAAAGTTAAAAATGCAATTTACAATGAAAAATATTGTCCTATTGCAGTTATTTAATGCCTATTTATAAAATCCCCTATTATTTTACAACCAAGAGATATTTCTTAGAAACCATCCACGTGCTCGAAAAGATACGTTACATACGTATCTTTTGGTTCTGAAAATGTTTCCCATATTAAATGTAAAAGATATTAATAATCCCAGTTGATATTGACAGTCGATGTTACGGGTATGATTACACTTTTGGCATATAAAATATGAAAAAGATACTAATAACTCAAAGTCATTAATTCCTTGTAAATGACTTTCCTTGTAAAGTTTATATAAATTTTCTCTTACAGACTTCCCTTAAGTGGCAGCAAATCAATTATTTTTTAATTCACTAGGAACTTGTTAGGAACCCTTTCTTCTAAGGTTCACGTATGTATGATCCCTTTAACATGTTTTTATGTTATTTAAGTATACAGGGTGGTCATAAAAAAAACTTTGCCGATATATGGACCTCTAGCGGCCGTTCCGTTCAACCGATCGAGATGAGATTTCAGATATAGTTATTCAGAGGTATGAGCTCATGATTCTGTGAACGGCAATAAAGTGGGCGTTTCCATTCGAAAATTTTGAGTTTCTGTAGCTATAACCGTAACCGTAAGCACCACTTGGTTGCCGTTCACAGAATCCCGAGCTTATACCTCTGAATAACTATATTTGAGATCTCATCTCGATCGGTAGAACGGAACAGCCGCTAGAGGTCCATATATCGGCAAAGTTTTTTCATGACCATCCTGTATTTAAATTATTATGAACATATCTTTATAACTTATCTCTTTCTTATATCTTTAACTTCTTATATCTCTTTCTTATATCTTTATAACTTATCCCTAACTTATATCTTTATAATCTTTATGAACATATCTTTTGAACATATTATGAACATATATATATAATTTTCAAATTCCCGTATGAAATACATGCGTGTATTAGATATTTGGATGCGGGATGTATATGTGAGCCAACAATTTTCTTGTTTGTTTGCTCACTGAAAAGATCACTAAAAGATCTGGCTTATAAAAGGAGCCAATAGTTTTTGCTGTACAAAACTAAAATTTATAAATCGTAGGGAATCTCTCTTTCCTGCGGCCGTACAAAAATGAATTAGTTTGGTAGCACGCATGCAATTATTCTTCATTTTTTTCTTGGTTTTGCTATTTTGTTCTTTCATCAACGGACATTTGGAAGTCGGAAGCGAAAAGTTTTCTAGGATTAAGTTCCCCAAACTACGTTTATCACGGCAGAAAAAGCTACACTTTTGTAGTTCCAGACTAATCCTATAATCTGAGTAATATGTTTCCGCCGTCAAATTACATGGGTCTATACTTGCTTTCTTCCTTGCCACACAAAGGGTATATTTAATTATGAACAATGTCGTAATTAGTCCCAGTTTCCTTTCCGTCTAGTTCGAGCTATGCCCTGTTTTCTTCTTTTTGCGTAATCTTTTCTGAGCAGCTTAGACATTTTAAACCTCAAAAAGCAATGAGCTACGACCATTAAAATTTAAAAACAGCATAGAGATTTTGTACGAAAAAACATAAAACCCTGTGTATTACTAAAAACATAACTCCTTAGAAAACAGTGATAATGTATCTTAAAATATATTTATTTCTGTTAATGGTATTTAATATTTTACTTTCATTCTATGTCTAATAAAAGCTGCTTAATGAAATGTTTTCGGTTAAAATTTCTTATGCATGCTGCTTTTCCTCCACATGCTAGAAAAGAATATTATTACTTTGTACCGCATTTCGATGCTTTAATCCAATGGTTCTCAACCGATGGTGCGCGTACCCCTTAGGGGAACGCGAAAACCTGTAAGGGGTACGCGGTTAACTACCAAAAAGTATACAAAATTATATTGATATACGCTAGAATTTAATTGCGACAAAGGTTTGAGTAATGATTTAAAACTGAAAATTATCAGTAAAGCAGCAAGCAAACACGTCGCTCGTTATTACTGTATTCAAGCTGGAGCCAAATATTGATGAACTTTGTAAACAAAAACAAGCCCAGCGTTCCCACTAATTATTTCCTGGGAGTTATTTTATGTCTGATAATAAAAACTTTGCAATAAAATGTCCATTAAAATAAAATTTCTTGTTTTCAATTTAAATTACCTATTCGTAATTAAACTTTAACAGTTTAACAGTTAAACTTTAACTAACATAACACATTTTAATAAAACTAAAGTGTTTTTGTTGGAGGAACGCATAGTTAATGATACACTAAAAGGGGTACGTGGGTTGAAAAAGGCTGAGAACCCCTGCTTTAATAAATTCATTTCATAAAATTTTGTCAGATGAACAAAGATTTTATTTAACTGATGTAATTTTTTTTAAATGTTGTAAAAAATAAATTCTCTCTGTGTCTTAACAATATGTAGACCATTATTGCCTACCCAAATTTTAGGTACCAAAATATCTCCCACACCAAAAAATTTCCTGTTTAAAACTTGAAAATATTAGTAAGGGAAAGTAAAATTCTCTCTGCTTTCCTCTAATTTATTATAATTGACTCTGAGCTAAGCTGTTTTGTACAAAATTAACGTAAAATTGAGAAATAATTTATACGTTATTTTTTATCATTTCAAAGTCTTGTTCATACATTCATGCTGAATGAACAAATTCACTCACACGCACAATGAGGAATTTGCACATGTGGGGAAAATTCTCATTTCTATTTTTTATTAACAGATTGGTTATCAAATTGTTCGAAAACATCAATTAAAACTTATATATAGATCTAAATAATAATAATTTTAAATTTAAAATAAGCGAAAAGTGTTGAAAAATCATGTGACCTCAAAACGCTACGTGATTGGTTCTGACGTCACTATGCACATTGCTTCAATGTTTACATTTTTCTAGCGCGAGATTCTACGTTTCCTCCTCTTAAACTAACATTTTAAAATCATATTTTTTTTCTAATTTGGTTGGATTTTTTCTAATTTTAGTTTGTGGCTATTGTTTATTCCCCTTTTTTTTTAAATTTTATTCTATCGTCGTCTTTATTATTAGTTTATTTCTGTTTTGTTTACCATGGCGTTAATACCCGGTTTTGCAAAAGGGCAATCTGACAACCTGCCTAAAATGGATTCATTGCAATATTTTCCATTTTGGAAAATAATCCAAGTTTTATGGGAGCAGAAATACGAGGATTTATAGCTCAGAGGTATGTATATATTTGTTTTGCATTTTTTATTCTAGTTATGTATGTAGATTGTAGAACGCTGACGTGCGTTGTACTTTACACAAACTTTAAAGTTAGACATTGTTTATGCATATTATTAATTAATATCGTACTCTAAAAGTTTAATAAACAGCTTCTATTATTATTCATTCATAGTACATGTTTAATTTCGTAGAATTAATTAGCTCTGCAACATTACAAATAGTGTCTGTTACTGGATATTTAGTATTTTTAATTGTGTATTAAAAAGTTGACAGAAATTAAAAACACTACCAAATTTACGAATGTGTTCAGTGTTCTGCATTCATATCATAGAAATATGTGTACTTTAAATGGTGAAGGAATTATAATAAATCTGATCTATGCATCATAATTAAACTTTTGACTAATCACATATTAAGTGGTGCAAAGAAACAAATGTTTACCACTCATAATTTTAAACAATCCTCTAACTCCATAATTCTGTGTTTTAAAAACACTTTTTTAAATTAATGCTTTAGTACTTAGAAAAATACTTTTAATTAGATCTGGACGAGAAGGCTATGGAGATAATGCTGTAGGATATGTTCAGGTAAAAAGGGATGGAGACATCTGTACAGTCAATGCAAGGGTGACACCAGAACATAATGTCACAAAAAAGACTTACAGTGTGGAACTCAAGTTGAATGAAAAGGAAGGAAATGTCCTTTCCGTCCAATGCAATGATTGTGCAGCATCTTTGGGTGAGTTCCTTTATGTATTATATTCAATTTTATCTAAAAGTTTTAATGATAGTGTGTTTGGGGTAGATACAATAGACCATCCATGGTTAGCTTTCCCCGCTTTAAGTCATTTATAAATAATTAGTAATACTTCAGCAGTTATAAAAAAATCTTTTTAATACAATACTTTATACGTTTTATGTAAAAAACTAGCACCCAAAACTAGTGTAAAAAGATTAATTAAAAATAAACTTACAAAATAATTAATATATTTTATGCTTTTGTCACATTTTGCACACAAATTGTATTTATTTTAAAATTTCATCACCTACCCCAACCCAGCATCTGGTGAATTCCATTGTAACGGACGAAACATTCACACACAAAATAAATGATAAAAAGATTATGAGATGCATATTAATGCTTCAAAATAGGAGTATGTTATTTTTTCCTGATAAAACCAATACTAAAGATAAACTTGACAGGTTTCAAAATTTATTTCTGGTGTATTTAAGCTGAAAAAAAAATCTTTAATGTAATGGATATTACATAAAATGGAACATCATTTGTACTATAGCGTCATAAGATAAAAAAATCTGTGAATATATTATGTAAATTTGTTCAAAAATTTAAAAAATAACATCACAAGACATGCCTGCAATTTATCAGAACCTTGACATAAAAATTCAGTCATTTTTTTCTGTAATAAAAATTTTAAAAACTATTTGTAACAGACGTTACATATAATACATGATGCTGTAACTGTACCTTAACTAGCTATTTACATTCAAACAGTCACAAACATGCATTTATTTTACTTTTATAGTTTTTACATTAATATTAAATTTACTCCAATTAAATTCAGTGGCATAATTTACGTAAGTAATAAGGTATAAAAATGATAATTTTACTTGCTAAAAAAACTTACAAATAGATATTTTCCCATTACTTCCCCTACAAAACAAACTTAATGTAAGGAAAAAGCAATAATAGGTTCCAGTTCTAGAGACCATAAGCTTTCCAATGATATATAACACTTAAGAATTTGTTTAAAATGATTTTTTTCGTAATGGTTTCATGTTAGGTGGAATTCACCATCTGGAGAATATAACTCATAACAAAACTCGTTGTTTTTACAAATATATTTAAATATTTATTTTGGAAAATGTCAAAACTTGTATTTTAAATTCATATTTGCTGCAATGATTTGGCAAATCATCTGTATCACATTAAAACCCTCAATTATAGCTAAATTAAAAAATTATTGAATGAAGATCCACTTACTGAACATTTACAACTGTTTCAGCATCAAAGCTATTATCAAGTAACTGTATGTAATATACTTTAAGAGTTGTATATTGCATATCTCTGCTGTGAACAAACATTTTATACACCGCTATCCAGAATGCTAGTTTTCTGAAGTTATTCAGGTATATTCAAAATAATTCAATCTGATAGAAATAATATGGTAATTTAACGATTTTCAATTATGGATGAAATTTTATTCATTTAATGAACACACAGAAGAAAATTAAAGTCAGAAATAACAGCATATTTGAAACATTTTTCATAAAATCAAAATTTTAATGCAAATAAACATTTTACAATGATTATTCTAGTGAATTAAATATGATATTCTCGGAATATAGTTTTCATTTTTGCATTAAATGCTAGTTTAAATTTAACCGACAATATTTTGATTTTTGATAAGTAAATTGTATATCAATATTTCTGAGGGTTTCTATAATTATATTTTTTACAGGTGGATGTAAACATCCTGTAGCTTTGCTTATGTGGCTTCATAGACAAAAAGCAAAAAAACATAAAAATAAAATTATGTGACTTTGCAACTCATCCCGATCACCCAGTCAGGGAGCTTCACCAGATGGCATTAGTGAAAATTATGTCATAGAAATAAAATGCCCTAGTTCCGAAAAAGCCCTAACAAATTATATAAAAGATGACAAAATAGCAGACAAATTTAATGTACAGATACAACTGCAAATGTTTAAAAAAAAAAAGTCAGGGCTTATTTTGTGTTGCTGCAACTGATTTTGAGACTTCAAAGAACATATCCATATTGGTGGTTGATTTTGATGAAAATCTTTGCAACGATATAATTAAAAAGTGCACCAGTTTTTGAAAAATTGCAGTTTTTCCATTACTGAAAAACAATTTTGATTAATTTTTTTTTTTTTTTTTTTTTTTTTTTTTGGGGGGGGGGGGGGGGCATCTCTTCAGTAATCATCTTATGTGGCTTCATAGACGGAGTGAAGATCCAGCAGTGACGTCAGTTTCGAGCTACTGGAAGAAATCAAGACTCTTGTGTAATAAAAATTTATATTTGAATAAATATGTGTTAAAGCTTAATTTTTGCAATTATTTTTTACCCAATTTCTTTTTTTACAAAATTAACACTGAGTATGAGTAAAATTATTAAATTTGTTTTTGGATCAAATGGTCTTGCATGTTAATAACTCTACATGCAATAATAATTAAATAATCCAAATAGGGAATTAAATGGTTATCAATGCATGAATGTGGACCAAGCATTTAAAATTCTCTCAATCTTCCAATAACTCGTTCAACATGGATACGTAAAGATGCAATTTGCTTTGACAATTTTACATCAGATTTACAGCTGACTGATGCTGTTAAAACTGATGGTGGTCTGACTAATGTACATCATTTTTGCTGCAACAAAGATGACATGTGTTTAAAAGCCCTGTCTGCCATGATTGAGGTTCCAGGAACTAATTTATCAAGATAGCCACTATCTTCAATAATAATGACATCAGAGGTTCGACCACCATAACTATCTGAAATAAAATTCACTAACCCATCGGGAGTGCAAGAAATTAAAAATTTCAATGTATTACAACCATAATATTTAGACCATGTAAGAGATTGATGGACTGGTTTCTCGGTTTTTCTATTTCGATCTCCAAACAATCAACAATAGAGCAGACTTTTGAATATCGTGCACGGAAGGGGATTGTCAAATGCACACGAATATCTTCAACTTTCGGCCAAACAATAAGGTCTTGCATCAACTGTGCAAGCACAGTGACAGACTTGGAAAATATCCTACTCACTGTACTTACAGACAATCCAAAGTCGATTGCTAGGATTGAAAATTGGTTGTGTAACCGCAACTTCTTCAGCACAATATATATATTCCGGTAGGCAATGGCACCTCTTCAGTAATCATCTGAATTAGCAAATAACTTTTCATAGGTAAACCTAGAAAAAGTCTAGGATTTTTTTCGATTGACTTGAAAGTACCTTTACTTATATGTTCCTTGTACTTTTCGAGGCAAATATCTTCATCATCAGAACTAAAATTATCTGAAATGTTACTTGGACAGTCAAAATCACTTACAGAATCTGATGACATATCCTCTTCAATCTTAAATGAACCTGGATGAACACCTGAACATGTATGAGCAATAGCATTTCTGTATGATTTGGAACATACATTTTTAATGGCGAACAGGCAATATCAGAAATCTTTGTGACATCTGTGTTTGTACCCTTACTTCTAAAGGGTCTTACGATGTTCACTTGTATACCAATATCTTTTAAGTTATCTTCATCAAAAGTTGAAGGGTTCTTCATCAAAAGTAGGAGGTATTGAAGTTGAGGGTTCCATTGATACTGAAGGTATGGCAGCCGCTGAAAGAGCTTCTTGGACAAGAGCTATCCGTTTCCTTTTCAAAGCACCTTTTCGCTCAGTTTGGGACAACAGTGTTTTCTTCTGGCACTCAAAACGATTTTGTCTGGAATCTTTGCCCTGTTATTTGGATTTCCTGCTAGTACTGTTTTTTATTTGAAATGATCAAACAAGCACACACATTATTATCATGTCTATGCCCCTAATTAAAAAAGAGAGCCTGACATATGTTGCAGAAATATAGAGGTACAGGTGCAGTGGTTCAGTGAAGACATGTGGGGGGGGGGGGGGGGGGGGGGGTTCAACCAAAAAATTCCATCACGTACAGTTTTTTTCACAATATGAAATTTTCTGTTTTCAGTCTTTGTGTTTTTATGAATATACAATTAACATGTAATTTATTTTTGTTCGCCCGCTAAATTTCATTAACATATATATAACTTTTTTTGTTATTTTATAATAAACAATTAATAAAATCAAAAAATGTTCTGTACACATAAATAAACAAAGGAAAGAAATTAATAAAATAGTGTAGACAATGAGATGAAGTTCATTCATTCTGTCACTTCCTCTTAAGACAGACATGTGGCACCTGATGTCTCTTTTTCATGGTTTCGAAGACGAGAAAGGGATTGCAGAATATCCAGAATCATATGCTTTTGTACTAATCACAGTAAACGACTCAGTAATGTGGATTCTAAATATATATGTGAATATTAAAGTAATTTTTTCCACAAAACTTCTTACTTATTATTTTGTTTTACTCCCTAGAAATGTTTTTACGTGGTATATAAAGCATTATTTTTCTAAATTTTCAAATGCAATTTTCAAAAAACTGTTACGTAATGACAAAAACGAATGACATATTTGAAATTAGCATACCAAAAAACCTAAAAGTCAATTGCTACTTTGCAAAAAATATTTGTTCACTGAAAATTTGCAGACCTGTGTTATTAAAATGCAGCAACAGTATAGCCTTAAAATTTCAGTAAAAGTGTCATATAAATTTATTCATAAATTGATAATGATTTTGGCTAGTAAAAATATTAGACTAATCTTGTAAAACATTAATTTCATAGTTTGAATCTTCATTGTAAGCAAATAAATATGCATAATGGAACAAAGTTATATAATTATATATTTTTCTTGTAGTACTATTTTGAAACAACATTGAATTCTTATTAAAAGTTACATTTCATATGTTAACAGAATGAAGAAATAACTTACCGAAAAGTGATCTTCACAACACCAGTGAGTTGTCTTAAACCCGTATCACACTGAAGAATTTGGTGAAACTTTAAGCTTTTCGTCAAGCATTTCTCCTCGCGGAGTGTCTGTGAAGGGTTGCTGGAGTTTGACAAACGGATTCGCAAACCGAAGTGGACGGGTTACCGTACCAATCCTGTTATCGACCATTAGGCTTCAGGCATAGCATACAAATTTCTTAGCGCATGTATTACGAATCGATTGCTCACTCGGACATAACCTATTCAAATCATGGCTCCATCCAATTTTATGAGCATATCATCTAAAAAAACGATATGTGCTAAAATAATTTGCCTTACAGCAGCATTAATTGCAAGAAGAAAAAAATCTGAAAGAAAAATTTGGACAAGGGAATGGTTAAAAAAAAGAAATAAACTAGGATGTTATGAGAATTTGATGAGGGAACTGGCACTTCAGGTAAGATATTTTCTTTCAAATTTTGCTAGAATTAATAAATTATTATAGAAATAATATTTATAGAATTATTATGCAGAATATTTGACCCTTCTTTAAGTCCCCTAAAAGAGGATTATTTCTTTTTCCCCCAACTGTTTGGTTTTAGTGAAATGTTTGAAAAGGTTGCTGTAATATCTTGCTCATAGAAATTTTCTATACATGAAATACAATTATGAAAAATTAAACATATCTTATTTTTTTAATACTAGGATACTGAAGGCTATAGAAGGTGGATTAGGATGGATACAGCATCTTTTGAGTATTTGCTTGAAAAAGTATTACCTTTGATACAAAAAGAAATACACAAATGAGACACAGTATTCCTCCTGGTGAACGTTTGGCACTCACTCTCAGATATTTAGCTACAGGTAAAGATATAGACTTTTTATAAACATTGCTTTTTTTTAAATCTTAATATTGATATTAAAGACTAGTACAAGATTATCATTATCATGATTTAATGAATATGATGGGCAGGACTGTAGAATATAAACACAGTCGCATACAATAAAGTATAAGTAGGATTAATTATTTTAGGTAGTATAAATATGGTCGATACTAACATACACATGTACTTTTACATATTCTAGTGTATTTCGGTTTTAATACTTTGGTTTATATAATATATATTATGGCAATCTATTTTAATCAATTTGTTGCTGATCGATAATTACCCCAGAAGTGACCAAGTTGGTCACACAAAATCTATAATCATGAAATTGACAAATGTATTTGCATTAAAATAAACATTTTATTATGTGGGTGCTTACTGTGCAAAAATTGAAAATATTATATTTGATAGTTAATTAATATAATATAGTAGACTCTCTTTAATTCGCAAGCACCTATAATCCACACATCATAACAGATGTAAACATTGAAATTTGATGTTAATTTTCAATGCCAATCATTGACAATTCAATAGCTAGCATGTAAAAATATATATTGTGACATTTTTTAAAATCATTAATTGTATATTTAAATAAATTCAAATAAAATCATTGTACAATATTTATTATAATATTTCTGTTATTTTAATTTGTCATTAATTGTAAAAATAAACTGTTGATTGGTTTACTTACAATTTTCAAAACATAAACAATAGAAGACTATAATCCACACTAGCATTGGTCCCAAGCTGTGTCGATTACAGAGAGCCTACTGTAGTTAGATGTTAGATTTGGCATGTTAGGCACATTAGAAACTGATGTTTTATTGTTTATGTTTTCTGTACTATTCTGTTTTGAACAAATTACTATGACAGATCTTTAGATGAAAAAATACACCTATGGATCATTAAAAGAGAATTGCTAAAATGTTTTCTTTTAAGCATTACCCGTGTCTGATTCTTTACTGACAGTATTTATCTTTATTTTTCAGGTGAAACGTGGCAATCATTAAGTTTTCACTTTCGCATTGCTCAAAACAACCATTTCTGCAATCTTGCCACTAGTATGCAAGGCAATTTTCATTGAATGCAAGGCTGACTTCAATAGAATGTGGAACCTGTTCCATGGCAAGAGCAAATGTGCAATTTACATTGATTTAATTTTTAATAAATGTACCTTGTTCAAAGTTAAGATTGAAAATTTTTTGTTCTGTATAACTTGTAAATAATAACTATACTGGTTTCAATTATGAAAACAGCATACGAAAACTTAGTCTCAAAGAGGGGTTAGAACGACCATTATTATTTTATGTTAGAACATAACTTTGCCAAGTACCAAAATAATTTGATTTCTTTTTTCTGTACCCATATAAATTGGGTTACCCATATGGATCTGATCTTTTGTGGTACAAATGGAAAGATTAGTTTCTAGCAACATTCTTAGCACAAAAAAGTGTGAAATAAAAAAAAATTCAGATAAATTACATTCAGATTTTAGTACAGCTCATATTCAAAATATTAGAATAATTACATTACATAAAATACTAACACAATATTAAAAAAATGGACATCTACGAAAAGGTTAACTCTCAGATATATCAATAAATTTTGGAATAGTATCATAAATAAATAAATGGAAAATAATTTCTTATTACTTTTCTCAGTTATTATAATTTTTTGAATCTGAAGCTGTATGCTACTGCTATATATTTTTCAAATGCCAAAATACCTATAAATACCAGTTATATGCAACATACCAGCTATTTGTAAAATTAAATTATGGTCAATGAAATCAATGAAATGAACATGAAGTAAAAATTTATTTAAAAAATTATTTATTATTATTAAAAAATTATTTATTATTCAGTCTGCCATGCAATATTTATTGATAACACCTTGATTTCAACTCTTGCCTTTTCTTTTAAGTTTACATCTTTTAAACTTTTAAATGTACATCTCAGATAATTAAAAAAAGGCATCATCGACATTGTCTTTATCCTCATTTATAGATGCCATTAATTTCTTGACTTGCTCCAACGTGCTGGATATTTGCTTATCCACACTTTCCCCCCTTTTATTTAGGGGGAATTACTGAAGTTTCCATCACTTTCCTTTTATTGGTCTGGGGGCTATTCATTACTGCATTTTCATTGACTGCAGTAACCGATTCTTGGGTAAATTCCCCAAATTCACTTTCTGTATCCTGTAAAAAATAGACATTAAATGGAATATTGAAATGTAATAATAAATTAAAAAATGAGAGCTGTGATCAGGTTCCAAAATATCGAAAATATCCGATATTTTGATATATCCAATATTTTAACTTATTGCTGATGATAAATATTTACAGATTTAATACAACTTAAACACCAATACATATTACACATTATATATAAACTAATATAAAACATTATTCTAATATAAAATAGTACTTAATTTTATATAGATAATTATAAATAAAATATTTTTTTTCTTTTTTTTAAAGCACTCGTAACAAAATTTTAAGTTAAACATTTTTCTCTTTCAAAACACAAATTATAAAACTCTCAAATTTTAAGAATGTTTTATTTCTTAACAAAACTTTAAACACAAAATGAAATTTATTTATTTTTGTTCAAAAATTTAAACAAAAATGTAAGTGTTATTATTGTTGTTATTCAGTTGCATGTAAACTGAATGTTTACTATCATAAGTGATCCATAAGTTCGTAAATTTAGCTTACCATAAATACTAGTGTCAGTACAGTAAATCAATGCAACCACAATACTTAAAAATCTTAGCATTAAAAATATCTCTTGCAATATTGAACAATAATGATAAAGTAGGGTAGACTATTAATGGCTTTCAATACAATTAACTTTGTTAAATAAGAAGTTATTACTACATGATTAAAAATTCTGATTGATTGTTTTCCGAATACAGAAAAAAAAATTGTAACTTGTTTCAGTGCAATATCCTATGCACGAAGATTATTCTGTTGACAAACATTGGCGAAGTTTGGCGATAAAAATGACAATTGATATGAATCCATATCAATGATCCGAAAAGTTCCGAAAGATCCACAATTAAATAGAATTATTTTGAAATTATATCAAACGTGGCAAAACTATAAATAATTATTAAGTTGTTACGGATAAGAAATGTATAAAAGACATGCAAAATCTTACTTACCGCTAGTAAAAGAAGATTGGTAATGAGGCCATTTCTCACTCATTATCTCCCCTATCTCTTTACAAGTCAACCGCTTTAACGTCCTTTTCTTCTAATAGTAATGACTGTGGTTCCACAGATTTCACGAATTGTAACTTCGTCGATGAAATAATTTAAAATTTCTTCTTTAGTCCACGGATCCGTGTTGGCGGCCATATTTTATTCCTTGCTCGATCGCGAGTCACGTGAGCCAAAAACCTGCCCTTCTATTGGACAATTATGTGCAACACAAGCTTTTCGTGAAACTTTTCCCATGTAGAATGGGAAAAGTTGCAGTTAAAGATTCATAGAAAAACACTCTATCACACAGTATTTTAGTGCAACAGTTGCAGGTAAAACAGGTTTAGTGCAACAGTTGCGCTAAAAGCTTGTGCTAAATCTTTAGTGTGATACGGGCATTAGTGGACAATGCTGGATTTTTTTTTCGTCGCGTTTCATTGCAACTGTCCATGATTCCCTTTTGACATTATCGTTTGGAACACTAAAAAAAAGCTTTCCTGGTGCATTTACCGTTGTGCTTGTGCGCAAGGTACTATACAATATTTAAAATTTTCTTTAACACTCTTTGACATCTTAAAAATAAAGAAAAAACACTAGATGTCAAACTCAAACTACGCAACACAATCCAAACACCGAAGTAAAACAAATTCGCTAAGGTGCATTGTGACGTCACATGACTCACATGCATTGTGACGTCACATAGGAAAGTAGCGTTTTTGAGACGAAGTAATTAGTGGGCGTTTAAAAAACAAATTATGTTAACTTTTAGAGTTCTAAACTAAAAATAAAGATGCTTTCGATCATATTTTTCTATTTTCTATATCATAAATGTAAAATAAAAAAACGTGCAAATTCCTCATTACATCCCAGAATCCCTTAACGGTGACTTAGAGCTAATAGTAGATGCTAGAGGAAGATAATCCTTTGGATGTTTAGCTTGGTAACTTACATATACAGGGTTCCCACCTATACCCGTTACCGCCCCCTTAACTTCTAAAAGGTGAAAGCTTAGGCCATAAAGTTGGTGTCTGGGTATAGTAAAAAGGCTATGCGTTACTCGATGAGACAATTTACAACGCCATCTATCGGCAAAGTTTGGAGTTAGCGTTTTTATCTCATCAATGGCACGAGATTCAGGAAAATAGTCAATTACTAAGTAGTTCAGCATCATCTATTTAGTAAGAAAAGACACCTTGCGCAGATTAATACTCAAAACAGAATGTAAAAAATGAACATTTCTTTAGTCATGATTTTCAACACATGGCGTCGTTGCACCAATGTGCAGCGAGAAATCCTGCCCAGAGTGCAAATGTGTATAGTGGCTAATGGAGAGCATTTTCAGCAACATAAATAAATGATCCTGAAGATAGGGAAGTGTCTCAATTTCTTTCTTCTTCTCTTTATGACATGACAATTTTCGAAATCATGACGAAACAAATGTTCATTTTCTACATTCTGTTTTAAGTATTGATGTGCGCAAGGTATCTTTTCTTACTAAATTGATAATGTTGAACAGCTTTGTAATTAACTTTTTTCCCGTATCTCGTACCGTTTCCGAGATAAAAACACTAATTCTAAACTTTGTCGATAGATGGCGTTGTAAATTGTTTCGGTGAGTAGCGCATAGCATTTTACTATACCTAGACACCAAATTTATGGCCTAAGCTGTCACCGTTTAGAAGTTAAAGGGGGTGGGGGGTAACGGATATAAGTAGGAACCCTGTATTACATCAAAGCTCATATAGTATACTAGCATTATTGCCCGGCGATGCCCGGGTAGATATATAGATATAAAATTTTGATGCATTCCATTAAAAAAATACTGGGCTGCACCCCCGCTCTTCATGTTCATCTGGCTAGACAGATTGCGCTTAGCGCGTTTCTACTGAAATGATATACAAACAATAAGAAAGAAAGAAACTTTGAGCCTGCGGACCTTCGTCTGATTATACGTCTGATTTTATTGAGAATTAATAACACAGTGTTGCGTGATTCGCACGTTTGGATTGAATAAGTTTACTGTTTAATTATATTTGTTAGATTCTTTTTAATTAGATTTAATTAGATTTGTTTGATCCACTGTTTAATTAGAAATAAGTTTTATAATTTACATTTGCCTTTATTATTTATTATTCCCTTAAAAGCTCAGTTTGTTCCACATCACCCAAGAGACACTTTTTTCCACATCACCCAAAAAGTAAAGGGCAAGATGCATTATCCCCTTTATTTATTCAAAGTAAGGCGGGATTCCACATGAAGGCTATTTTCCTTACTTTGGTGATTTGGTTTTTTATTGTCGACAGGCCAAAAACCGTTTAGGTTTTTAATTTTCCCAAGGCCAAAAACCGTTGAAAAAGCGAATTGTAATTCGGTTTTTAATTTTCCTAAAGTCAAAAACCGTAGAAAAAGCAAATTGTAAATCGGTTCAAGCGATGAGAAAAACTGCAAATAACAAAGGACACAAAGCAGAGCCAGGAAAGTCGTGTTAAAACATACTAATTTGAACTGCATTCTTAAAAACTCCCATCTCAGTTAGTCTTGTGGTTAAGTTTTATCTTTTACCGTATTTTAATATTTCTTTTGTCAATTTATTTCTTTGTTATGCACGTAACGAAAAATTAATTTAAAGTATCACAAAAGAAAAGAAACCACGTGATCAGCATTTCATAAATTATATTATAAAAATTAATCTTTAAAAATTCACCAAAAATCAGAAAAGGGAGGTAAAGATTCGAAAAAGATTTCGTTTTAAAGGAATTTTGATGATCTTTCTCGTGATATAAATTTTATAACCCTCGATTATTATTTTAAATGCAAACATAAAAAAATTAGAAAAAACGGCTTAAAAATTTAGTTTTAAAAAATCAAAGAAGAATTTTTCAAAAAATCTTTCTCAGTTTACCCCTCCATTATAGACTCTACTATAGAAGAATCGCCATGCAAAAATTTCAGCTCTTTAGTAAAACGGTTTGGACTGTGCGTTATCTGTCAGTCAGTCAGTCAGTCAGGCAAGGCCAAAGTTTTATTACATGAAGCTCCCCCCCCCCCCTAAGCGCGGGGAAAGAGGGGTTGATTATAACCACGCGGGGAATAGGTTCGGATTGCACTGATAACATGTTGTGGGGAACGGTCTGAAATCCACAGGGGGTACTCGCACCTCTAGGGGCACAACAACCATTAAAAAATTAATTTTAAAAAAACTAATTGAGCCCCAAACTTCGTTTTTGCTGATTTAAGTTTCTCGAGTCCTAAACATTAACTGTGCCGAATTTGGTCCCGGTGGGTTAAACAGTCTATGATTCTATAGCGGACAAACAAACAGACAAGCTCTTTTATATATATAGATTATATCACAGTTGGTAAAGCTACATTTATAGCATCAGAAAATAGAAGATATCACTCCTGCTCCTTTAATTTTACACGAAAAAATAAAAATCGATATCGTAGGTGAAATATGTGTCGCTTAATTACGTCTAATTTATTACTGTAGCCTTTTACTGAGATGAATATATGAAAGAAAACTTAGATACTCTAAGTTTTCACAACCATAATCAGATAAAATAATTTTTCAAAGCATCTCGAAGGTGTAACTAGGTTTATTTCTTTTTGGAGTTGGTAAAAATTAAAGGAATCTCCACATAGTATTAACTTAAATTACAAAAATTAGAGTGAAGATCCCTAGTTCTATCAAAGTACTCATAATAAGGACATTTCTCATCATAATAAGTTTTATGAATTTATCACGGTATTCTACTCCCCATATGCTATTTTAAAACTTTTGTCTATCAACATCGTATTAGGTAGTACAAACAAACCTTGCTCGTTTTCTGAAAGCGAATCCTCCGTTCAAATTAGTTGTGATTAAAAAAGAAATTCACAAATTTTCTTTTAGAAAATTTCCCTCCATTTCTTTCCCTAAATGTATTTAGGCAATTATGAATATTTTTATTGAAATTCAAAAAATAGAGTATAATTATAGATTGTAAAAATATAGTCGTATGTTTCTGTACTTTCTCAAAATAGAAGTTATTAACCACTAGGTTTTCAACTATTTTCCGTGGATTCTTTGATATTGAGGGTTGGATCTGACAAAAATTATTACACACTGAGGATTTTCTTTTAGATGATTGAAGATGGGTTCATTAATGTATACCTATTTGAATATAATAGTTAATTAACGTACGCGTATGCGAAGAAACTACTCATAAAACTGTACATAACTAGTTACAAGTAATACTGCCCATCAGACGTAGTTATCTCTGATAGTAAATGAAGCACATTAATTCTGGGCTTTCAATGTATGATTATAACTGATTCAAAGGACTGTCACAAAAAGACGGATAATTCATTAATGGGTGTTATAATGTAAGTATATTTTAGCATATCTGTAGATAAATCGGGAAAGAGAGCTATACAAAAAATGTCATTCGGGATCATAATCGAGAGATTCAGCGGATTGTTTATTTAACAACATTCTTTGAGGTAATTAAAGGGAAAATTGCACGTTTTGTTCATTTGTTTCAATACTAAGTTCTTAAGGATAGTATGCAGTGAGGTAGAATTAGAAAAAAATGTCCACATGATACGTCATATATGTGATGATACATAAATATAATTTGGATGCATGGTGACTTTATAAAACTTGTAAATTTTTAGTAACGTGAACATTTACGTAACGGTAGCAAAGGTTTTAAAATAATTTTATGTGCAGTACTCAAACACTTATATATATGCAATACATTTTAAGGTGATAACCTAAGATTTCTTAAATCGTTGTTTTCCGCGTTTTAACAGATTAAGCATGGCAACAGGTTTCCTAGCAACGAGTGAAACAATTTCTATGGTGACGATAAGTTTGTTCCAGGTTCTGAGTTAGTGAAAAAAAAGGCCTAGCAAGTACAATGTCACCGGTTGGAAGTAATCAGTGTCTCTCTTGGAATATTGTAAAAATAATATATATATATATATATGTGTGTGTGTGTGTGTGTGTCACGGCCCTTCACCGCGTACCCTTCAACAAACTAATTACTCTAAGTGGGAGTCATTAAACAATAGGCCGGTGAAAGAACTAATGCTTAAATTACATTTAACGAACTTTATTAATTAACATTAATTGAATACCCAGTTAACCCAGCTAAATCGCCATTTTCAATCATCTCCCAGCTCACGACAGATGCATGTCCTATCTCTATAAAATATCCCAAAACTGCATTTTTCTTTCTCGTGCGTTATACAACAGCGTGGGCTATCATCTCGAGCCCCTTCTCTCGAACATTCTGGCGATTGCATCATCACATGATATCATAGTCAGGCACTGCCCGCCTGTATTTTGTTGACAAATTCCTGAGCGCAGTGCGAGCAATTCGATGACCCTGAACTCTTCGCTGCGAAAAACAATCCCCTTCCTGAATTGGAAAACACACTAGGACTTTAATAGAAAATTACCGTTTAACGCTTATTAATATAATTAAATATAGTTTATGCTTCTAGCATCATATATATATATATATATATATATATATATATATATGTGTGTGTGTGTGTGTGTGTGTGATAATATTACTAACTACCTATAATCGCCCATTCTGTACTTCATCTCGGCCATGGTAACCCGTCCTTCTTGTCTTGGCGTAAACGCTCCGCCTTCCCACATACTAACTTCCTCCGCCAATTCTGGCAACCTCTCTGACCTAATTCTATTTTGGCGCTTTTTGCGAGAGACGCTGGACCTGGCTTGAAGCGAATAAGATGTGTTGCTTACTGTTTAATAAATTAGTTTGTTCCTGAAGCTGACTTTATTATTTTCCGGCCACGATGGTAAGTTACATTTTCATGAGATGTCCCGCGCAACATAACACGAAAGGTTGCAGTGTGGGTTGAGGGAGGGTTGATTACAATAGAGTAGTATCGGGCATAAAGGAGTGCTTGTCCTTTTCTCGTTTGTCGAAAACAATGTTTTCTGTTTCCGGGAGCAGTGTTGCCTCTAAATCAAGAATATTATGCTACATAAAATTTTGTCATATGCTTGGGGCTTTTTAAGCATAGTTGGTTTCAAATAAAATACTCCATTTACGAATTCCTCATCTGGTTGTGGCTTGATTTTACTAATTTTATTTACAAGACACGATGGATTCATTTCATACTCTAGTCATTTTAGTTTCTGTTTTTATTTCTGATTATGCCCGTAACGTGTTCCCTTTTATCACTATGATTGAAAGTTTTATTTGAAACATAATATCAACTTTCATAGCAATCAATAAAAATTAATAACTGACATCTACTAGTCTCAGTATGTTCTAGAAGAGAAATAGATTTTGAAATAAATGTTAATTTTATTCTGTCTATAACATTATTTTAAGCGTCCTATATTTGAATAAGTTCAAGATTTCACCCTAACCCCCTTCTAGTTTCTTAAATCATCATGTTATTTATTATGCTGACTACTTTTAAATCACTCGTATGTATCAATATTTAATTAAAACTCATTCAAATTCCTTAAATTTCAAAATAAGGAAAATAAAGACTTGTGGACACATATTCAAACTTGCTTGCGTTTTCTCTTATAAAGCGATAAATAATCCTTTTACGTAGTGAAAATCGAATGATTTACAAGGGCTTACAATTATTCAAGTGCGGGTATCTCTGTTCGTAGAAGAAAGTTAGAAAAGTGATTTGGGGTGTAATAATTATCTCATAGATTATTAGCTTTTATTTTTCCCCAGCTGAATTATCTTCAAATTAATTTCTCTTGTCTTTACTAAAATGGTATGTTAAGGCTACTTTGCACTAACCCTTTCGGATTCGCTCACCTCAAAGTTAACCTATGGAGAAAATTTGTCTACAATTTACAGTTACATAAATGCTGATAATCCAATAAAAATGCTATTTTCAGATAGTCTGAACTTTTTTGCACCTTGCAACAGGATTCATTTTATAAATTTCGTCCACCAAAGGAATTTATGAGCGTTTTAAACACACTACACCAGATTTTTTCCCCTAATAATTCAAATTTTAAAATATTATTTGCATTTTTTTTAAACGAAAAATGCCCCAAGGTATTTCTTTCTCTATTACGGAGTACAATTAAAAGAAAAAAATCTTTAAATCCAAGTCGGGAATCCTAGGACAAATTTTCTCCATATGTTAACATTGAGGTGAGCGAATCCAATAGGGTTAGTGCTCAGCCGCCTTAAATAAATGGGCTACCACAAATAACTAAACTTAAACCTTTATTTTCAAACCCAGTTAGAACTGATGTCGAAATACGAGAATTAGTGATCAACAGTTACATCACAGAAAGAAATGTAAAGTTGAAAGGTAGGTTGGTTTCAGACAGCACTAGCTACCTTTTGTAACAAAAGAGCTAAGCAATTTGTGATCTACATTTTAAAAACCTATCACTAACGGTTACAACATGTAAGCCAACCACTGAACTGGAATATGTAGACTTTGGTGTGAATATAAGGGCCATGTAAAAGCATACATAAATAAATGCAAACTATAAATGCACTCACAAATACGTTATGAAGTTTGATGCCCATTTCTTTTCGCTTGATTTTAAGATAAGGCAAAATTGTTAACTATAGAAAAATCTTACCTTTTGTGATCAGTTTAAATCTTAGCGTAAGTATTAAAAGAAATTAATGCAATATCTCAATAAAATTTTCCTTCCCTTAAATTTGGAAATTTTACAGATTGTGATAATTTTTATTACGAATATAAAAAATAATATTTAGTTTAAACATCATTCGACATTCGGAAACCGAAAAAGGTCAGAAGATATAATAATTCTAGAATGCAGTATTATGAGAAAATCAATTCATTAATACCAGTAGCTAAAGGAAGTCGATCATAATGTAACTTAGTACAACAATCTCCTAAATTAATAATGGGATTAATAATATCATGGTTGCTTAACTAATTAATATGACTACAATTTCAATATTTCTGGGACTTTAAATAAAAGAGATTCAAGTGTCTTGTGTGAATAAAATATCACATAAAATATACAATATCATAAAACTGAAAACATAATTACAATCAAAACAATTTATTAACATTTTATTACTACAAATGTACAGCAAAAGGGCTGCTGCTTATAAACACAGATGGCACATATGACATTGTAAAAACAATGTGCAGGCTGATAAATTTCGGAATGTGACATCATTATGGAGTTTAACAAAGGTCTATGTTATCGAACCTGCATTTTAAATCACAACATCGGATTTATGAACAAGGCTGAAAATATGAGATGACTTAGAGGCTTCAGGAACAACAGAGATTTGTCATAGAGGGTCAATGATACTAAGAAAGATTTGCAAGAAAAAATAGTTTCAAAATTTGGCAAGAAATTGTGATATTACAAAAAAAAAAAAAAAAATGCCTGCTATTCGAAATGATTACAGCTGCAAAACAAACCAGTTATGATTAAGATCAGCAACTTAAAGCTGAATTCGTTTCAAATCTAATAATTGAATGTCTCAAAGATTATGCTTTTTCATACAGATAACATTAATAACAAGTTCATAATAAACTGATTTTAACAGTAACCTTAAGGTTTATTCTCTCGATCAAATATATCTTTCAAAATAACAGACTATTTTCGCCATTTCAAAAACAATCATGGAAGACTTTTCAAGTTTGTTCTTTTAAATTCACTGAATAAATCTTTAAAATTAACCAGTTGTCTTTGAAAACTAAGTATAAAACACAGATATGTGTGTGAAATCATGGCACCCAAACAGGTTTTGTTACTTAAGCTGTACAAACTTCTTTTTTTATATTTGGGATAAAACAGTAACAATGATATATAGCAGAACTGATGCCAACTGACTAGCTTTCAAACATGAGGTATCAAAACTGCCAAAGAAAACATATATCAGAAAAGAATGAAGAACAGTAAAATTTCAGAAAAAACAGGCATGACATAACGAACAATATTTTAGTATGATGTAAAATGAATGGTTTGGAAATCGAAAACTAAAAATTTCATATGAAAATCAATCTGAATAATTTTCAATTTCACAAAAGTAAATTTTGTTTCTTTCAAAGAAGAAAAATAAGTTAGACATCAAAATACTTATAATAGGTTTAAACATGTATAAAAATATATCACGAGTTAAAACATTTGGACGGGCTTCCAACGTTTGAAAATATCCTTTTTTTGTATCAGTAGAAATATTTGAGGCAATTTTAAGTATTATATATTCAGATAACTAGGATGCGTTTTCCCAGGAGCATCATCCTCTTACACATATTCTCTTGCAATTCTGATCTCAAAACAATGACTTAACAACATGGATTCCAAGATCACTTTAAAAGTATTAATATAAAAATATGTTCTTTTAAGAGCAAATTGTAAATATTAAAATTATTCACTTTTTTAAAGGTTCTGTGAATTAAAAATGCAATGATCGATTGTTCGCACAAATTGAAATGGAATCTTCTTGGAAGAACAACTAAAATGATGAATGAGATTTCATTAGAAAAATACAAGTAATTGGAAAATATAGTTCTGTACAAAATGACTACTATATAAAACATTCATATTTATACATAATCTTCATCAGTCTGTGAATGTCCTGGACCAGATGAATTCACGTTATCAGGAAGTGTTCAATATCTTGAACACTCCGACCAAGTTCTCAAAATTTGGTCCCCAGTTCAACAAACAGTTCCCATCCTAACATAGAACCATTTGTTGGTTTGTATGGCGGTGGATTTGACGATTCATCATCAGAGGCTACCAGTGTACTAAAAGATCCCCGGAAAGAGTCAAATCTGTCATAGTTTTTGGCATAATCTTCATCGTTTTCATTATCTTCCTCGGCGAGTTTGGAGAATATCATATTACGTGGTCCGAACTCACGATGCACTTTATCATAATTATCGTATTCAAACTCTGACACGTAAATGAATCATTTCCACTTTCATCTGTGGATGAATCTTGAGCCTCTAAAAGTTCAGTATTGGACTCTAAAAGTTCAGCCAATTTATGCTTTTCAGCATTGTCATCACTAGATGATGAAACAGCATTAATGTGCTAACAAGAGCCTTAAGTTCCGTGGTCTTGCATTCAACCTCTCAATTCTTCAGATGTGAGACCTAACGTCATGCTGTATCCCGAGTCTTCAGTTTACTAACATTCTGTGGCCAGACTGCCATACTACTTGTACTATGACTAAGATTACTTACAGGACTGATTTAACTTCGATCTGAGTTTGTCATAGGATCTTGAAATTGCTTAGATCCAACCCCTGGGCTGTAGCAAGCAGTGCTTTTTGGAAGAGGCTTACCACTTATGTCTTGTAGAGTCACATATTCTTGGAGTTTGTTGTGACAACTCGCTAGAGGGACTCAAACGTGCTAATGGCGTATTTTGCATTTTTATAGATGATTGGACTTTCTCTCGAGTAAGAGGATTATGCGGCTGATGCAATATATTGCGAGGGCTTTCTCTCACAGGATTCGCTTGGAATTGGTGAGGACTATGCTGTGGTTATGTTTATGGTAACTAGGAACTTGGGGATTTGGTTTATACTTATGAATATTTCCATCACGAAAACCTTGTAGTGGTAAACTATATCATATCTGATGTGCGCTATGCTACTAGCATTTTCCAAATCATAATGTTCAGGTGTTCTAAATCAGCCGGATTTGCATAACGAAATTATTTTGAGCTTTTCTTGATTGTGAGGCGGTGGATCTTCCATTCTTAGTGCGGGAGAGGGTTTATTGTGAATTTCTCTTTCATAACTATCTGGTCTCTGAGGACAATCTTTATGAGGATCGCGGTCTTAGTTTCTTTGGCACAAGATCTTGGGGCATGTGATTGCGAATCAACATAATCAGCCCAGTTGTCTCAGTATAACTGCACATGATGAGCTCTGTGGGATCACACTCGCACTAGTGAGAAATGCATTTCCATTTTGTTTCACTTGCACAGAACTTTTATCTCTCTTCAGTTTGCGACGTCTAAACACCAGAAAACTGATGAGTATGACCACCAGCAAAATCACGAAAAAGACGATAACCAGAATCACACCGATGCTTAGCGGATCTGTTGCTGCATTGTCAATGCCGACTGCTTCACTTTGGCACAGAGAGTGAGAATTACCATGGATGTAGAGACTGAAATATCCAGTAGAATTCTGCAGTTGAACTTCATTGTTCACCGAAATAAGTTTGATACAACCAGTGATGTCTGAAATCAAAGCAAAAAGTATGAGATTAACATTCAAACTTATAACGAAATACGTTAATGGTTCAAATAAAAATGGAAACAAACAAGCAAAAAAAACGAACGGAAAGGAAGAGAGAAAACATATGAAAAGGCAAAACTAATTTTAAAGATCATTCTTTAATATTTTAAAATTTCCATAATACGAATAGCAGATATAAAGAAATGAATAAAATTTCTGATTTTCATATAACTAATATACTGGTTGTGTGCAAAATATAAGCATAAATAAGTTGCTGATATATAACTATGGAAAGATATTTCGTGGAATGAATAAATAATAGCATATACAAATACATTCTTATAAATTAAATGCTAAATTAAACCTCGCAAATTACATTTTTCTAAATTAATGGTTCAATATCTGAGCACAAGCCTTTTTACCGGTAATATTTCCAGAGGATTTGATAAATGAAATAGAAATTAAATATAAGTATATAAAGTTATTTAAAATAATTGCTAACGTACCATGAAACTGTCCTTCTCCAGCAAGGTGTTCCCACTGGCCACCAATAGTAATAGAAGAAATGTATGGATCCAGAAAATCATGTTGCATTTCTTTGCTATTTACTGGCTGCCATGAATTGTCAATGCTAATGTTAACTTGAGGATATTTTCCTGGATGATAAGATAACCTGACAGTATGCCACTGTCCATCATTCAGCTTTGGAAGATCTAATTCTTCAATCACTTGATCCATAGATTTCACTTTAGATGAATATACTAACTTTCCTTTTATCAGCTGCAAAATAATACAAATTTTTTCAGACTATATAATTTATAAATAAAAAACAATACCCAGTAATATTAAACGTAAGAAGAGGCTTTTTGTATTTACAGATAACAACAAGACAATTAAAATTCTTATTCATACTACAGTAAAGAAAATAAATTTAACTATTTATTTTGTTTTATGGGAGAGGTATAATTTTACTTATTTTAAATTTTATGCACCTAAAAATAAGATTTTATTGTGTTGAACATTAAAAGGATGAAATTCCTTCTTATTCAGTGTCAGAATGTAAATGTACTCGGATAAATAAAATGCCCCTCATTCTACGACTAAATGCTAAGTAAGAAAAAGCAGATACAATCAATAGTAGTAGTTGATAACGCCCTTGTCAACTCCAAGAATCTAAATCCGGTCAAAAGATTCCATAAAAGTAAGTTGTATTTGAAAACAAAAACAAATTGCATCTAGGGTTAGCATTTAATCACATATTACACTTAATTTCTTGTTCTCTCAGAATAATACTATATTCAAAACTAATACACCCTTTAACCTACACTTTTTAATTTCTGCTCTAAAGTGTAAGCATGGCACTGTGCGCAGACATTTTTGACAACATAGCAGTCATATTTGCAGATAACAGCAGAGATTTAATACAATCACAGTCTGGAAGTCACATGCGACTCACGGTGAGAATTTTACTTGAACCGATCCAGCGAGCCTCTAGCTACTTTCCGCATATTATGTTACTAAAGCATGAAGTACTGGAATGTTTTAGGGGTATTTGTATACTTAAATTATTGTGAGGAATTTAAAACTACTTTCGATGTGTGTAAGGGGTGTTTGTTATTGCTGTGGACTCGATATAGAATCACTTTCAAAGACTAACTTGATGTTTATTGAGTATATTTCAAATCTTTGATGTTTAATGTGGTGACTTTAAAGATTCATTAACTTTCATGAATTCACTTATCGCTAATTTTGATGAAGCAGTATAAATGCCAGACCAGCTTTGTTTAGCCAATGAAAGTGTTTTAATTACGCTAATTAGAAACTAAATTAGAAAGTTACTAATTTAGAAAGTTCTATTGCAAAATATCCTACACTTTTGGAAAAAATTTAAAAATCTAAAATATTTGACAACTGCAACTAAATAATTAAAGGTTATCCGACACGATTGATTATTATTTTTTTTTTATTTATTTATTTATTTTTACAAATTGCAATTTTACTTTTAAAAAAAATCTTGTCAACTTAAGAACTTAAGAAATAAGTGTTTCCGGTTGTAAAAACAAAATGAATCTAAATCTAACAATTTTAACATCCATAATGACTAACAAACTGTATAACACAATATTGTTGGCATCTGGTTTGATTCTATTTTCAATGAACAGTTCGAAGAGTACAAACCTGCAATAGAGTTCTTTCATCGTCTGTTCCAGAGTACATAACAATACCATTTTGAGAAAATGTCCGCAAGATGAACGACAGTGTTTTCGGTGCTGTATCTTTAATCCTATCCGTCAACAGTAATGTCCTACGATGTTTTTCTTGAGGAATGAGTTCAATAAAAGTTCCGCTGCCAATACTGTACGGTCGTTGAGCTGAAGAATATTCAAAAATATATAAATAATTTAAGAAGGAGAATATTTAAAATATATTTTAAATAATTATCTGTGTTAAATAACGTTTCAAATATCCACAAAATAAATTAAATCAAACTTTATACATTGTAATTAATTTCTAATAGTCATAATATATACATTAAAAATACTCTTAATTTCAGTTTGTACATTAAACATTATATATATATATATATATATGTGTGTGTGTGTGTGTGTGTGTGTGTAAGTAATATATTAAATATTATGCAATCCATTCTAGCATTTAAACTCCCTTTCCTAAATCCAATCCCCAGTTATATTAATTTATCGCTTTAAAACCCTTAGCCACAGAACTTCCTATGAATAGCATGCCTTTGCGTTTCTACATGTGTATATCTCCGAATTCAGGAGTAGGTTAGCATCGCGAGCCACAAAATCTGCTGACCCTCCAAATAATAGTCACGTGTCTACCTCACCCATGCGTTTAATGTTGAAAAGTGATATTACTGCCGAGCCGTCTTCTGAAATGAACGGATGTACTCTTGTCGCTCTATTAAACGATTCGTCCTGACTGCTTCCAAATTTAATTTTTATTCCTTTCGGGCTGAGTATAGCTCCAGCCATGTAAATATGAGCTAGTTTTTCCTTTCAGGTTATAATTTAAGGACGTGATGTAATGGGGATATTACTTGCACTTACACACACACGCGCGCGCACCCACACACACACACACACACACACACACACACATATATATATATATATATATATATATATATATATATATATATATATGCACTCACTTCCAAAAGTTAAGCACGGAGAGGAAAATGTTAATTTCGGTAAGCCAATCTGAATTAAAGAAGCTGAAATTTGCTGCAAAGGTAGAAGGAAGTATGCAAATATGTTAGGTAACAGCCAATCACGATTTCGCGTCGAGAAATATGCAAAACAGGTAGTCGTATAAGAAGCCGGCATTGTGAAGTGTTACAGGAGTTGCATGTAAGTGCTGATGAAAGGTGTTTGGAATATTCGTACGATTTATTTTCAAGCTAGAAGTGTTTCTATGGCTTCCAGACGACGAATAGAAGATTCGGAGCGCTGTCGGGCTGTCGGACGCATTGAAGCAGGACAGTCTATCACAGATGTTGCTCTTTTCTTCGACGTTCATCATTCTGTAATTTCACGATTATGGAAACAATTCCAAACCAGCCAAACATATGTCCGAAGACCTGTAGCCGGTTGTCCAAGGGTTACGATTCCCTCGGAAGATCGATATATTGCTGCTGTATCCAAGCGGAATCGAATATCGACCTCCTCACGTGTGACATCTATGGTTGCAGCTGCCATTGGTAAGAGGATATCTGCCACTACTGTTCGTCGAAGGCTACACATGAATGGTCTGTACGCCCGGGTACCACGAGTTAGTGTTCCTTTATCCGTCCAATCCAGAGAGGCACGATTAAAGTAGTACCACCAGCATGTGAATTGGACTGTATCTGATAGGGGCAACTTTATGTTCACAGATGAGTCCAGATTTGCCCTACAACCCGATGATAAGCGTGTAAGGGTCTGGAGGGAACAAGGCACACGCAATCGGCCAGAGAACATCACCGAACATCACGCATTCCGCGGTGGAAGCATCATGGTTTGGGCAGGGATTTCATTGGGATATCGCACCGACCTGCAAATCTACAGGCGAGGTTCTGTGACGGCTGTACGGTATCGAGATGAAGTCCTAGACCCCACTGTGAAACTGTACGCTGCAGCAGTTGGTCCTTCTTTCGTTTTAATGGACGATAATTCCCGTCCCCATAGAGCTGCCAAAGTTGACGACTTTCTGGAGAGTGAGGGGATTGCGCATATGGAGTGGCCGGCTTACTCGCCTTAATAGAATTGAAATTCTTTGGGACGCCCTCGGCCGTGCTTTATGTAGACGTTTCCCACCTCCAGCCACTCTCAGAGAGTTAGAAGCTTCCCTACAGGAGGAATGGCGATTACTGGACTATGCGGTGGTTGATCACCTTGTAATAAAGCATGATCACACGCTGTACACTTTATATGAAGGTGAGGGGTGGTCACATACCCTATTAATGTCAGTTTGTGTTGTTTGTTTTGCATTTAAACATCATTTTGTTAATGACGCAAATATGACGTCATCTTATAATTTATGAAAATTTAATATTTTTTTATCTCTGTATGTAACTCTTTGTTTTGTTTCATGAATAAACATAGAACGACTTACTAGCAGCATTTCATGTCAATCAAAGCAGTACTTGTCCATTTTTTCGCATTTTACCGCTCCGTGCTTAACTTTTGGAAGTGAGTGTATATATATATATATATATAGCGTGTAAAGAAACAAGAATTTAAAGACCCTTAGACAAGATGAAAGGAATAAAATATCTAATTAATATTTACTCTCACAGTTTTGGAGTCTTAACCGTATTACAAGTATTCCACTGAAATGTTAGCATAATAAATAATCAAAATGATTACATATCCTACAGTGAAAAAAAAAAGAAATGTCCAATCCATATTTCTGGGGGGGGGGGGGATTCATTAGTATCAAGCGATTATTGATTGAGAATGTTCCCATAAAAAATCTATATGAAACTCTTAATACGTTACACAAAGTATTTACTTTTACATTCAACTGACGTTGAAAATTTCATAGAATGAAAGGGAATGAATATTTGATTCTTTCAGATTCAATGAAACGCATTAGAGCATTATGTTCTTGTTATCTGCATACATTTGCACTATAACATGTGATAAAGGGTCTAAAATAATCGACCCCTCGTAAGAATAAGAGACAAATATATTTGTGTTTATACTATGGCTTAGTTAAGAAATAGCAAATACTTCCTTCCAACAAAGGAAAGGAAATAAAGGTACTAGGTATGATAAAGGAGAAATATAGCATACACGAATAACTATTATGAGCATTAACACTGATTAAGGCTAATGAAGAAATAATCTGATTTTAAGTAAACAGATGAAGGCATGTACTATAAAAGATTTTAAAGTATAATTTTGTCAGACAAAACAATAGAAAGAGGTTTACTTTTAACTTAAGTAAAAAGTTTCAAGGTTATAAAAAAATTATTACAGTTTATATTTGCAATGTATTTACCTTCCGTACAAGACGATACAATCATTCCAAAGCTACATCGACATGAGGTTGTGAACCAGTTGTCAATGCAAGTAGCACCTTCACCACAAGTTGAAACTGCACAGGAACCTTCTTTTCTACTGCAAGTTGAGCTCACAAAAGCAGATTTTAAAGGTGAGCCCATGTCTATTTGCCGTCCATTGACAGATAAGCCCCGAAGACAGCCTACAAAATCATTAGATGATACTTGTCCGGGCCGCTCCAGAAGCGGATCTACAGTTGGAACACCACCGACGTACAGCAGATTGCTATTGAAATTCAATGTCCTATAAAAAAAGACAGAGTATCGTTAAATATTTGTTCTCTGCCATATATATTCACTTGAGAATAAACGACCGTAAGATTAATATTTAAGATGAGTTCTCAAAGGCTGTATTCGTTTAATCGTGGCACCTGCATTAAATATTTCCAGTGGAGAGGAAAACTAATTGAATTCTAGCTTTCAAATACGTCCATACAGGTGAACATAATTATGATATTAGCCAAGCATTATGAGGATGATAATTTAAGGTACATGTCATTGTCATTTTCAGGATAAAAATTATATCATTTCATATTATTACCAAGTACCAAAACATTTAAAAACATTATTTTATATTCAAAGGTTGGAATGAAAGTAAAGAGAAAAATATAAAAGGAATTATAAACCTTAAGAACATAAGATCATTAAAATAAAAATTCAAATAGTAAAGAGAAAAAAAATTCAATGAAATTAATACATCATATAAAACTGTATACTTATTTTTAATAATCATAAGTAGTATCCAAAAATTATCATGCTAGGTATCAAACTTACCCTGTGTGTCCTGTGGCAGATTTCGAACATGTCGCATTTCCTAGTAAACATTCTTCACACGTATCTCCATTTTCATTGCAGTTAACAACAGATACAGATGCCACCTAAATAAATGATATTATTTAATTTCAAATTCGCATTTTCAATAAATATTTACTTCATATTTGATAACAGGAATTTCGTCTGCCCCAGGCGTCGTTTCTAATACAAATAGTGTATACCGATAGTGAATACCGCAGTTTATATAACATGATCATTTGAATTATTAAAGTCCTCCCTTTATAAAGAAAAGTCCCTCCGTTTTATAAAGAAAATGGTTCTCAGACATAAAACAATATAGCCTTTTAAAAAACTGTTTAAATTAATTTTTTAATTATTCCTACCATGGCCATTCACCTATCACAGTTACCCCTACCATTACATAAATAACCATTATTCATCTACAGCTGAAATGTTTTTGGGGCACTTATTCAACAAATAGTGATAAATTAAAGAAAAAATATAACTACACAGATATTTTAGTACATTGAATCAAACATTAACTCTCTCAGTCTCCAACATCCATTAGGTCAAGAAACATTAATACTTTTTCCCATTTAAGATTTTCTCTGGGTAATCAACAATAAAACTGAGATAAAATTCAGTTACATTCATTTATTTCCTTGATGCTTTTACTTAACTGAAAAATATGGCAACTCCTAACAGGCTACAGCTACGTGGTTCCCTTACTTACTCGCGCAGTAATTAATCGTAGTAAGATTTGTCTTGGCAGTGTAAGCCATTGCAGATATGGATATGCGAAAAATAAAAACTAATTTATAAGTAATTTACCTTTCCATTTCGTATAATGGTTACTTTATGCCACTTTCCATCGGAGACAATAATATTGGCAGAAATTCTTGTGATCGCTGTCCTCGAGCCACCAAATGATAACGTAGGAATAGAATTGATGATTTCCAAAGCCAAGAAGTCTGATCGTCCCCCGCTTTGAGCTCCGTAATTGTAGACCAGAAGAGCATTAGGATTATTGGTAGAGAAGACAATAGAAATATCATTAGTTGTTGGCTGCAGTGGATTGAATGCCATGTAAGAATATGGATGAAAGCCGTAAGAGGATTTTTCACAATGTCTCCCAAAATAACTTGATGTGCATACACAATGATAGCCTGGAAGAGAAACGATATAAGCATCAATAAAATATATTTTCAGAGACACTAAATTTTAAAATATTTATAAAACCTTTATTTAAAACATTTAAAATATTTTCTGAAACAAACAGGAGTAATTTGTCATATATATATATTTTTTGTTTCCAATGTGGCAAGCCTTTTGTCCTGAGAACATTCACCCATTTACTCGAAGATATTATTGTTTACTTTATTATGGAAACTCCATTACGTGTACTCCCTATGAAAGGACAACAAAGAAACGCCCATGCCTTAGTCAATTATACAAAATTATACAAGATTCAAACACAACCCACTTTTGTGGAAGCTCGCGACGCTAACCATTATACGATTTGTTCAATATATATCTGCAAATAAAATTTTATAACATATTACTTCTTTAGAGGAACATTTTTAAATTCCCATTAGTCATACATCAAAACCACGAAAAAAATTAGCTATGGACAAATAACTCTTACTCTTATCAATAATGTACGTTATAACAGCAAACTATAAAAAAAAAAAAAACGAATCGATACGATTTCAAATGGGCTTCTATAAATCAAATAATATGAAGAATTTTTACTTTAATTAAAATTATACGTTACCTAAATTCTCACTGACACAAGTGCCACCATTAAGGCAACGATTTGGACGGCAGGCATCAGCAGTTTGTTCGCAAACCAATCCCTTGAATCCTGGTCTACACAAACAGAAAAATCCTCCATTTGGAGCTTCTTGGCAAGTTCCACCATTCCTACATGGAGCACTGGAGCAAGATTCTTTTCGTGGTGTATCACATTTTTCACCTTGGAACTGTGGTGTACAAGTACATCGGAATGTTATTCCGTCTTGATGGCACGTACCACCAGATAAGCATGGATTTGGCAAACATGGATCTTGCTGATATTGGCAGATAGGTCCAGAGAAACCTCGGGGACATTGGCACGAAAATTGGCGAGCCACAAAAGGCGAAGTGAATACAAGCGAGGGAGAATCCACAATGGATAGACTATCTTTCATCTCCAGAAAACTGCTGCAGATTCCTTTATTTTGGCATGGAGAAATTTCACATGGATTGAATCCAATTACTAGATCTTTATCTTGCAGGGATTCCCGAATGAGCGTAACTCTGTCACTTAGTAGGGTAAGTATATCCTGAGAGGAAACATATGAGTTGTCCGATGCTTTTGAAGCTAGAGTAATTTCTAAATGCTCTTCAACATTGACAATGCTATATATGACAGGTATTCCAGCAGGCTGCAAAAGAAATATAGATGAATATTAAAAATGATCAAAATTCTTAGTTTAATTTAGCAATATATAAATATTTTTGTCTATTACATATTCTCGTAGATTGTAAAATTTTTATGTATCTTTTTTATATGTTAAGTCTAAAAGTAAAATTAAATAATACTAAATTTGATAGTAATGAGTACCATCTTTTTCAAAATTTAAGGGGTAGTCTTTCTGGAGAAGGTTTTACTAATATGCTAATAACGAATAAAAAAAGATTTCCATTAAATCAATAAAAAAAATCTTTAAAATGATAAAAAATAATCTGATTACCTTTTTTAACAATTAAAACCATTCGTAAAGATTTATTAAATAAAATTTTCCCCATCAAATTAACCCTGTTATATAAGAAGTTTTAAAATTATTGAGTAAAACATTTCTAACAATAAAAACTTACTTTTAAGATATCCTCGAGAACACGCTGAAAATGATCAAAGTGAATGCTGAGAAAGGCATCTGCGGAATAATTCCATATCCGGAGAGACACACTATTTTGAAGTGTTGCATTATCAAAATTCAGAAATTTCACTCTGATTGTAGATGACACATTATGATGTTTGCCGTCATTTCCACTGACAGTCAATGTATAATTACTCGGATTTTGCAATTTAGAGGTATGCAGATCACACTTTTTAGGTATCCTAAATATTCCTGTATTTCCTTCTATAATTTGGCATTGATATTGACCAACAATATCGAGATCTTGTGGGTGCACATCAGCAATTTTGCCACCAGGGAAGTTTCTGTTGTGAATCCAGACTAACACTGTAAGAGGTCGTGATGTAGATGGACTGTCATTCTTGTCAAGAACCATTATTGTAACAGGGTGCTGTGATTTCATTGATGGTCTACCGCTATCTTGAATTTCAACAATGAGTTCTAATTCTGGTATGGCTTCTCTATCTAGGCTTTTCGTTGTTTTAACTAACCCAGTGTTAGCCTCCACTTCAAAGTAGTCCTTATGTTCACCGCCAACAAGGAAGAATTTGAAAGGAGCTCCATTTGGAGGTAAGTCTCTGTCAGTGACACTTAGAACCATAACACTGGTGTATGGTAACTCATTCTCTAGAACGTAACCCACGACTTTTGGTGTTTCAAAAATTGGTCCATTGTCATTCACATCGTCTATATAAATTTTTACCTGAGTTGATCCTGACTGAGGTGGATTACCACTATCTGTAGCAGTTACAGTTAAGTTATAAACATCGTAGGTTTCTCTGTCTAATGCCCCTGCTGTGTATATAGCACCTGACTGAGGATCTATGCTGAATGCTTTGTCTATATTTCCACTCAGAATTGAGAAAGAAAATTGGTTGTTGTTTGGATGAACATCTTTGTCTACCGCAGACACTGAAACTACGGATGTTCCAAGAGGCGCTGCTTCACTAACTCTTGCTTCATAAATTTCTTTAGAGAAAACAGGAGGATCGTTTCCATCTTGTATACTAATTACTATTTGCGCTTCATCTGTGTCATTACCTCGTATACTTCCCGCGTTTTTAGCTAAGACCGTCAATACAACACGAGACTGAGATTCCCTATCCAATATTCGAGAAACTTTAATGCTTCCAGTTTTAGTATCAATCTGAAATCCTTTGTTGTTACTGCTTCCAACCAGAAGAAAGTACACTTCTCCATCGATACCGCTGTCGTCATCAATGGCCTGTAACTGCCCAACAGTTGTACCAACACCTGCCGATTCACTAACAGTAAACTGAAATACAGGTTGAATGAAGTGGGGATAGAATTCATTTTTGCCAACAATGTGAATTTCAACAGTAGTAGAGGTGAAAAGCAGAGTTCCAACATTACTCGCTATGATTTGTATTGTATATTGGGTCTTTTGTTCGTAATCAAAAGCTACTTTAGATGTAATAACTCCAGATTTAGCATTCACGTCAAAGAAATTATGATCGTCTCCATCCATAATCGAATATTCTATTATGCTATTTCTTACAGAATCAGCATCGTGAGCTATCAGTTGAGTAACGAAAGAACCAGGAGGCTCATTTTCAGAAATGTGAACATCAAATTTCGTAGAATTGAAAGTTGGAGGATTGTCATTGACGTCGGTTACGAGAACTGTCAAAACTGCAGTGGAATTTTTACTTCGGAATCCTCGGTCAGATGCTAAAATATTCAAGTGATAGGTAGTCACGCTTTCGAAATCCAAATGTTTTGCTATTGTTATAGCGCCTGTATGGGGAGATATTTTGAATTGACCTTCTTGATTTCCAGATAAGATGGAGTACATAATTTCGCCATTGAAACCTGAAAGTAAAATTGTTTCATGAAACAAAAGTTATCAAGAATTATCCTCAAAGTATCTAATTCATAGCATCATAATAAAATACAGATATTGTGTTAAAGAATAAAATATTTACTCCCACGAATTATGTTTAATTTGATTAATGAAAATTGTTTGCGAATCCAATTCTAAATATATAATCCCAAAAACACAATTTTTACTTCACGTAACACATTAAATGTAAGTTTTAATGGTAGAATGATTAAAGGTTTGTAAAGTTAAAAATGCCATTTGGGTAATTAAAAGGTTTAATTTTCAGTGGAAGTATATAACATTTGGAGGCATTTCAACAACAGCATAACAGAGATATTTACCTTTGTCTTCATCGGTTGCTGTTACAGTCACAATTTCAGATAAAAGTGGCTCATTCTCTGGTATTACCACTTGATAACTTAGGGCAGTGAAGGCCGGTGCAAAATGATTTTCATCTGTGATAGCGAACATGGCTATTACATCTGAAGATCTCGCTGGCACTCCCTTGTCAGTAGCTTGAATGTTTATTGCAAACCAGTCCTCTTTTAGTCCAACCAAAGGATTAGAAACAGTAACCCATCCTATGAAATGAAAGTATGAAAATATATAAGTTTTGGTATTTTTAACACATATTAATGATCTCAAGAGAGTTAAAATTTTATCCTATTAATCTTTAAATTTGTTCTACAAAATATAGTTTATTAAGAAATTAGTTCAATCCTTTCCAATAGTTTCAGTAAACAGAACCATTTGATCAATGAAATTCGTTGTATCAATATTTTCTAAAGTTGAAAATTACTTTATGGTCTTTAGATTTTTTTTTAAATGCAAATGTATGTTTTTACGCAATCTTAAAAATAACAATAATAAATAAAACGAGACCACCAATACGCACCTGTTTTCTTATGTATCGAAAAGTAATCTGATCCATTTCCTCCAGTTTTCTGATATTCAATTTCGGCATTTATGCCAACGTCTTCCTTATCTTCGGCAATAACTTGAAGCACTGACAATCCAATAGCTGCACTTTCTGGAATAGGTGAAAAGTAGAAATCATTCTTGAACGTTGGAGCATTGTTATTGGAATCAATGACATTTATTAGCACAGTAACTTCACTGCTAAGGGGAGGATTTCCATGATCTGTTGCAACAATTTGTATAACATGCTTATTTTCGGGTGACGATCCCTTTAACGTCCTCTTATAATACAGAACTTGCTTGCTTAAAATGTTACCACTATTGGGGTCGATTCTAAAGAGATCAGATGGACGTTTCAAGGAATAACTGACAAAAGAATCCGGGCCTTTTTTGTCCCGGTCTGTTGCTGACACTTGTCCAATAAATGATACTCCCTGCATTAATTCTGGTATATTGAATGTGTATTCTGGACGACTAAATTCAGGCACGTTATCGTTTACATCTTGTATTAGAACTGTCAGAGGTGTTTCTGCTTGCCAAGACCCGTCAACGGCAGCTACTTTTAACAAGTATTCATCTTTTACTTCCCGATCTAGCCAGCCAGCAACAGTAACATTTCCTGAAACCGGATCAATATGAAATTTGCCTCCAGGATTTTCAGTGAAGCTATAGGTTGCATTGGCATTCATGTTAATATCTTTATCAGAAGAAGTAACTTGTATGATGAAGGTTCCAATGGCAGCATTTTCTGTGACATTTGCACTAAATAATCGAGTAAATCTAGGTGGATTGTCATTTTTATCTAGTACTTTAATGTAAACTGTAGCAGAACTAGTTCTTTGGGGAGTACCGTGATCTACAGCTTTAATAATAATACGATACTGATCTCTAGTCTCCCGATCCAGAATTTCGGTAGTATATATTTTTCCAGTTTTTGAATCTAAGGAAAAGGGCAAATCTATGTCATCTTCTGTATCTAAACGATATTCAACATTGCCATTAACGCCATAATCAGTATCAAAGGCTTGTACGTGTATCACAAATAAAGGAGGCTCCAATTCTTCCTTCACAGTAGCATTATAGACTGATTTTTCAAATACCGGGGCATTATCATTGACATCTGTGACTAAAATTTCTAGCTTCACTGCGCTTGATAAGGATGGAGTATCGCTATCTCGTGCTTCAACCCACAACTCATATGATGATATTGATTCTCTATCCAAACCTCCTATTAGCCTAACTTCTCCCATTTCTGAATTAACGCTGAACGCATTTCCCGAGTTACCTCCAGCAATATAATACATTAATTTCCCAGCTTCATTTACTTTGGGGGACGTTGCAGTGACTCTCGTGACTAACAAGTTTTCAGATGATTCGGTAAATTTAAAGCTCCTCAGGCCAGGATGAAACCGTGGGAACAGCTGATATCGATGAGTGTAGACATTGACCATCGTTGTTGAAGACAATGGTATCTGCCCACTATCTGTTGCATGTATTTCCAATTCGTAACCCTCAGATTTGTTCACAAGCTTTTGAACCAATTTAACTACACCAGTGTCTTGATTGATCTGGAACTTATCAGCGTCGGTTCCGGATAAATGATATACTAATCGGCTGTTCAGCCCAGAATCAAGGTCAATAGCTACAGCTCCAAATACAAAATGGCCTGAAATTAGAAAAAAAAAACATGTGATTAATATCAAGTAAATTTGATTTCGTAACATATTTAAAATAGGCAAAAAATATCCAGGGAGTATGATTAGACATTCCGAACTAAAATATTACCTCCAACTGCATTATCTGGAGTGTACACGTTGTAACTTGATTCAGCAAATTCAGGCTTGTTATCATTTTCATCTTCTACAAATATCGTCACATTGGTAACTGCCTTATGCTGAACAATCAAACCAGAATCTTGAGCAACGAGGAGCATATTGTATAATTCTCGTTCTTCCCGGTCCAAGGTAGTGCTCGTACTGATAGTTCCCGTGTCAGGATCAACTTCAAACCGACCGGCGTGATCACCAACAAGTGAATATCTGAAATGATAAATAAATTTTAAAATACAGCCTAAATAGTTTATGCATGAAAAGTATAAATTAATATCGTGAATACTGTGACTTTGAAAGCTACTTATGCGAGATAAGTTTCCTGTACATTCAAGAAAATTTCAGAATTAAAGAAAAACAATCAATTGACATGTGTAAAAGGCTTTTTATACAATTTTACGAAATTGAGTTTTGCAGTGTTTTCAGAGAATTCATGGTATAGCTTAACAATGGAAGCAAAAATCCTTCAAAGATTTCTGTATTTATGGTTTATATTGTATGCAAATCAACCTGTTACAACGGGCCTGTTACAACAATCAATCAATCAATCAAAAAAAATAATATATATTTATATATATATCACTAAAGTTAATGTAGCTCACCACAAAAGAACCACTTACCTTATTTGAGCATTTCTACCACTGTCCTTATCCGATGCTGTAATTGTAATAACTGGTGAAAGAGGAGGGAGATTTTCCATAATTGATGTTGAGTACTCTTTGAAAGCAAATTGGGGCTGATTGTCATTAATATCATCAACAATAATTCGTATGCTTCCTGTGCCGGTCTGCCGTGGAGAACCTAGAAACATAAGAGCAATTAATTTGACTAAAGAAACATAAGAGGCGTAATTATACCAGATTTAATTATAATAAGGTATCTTTTCAAATGAGTCAGCGATAAAGTAATTAAAGGCGAAAGAAGTAAACAAATCAATTATTATGATGAACAGTTTGGGGGTAAAGTTGAACCTTATCTAACACTTATGACTTCAATTAAATAAATACTTAAATTATAGAGAATATCTAAATCATTAGTAAGCATCATTACGCTCGTGATATTAAATGACAAAAGAAACTATCTGTCTTTTTATTTTCATATTCAGATTATTACAATCCTCGCTATGTTAGAAAGACACGAATTTATGGAAATTGAGAGATTATTTTTTTATGGTTGTAATGTAACTGAAGATAAATATTATAGTAATATTAAAATGCAAGTAAAAATCGGCTTGCTAGAGCTCGCGTATGTCCGAAATGAAAATAAATTTTCATTGCAATGGCATGATAATATGAGTATGTGTAAATGTGGTAAATTATAAGAGCAAAAGGAAGCAGAACAATATGCTTAAAACATGTTTGTAGTAGTTATAAATCCGAGAAAATATAACAAATCGGAAATATTCGAACTGTTTTATAACAGGTATACAAAATAAGCGGATGATTGGATATTTTTAAAGGTGTGGGTGATTTTAAAAGCTTAATTATAAACTTAAAGAATTTACTAAATTTTTGGAATAACGTGCAGTTATTATGAAAAATACCGTAAAAACTATTCTAACTTTGCTCAAAAGTTCTCATCTCTAAATTTTCATATTTTCTAGGTGTTCTGAACATCATAACTCGACATTTATCGAAATCTATAAATTTTTATGAGCCTTCCATTTATTTATTTAAAACATTTTCCAAACTTTGCGACGCAATTACCATTTTTTACAAAAAACAATTTTAACTGCACTTATGTGGGGTAATGGCTAGATCACAGTTAAATTTTTTTCTAATATTTTATTCGTAATAATTACGAAGTTAACAAACTAACATTTTTATATTTATGCATGCTGAGATGTTTATCAAATTGTCTCTAAGGAAAAATAAAATTAATAATAATAAAATTAAAATTGGGCACGTAAGCACGTGAACTACTTAATCAGGCTAAGTGATCAAAAATGTTATTCAACATTGTTTACAATCGTATAAACAATAATTGGTACGTAAGAAACTGAATACAGATGTTATTTATCACTATTTTAAAGCACGCATACTGATCGTTTACACTCAAAAAATAAGTTAATATACTGTATTGGGCAAAGAAAGTCGAAAATCAGGCTAAGTGATCAAAAATTTCATTCAATATTGTTTACAATCGTACAGACGTAAGAAACTGGATACGCATCTCATTTATCACTATTTTAAGCCACGTATACTGAGCGTTTCCACTCAGAAAATAAATTAATATAGTGAATTGTGCAAAGAAAGTCGGAATTTTCAATTCTGTGCATATCTAATTTTAACAGTCATTTTCCAATAAGAACAAATTTGAAGAACATATGAGATTTCTCTTATTCACTTTTTAATCCGCGCTTGACAGTAATCAGTCATAAAGTGAGAAGCGGGTATATTAACTAATAGATGAACGCTTAATTCAAACATGCATTTTGAAATCTCCATGCATGAAAATGTACAAGTCTATCCATATCTCGAAATTAAATCGTATTTTCCGGAAATCATTTTAAACGCAGAAAGAAAACAATGTTTCGCCGAACCACATCAAATATTTTGACAACAAAACGGTGAGAAAATATGTATTTTATATTAATTTGATTTTTTAATTTTTTTGAATGGATAATAATAGATGAAAGTAATGTAGCTTACCTGAATCAATGCAAATGACTGTCATGTAATATTCTGCTTGTTGCTCTCTGTCCAAGGTCTTCTGCACACTGAGCTCACCAGTGTTAGCATTGATGGAGAAAACACTTCTGTTGCCATCTTTTATAAGATATTGCAGTTGATTATTAGCAATTTGATCACTATCGTAAGCCATGACAAGCATGAGAGATACTGGAAGTGATTGAGCATTTTCCATGACGTGAACAATGTATGGAGAATCGTGAAATGTTGGTGGATTGTCGTTGACATCAGTAACAGCAATTGTAACTGAGGCAGTATCATGACGGATATCAACACCACTATCTTCTGCTTGAATCGTCAATGCATAGTGACTTTTTCTTTCATAATCCAGATTTTTACTCACTCGTATTATTCCCGTATCTTGATCCATCACAAAATCATGATTTAGATCTCCGGCAATTATGGAGTACCTGACTTGCCCATTCAGTCCTTCATCCACATCGGAGGCAAAGACTTGCAAGACACTCAGACCAACACTGGTGTTTTCAGATACCGTAGCACTGTACTGACGATGCAAGAAAGCAGGACTATTGTCATTTTCATCCATAATATGGATTGTTACCTCAGCTGAAGTAGATTGAGGAGGATGGCCACGATCTTTGGCAATAACTGTAACCTTATATTCTGACTTCTGTTCCCGATCCAACGGTCCAACCACTCTCAATAAACCGTCTATTGGTCCAAGCGAAAATTTACTGGTCTGAGATGCAAGACTGTACTCAATATAACTGTTTCTTCCTTCATCTTTATCCACAGCTTTGATAGCCATCACAACAGTGTTACTAGGAACATTTTCTAATACAGACGTCTCATTGGGTGTTACGAATTCGGGAGCCATGTCGTTGACATCTTTCAGAATGACACTTACTTGCACTGTACTTGAAAGACGCTTTTCCACAGGCAAAGCACGATCAGTTGCACTCACAGTCAAGCTGTAAAATGACTGTGTTTCCCTGTCTAAGGTCTTGGATGTAAAGATTGTTCCATCGGTATCAATAGCAAATCTGTTATCGGTGTTTCCATCGATTATGTTATAAATAATGCATCCATTGTCCCCTAAATTAAAAAAATAAGTTTCATTTTATAACGTCCTCAAGCCAGACATACAACATTAAATATTGCAAAGAAATATAATGTGAAGAAGAAATGAAGATTTATTTAATGATTAATTCTAAAGAAAATTATAGCGAAACCTTCAGCCCACACTAAACAATTATTATTATCGCAAGTTAATGAACAAGTCTTACCTGAATCCATGTCCGTTGCACTAACTCTCAGTATGCTGGTTCCTACTGTGATATTCTCAAAGACTTCATCGCTGTAACTCATGGGGTCAAATAATGGTGCATTATCGTTTAAATCCACAACGTTAAAATAAACAGTTACCGTGCTGGATAAGCTTGGATTCCCAGAATCCTGAGCCTGAACAACAAAGATGTAATGTTGCATCTGTAAAGAATAAAACATTAATGGTCCCGCTAACGTTTCACTTTGATAAAATTATAATATTAAGAATGAATACGTCCATTTATCAAACTCTCTCATATAATACCATATAAATGTCAATACGTATATTGATATTTTTATACTGGTTTTGAAAAGAAAAAAGCTGAAAAAAAACAAATTATCTAAAAAATTTCCAGCTCGTAATTTGCTATTTTCATAAAAGTAATTTCCGCTTACGTGTTAAACAGACACAAATCTATATATGTCGACAGTTGTAGATACCACGGAATAGAGATGGAGTTATGACATATGATGTCAATTATCATATTGTCCAGTAAAACACTCATGCTGTTACCTAACGAATACAGAGGGTTGCTGAAAACTTATGTATTAGTTTCAGTCAAGGACGAGAATTTTTCCTCACAGAAAAATACAATAAAGATCGAATTAATGTTCAAAACTCAAAAATTATACTTAAACAGTAATTTGTAGAATTTAGGAGTATGCAATACATCAACATCTAATAAATAAGCTTGGTATTATACAAATTCTGTATCTCAGTGCTTAGAAATGATTGTAAAATCTCTTTTTCTTTATCTAAAATTATCGGTGAAGGAAAGATATTCACTGAAGAATATTTTTTTTCAGGATTCGAGAGAAAAGTTGTTTTTATTTTAAGTTTATCTTACTGGTTATATATGCAGTCGAACCCCGCTATAGCGAACCCGGTATATAACGAACGAAAATTTTGGTCCCGTCGTTTTCCTATTATACGTAATTTAATAAGTATTGTGTCAGTTTAATGTAATCGATTTTAGTCGGTTTAATTCATTAATTATGATTTTTAATAGATTTTGTCATTTTTTCATACATCATTATTGAATACACGTTGCAACTAATGAGTTATACATTTTGTGACCTCTAGCATTTTTCTTAACGGTTCGGAATATAGCGAACCACCAGATAAAGCGAACAAAACCTTTGGTCCCTTGAAGTTCGTTATAACGGGGTTCGGACTGTTTCTCAAACCATTCCAGAATCCACATAAAATAATTCAAAAATGATATTTAATTTTTTCTTTTAATATTCATTTTTGAAGTCAATCCTCTCCCAAGTTACCTCTCGTTATAAATTTCATTGTGTAATCAGTGAGTGGTATGTTTATAAGCATATATTGAATAATTACCTGCTCATAATCAAGATGCGACGTCAAGGTAAAGGACCCCACTTTGTGGATTTAGGGAGAAGACATCGTTCCCCAATCACTAAGGACCAAGTAGCTTATTTGCTTATTCACTCCAACGTCAGCATCTGAGGCAGACACAAATCCTGCTTGAGCTCCTCTCTGAGTTCCTTCTGGGATGTCAAATGAATATACAGAGTGGTCAAAAATAGGAGAGTTGTCATTGGAGTCAGTAACCTGCGAATAAAAGTGAATCAAAATACATTATAATTTTTTTCTCATTAAATATGGTGACATTGATAGAATTAGGAAATATGTTTATCTAAAAACTATGCATTTGTCTCACAAGGAAAATAAGTCATTTATTTTTATAAAATTGAAGCGTATGATCCATTCACATGCAGATCATGTAATATTCACCTAATGGGAATTAGAAAAATTAAGATATCAATGTATATAAAGACCTTACATCATAATTTATTTACGTTTATATAGACTTGGTCATCTACATTTTTGAAGGATTTGTTTACCGTTTTCATTTTTATTGGAATTAAAAACATAACACCCTATGTCTAAGTTCATATTACATTAGACTAACAATCGTCCGATCCAGTCGGTTGGTTGGTTGGTTGGTTAGTTGATTGAGAGCGCAGCGGTCATTTCTTGCTATTCGAGGGCTAATTAGACCGGCAGCCATTCTATATCTTTCTTCAGAGAAAACGTTCACCTTTTAGGAAGAGAACATCCCTCCGACAAGAACGGAAGCACCAGACAGATATAAATTACAATCTATAACCTCATTATAAATATCGTGTTCGATGAAATTCAGTCTGCTTTTGTTCATTCTTTCTTAACCGGATTTTCCTTATTTTAACAAACTCTTCACCAATTAAACTTTTATCAAAAGATTCCTCTACGAGTTTTTAAGGACATTTCCAAGTATTTCATTATTTTTAAATGTCTAGGGCTTCATAAACAAGCTGGGATAAAATGTTTATTAGACCTTTACTTAGGGACAAACCTTTGAAACTGGGGCATCCTGCCGGAGGTAAAGTGCATATCAATCGAGATGTTAACAGAACTCTCACCATTACAACTTTTATCAAATATTCCTCTACGAGTTTTTAAGGACATTTCCAAGTATGTCATTATTTTTAAATTGTCTAGGGCTTCAAACAAGCTGGGATAAAATGTTTATTAGACCTTTACTTCGGGACAAACCTTTGAAACTGGGGCATCCTGCGGGATGTAAGTGTATAACGATAGTATCAATCGAGATGTTTAACAGAACTCTTCACCAATTACAACTTTTATCAAAATATTCCTCTACGAGTTTTTAAGGACATTTCCAAGTATTTCATTATTTTTAAATGTCTAGGGCTTCATAAACAAGCTGGGATAAAATGTTTATTAGACCTTTACTTAGGGGACAAACCTTTGAAACTGGGGCATCCTGCCGGAGGTAAAGTGCGTAACGATAGTATCAATTGAGATGTAAGGATACAGCCTATGTATATGCATCATACAAAAGTAATAAATGAATATCCATACAATATGATACAAACGCAGCATTGTACTGAAAATTCGAACGAATCAAAGTGCTGTATACTAGCAGCTAAAAACTTAATATACTTTCTGTACTGCCATTAAGGAATGAAAAAAAAAATCTGTGAACTTGGGTGTAATATAATCTGTATAAATACATCTCATAGAAATAATTTTTATATTATATTCTTTTTAAATGTTATTCATATTTTGCTAAACAGCAATTATCCTAATTCCATTTTATTAAGACAGAACAACCGTATAATCTAGTGACCATGCTATGACGAAGACTAGTTGGATACATATGCTACGCATAAGTGCGTGAATGTCCCTTAAATCATTAATTATGTACCATTAGGAACGAGATGTTCATTAGCAATAACAGCTATTTAATTTTACCAATGACAAACTCTAACTAAATAATTCAGCGAAAAGTAAATCAGATTAAATGACTGTAATTTTCTACAATTCACCTAAAAATTAATTATCCTCGATCCATCTCTCTCTTCTCTCTGATATGGCACTTAAGCATTTGGGCTGTTTTCAAACATAACAAGCTGTGCTCCACGCATAAAAGTAATTATCCCTCTCATGAGGACATGAGACTCAAACTTAATAGACTCCTTTGCAACTCATTTAAGATCTCAATTCTCGATATATAGCTGTTATTCCCATGCAGTGAATTAGATATGGAAAATGAGTACAGTTACAAACCAAATTCAACGATAATATCAGAATCTCTGAATTTTATATCAGTCATTTGGAAAAAATTTCAGACATTACTCAATCAGCGTTTTCTACACTTAGCCTTAAAGAATTCAACCTCTCGGCATAAAAATCATCTTGAAGGTTAAAACAGCGTTTCTGATCAAATACTTCTCAGCCCAAATGCCTGAAGCGCACTATTAAAACCCGCAAAAAAAAGCTTAATGCTCGCCACTCCTTTTCTAATATCCCGCATATTCAGCATTCACCGAACTCAGCTTACCTCAATAATAAGCACTGTCTCCGAATACTGCACTCCATCATCTGCTCTTATCCTGACTCTATGAATATCTTGTGCTTCTCTGTCCAGAGGTTGACTTAGGTAGAGAGCCCCGGTGAGTGGATCGAGCCGGAACTTATCATCTTGCTTCTGATCAACGAGTATATAAGTCAGGCTTCCTTCTGTATCCGGATCCGATGCAGAAACTGTAATGACAGTATGTCCGGCAATGGCATTCTCGGACAAGCTCACTTTATACGGGTTGGCATCGAAAACTGGAGGACTGTCGTTCGAATCGGTCACTGTGATTGTAACCTGAAAAAGACAAATATTGAAAATTAACAGAGCGGCCTTTGAACTCACTAACAATACAATTTTTAAGTGAGCACACAGTTCGGAATGATGAATAAAACTAAGACGAACAATGGGATAGCAAGCTGTATGTAAGCAGCATATGACTACTGAAGATGTCTGGAGTTCTCTAAATTTAAAATGGATTGATTTAAACCTTGATTTGGGGTGGTATCAAAATAACTTTGAAAGTGAGGAAGAGGTGATATTTTACGTGACATAAATTTAAAATGACATTTAAAATACAATTTAGAATGGTAAAATAATTATAAGGGAAGTGAGAAAATGAGATGATGAGAAAGGAACAGCAACGAAATTTAGATGAATACCTAGATTGGTCCTGACCTCGACATAGGACCTTAGACGCACCCTCCAAATAACTTAATGACTAGTTTTCAGGTATTAATCCCAGTTTCCGCAGAAAGACAGGCAGAAGAAATAAAGCATACGTGCTTACCTATCGGAGATATCATCTGTCGTGCCCTCTTATAACTTCAACAGGCCCGTAGGAAAAAATTAACATGCACAAAGTCGGCCCATTCACACTAACGAGTACTTGGGGTGCTGAACCCCAGTGAAAGTTTCGCTTAATTGAATATGCTATTGAGTCCCTAAAATTTAATCTCAATTCTGAGGGTCGATTTTAACACAACAAAAAAGTAAAACTGCTACACTAAAATTAATAAATTTAAAAACTCAGTATCGATATTGTAATCTTTCAGACTCTCGAAATCAAACTATGAATGAAAAGCAATAGGTACATGCTTAGTTTATGATGCAATATAAGAGCAGTATTTAAATAGCAATAAAATAGTTAAAGTTTACTAAACACATTTATAAATTCCAGAGTTATAAAGTACACAGTTTATAAAGAACAGTTCTGCATTTTGTAATTTTAAATTCAGAATAGCAGCAGCCTGCAAAACTCTCAAAGTGTTTCCGCTCCGATATTAATGACATACACGAAAATAATCAGATCTATTCAACTCGCGAAATTTTAGGGTCCACTGAATGACAAAAAGGGGATTTTTTTCCCCCTATTTACACTGACTGGATATAATAAAAGATCCAAGTTTAAATTATTTTGCAACTGATATTAATTCTGCATGTCATTCCAAATTATTTTCTAATTTTACATTTTATGATGGTAGATCTCAAGAGTTGTGACCGTTCACAATAGTGGTCCGTCGGCGAAACGCATTTCTCGCATAACACTGCTGCAACCCTTCTTTTCAACAAAGCCGCCAGTCATTAAGCGAGAAAGCGACCAAACACAGAAATATTGAGGAACAAAATTCATTAAAAAGAAAACATGTTACAGATTTTACCGTGAATAAATGATAAGCATCGCCACAATTGACGTTTAAAATTCTAGGAATGCTATGTGGCACAATGATAAATGGTGACTTCCAGGAAAAGTCTGATTCCGACCATGAACTGTAAATCTTGCATTAAATTTTATATAATAAATGATGTGGTCAGATAGAAAAAGTTCTTAAAGCAACCATTATTTCATCATACATTGTATGGAGGAATTATTCGCTTGCCATCCATTGCAGGATCTTTGGGGATATTATTTATGGCTAAGACTTGTCTCCCTTATTTTTTTCTCTTTCTTACCTGTCAAAAACTAAATTTTTCAATTTTTCTTTAATTCATTAAAAAAAGAAATCATGCTACATTTGAAGATCTCACGCTAAAACGTCTAAAACTTCACGATTATATGTGCAATGCATTTTTTTCTAACAACTGTTTTAAATATTAAAAAGTGACGTTTTACATTTTCACTAGTATATCAGTTCCATGGCGTGAAAACATATACCCCCTGAAGAGATAAATTACTTATAAGCTAATGCTTCAACGTTATGTAATTTTTTTTACTTGGTTTTATTCTCATAATTCAAGCTATTATTATGCTATTAGACCCTCTCCTTAACCTTAACTATTCTTCGATATATATGCAATATTTTTCTTAATGTGCAGCTATAATGTAAAATATCCAATGATTTCCACAATCTATAAATATTCTGATGGCCCTAATTGCTCCATAATGATGACCGGAAACGGGATTTGCGTGTGTCTTCTCTAAAAGCAGTCATATGAGGTAAAACGGTGACTTGAAACAATATGACATTAACTGCAGCTAAATAAGGCAGTAATCCTCACTTTATTTAATTTCCGTCCTCAGTGTTTTACATTGTTCTTATCTAATGTAACGTGTGAATTTGTGTCCTACCTCCTTAAAATGCCCTCCATTCAGGGGTATCATGGTCATTAAGAAATAGCGGGTAAGTACCTACAGTAACGCAAGCATTTTTTTCTTTATCTAGATAGGGAGCAGGGAGAGGTTGTTAAGTCGATGATGGATAATTTCCATATCCGGCAGATATGCTACAACGGAATGAGTGAATAGAGCACATTTGCATCCAATTAGGGGTATTATGCAATTTCTATCCAAAAACTTTATTACTTTTTTCAAGAAAAAAAAAGCAGGTTTTTCTGCAAACGCTAAAAGAAGAAAATAATAAATGAAAAGAGAATGCTTAAATCAGTACTCGACTCATAAAAATGTCATACTCACGATATTATATATAAAAAAAGTCCCATTCTAAAACTATATACTTTTATAACACCTCTGAAATAGATGTCGCGCTGTACAGCCGTAATCAGTGATAGCATAGTTTGCTAAATTCTGAGACTTAAAGAAAATCATGAAACTCAAATTAGATCTTTATAATTGTGTTTAACACTGAATTTCAATTACAGATAGAGCAAACCTTAAGATACGTATAACATAACAATACGTATAAAAAAATAAATTAACAAAACGTTCATCGAATGATATTTATCATAAATGGTCAAAGTTGGCAAACTTATCTCAGGATTTGGTTTGGTTTGGTTTGGAGCGTTACGGTCAATTTTTTGCTACACGAGGCATAATTAGCTCGGGACCTATAGTTTAAAGCCGATTTCGAACGGCTACAAACATCCATGCCAACAGTGGGACTCGAGCACACAGAATCTGAACCGAATGTCAGACTTACTTATCTTAGGAAAAAGTATATTAATACTTTTAAAACGTAAATGCTTTTAAGATCTTATTACAATAATAATATTTTATTTCTGAAAAATCAAGTCAGAACATCGTTATTGGTTATTGATTGATAATTTTAAATTATTTCATACTCATATAAAGTTATTTATATACATTTAAACTTAAATAGAACAAGCAATGCTTTAAAACAATCACTAAATTTCAAACTAAAATTGTAAAAGTTACAAATTTTCAAACAAAAATAGTTTAATTTTTATTTTTATATAGTTATATTTCATTTCTTATATCTCTCTTAAATGTTTAAAATAAAATATATTCCCTTATTCTAATAATATAAATGAAAAGAAGAAAAGAAAAGAAAAGAATTGAAAAAATATTTTCCTTAGATAAAAACATGAAGCTAAAGATTAAAATTACCAGTTTGGGGAAGAGAATAGCTAGTGCTGCCATCTATGGCAAACAAAACGTACTTGTGATAATTTCGCTCATCTATTTATCACGCAGAAACATTTCTTTTCAAACAATAAATAATTATTTGAGTGGCAAATGTTTCTTTAATTTAATACAAAATACTTTTAGAATTCTCAAATTATTTTAGGAATTTTATATGCCGATTTTGCAGTCATTTGCTGTAATAAACAATTGTAAGGAAATATTTTAACTTTATATAGTATTTTTAATTCGTACCTTAAAATGATCCTTAATGGACCTTAATGGCTTGATTAAAATAGTCTATGAATGAAAAATTTTATATATCCGTTGAATTAAACCCTCAACACCTATTTTAGAATCATACTCTTCAAAACGGGAAAAATATCGATCTATCAAATTTGACATGATGGATTTTAACAGTTCAAAGAAAGAAAAAAAATGATGATTCCAGTTTCCCTTTCATAGTGATTTCAGTTTAACTTTCTGATTTTTTTTTATTTTTTTTCAAAAGGCAAGAAACTGTCATATTTCACAAAATTAAATAACCTTTGTTATTGTGTAATATCATTCCGAACAAATAACTATATTATTTCGCCCTTAACGTATTTAGTATCTTTAGATAACCATTTGATCATCAGGCGATGAATATTTTGATGAGAATTCTCATATCCATTACAATTAAAATAATAATAGTAGCCTAGATAAATAGTTCGGTTAAAACAGTCTTTATCACTAGACGCTGAAATACTTATAAAAGCATAACACAGCTTCTTAATATTGAATATGTATTTCAGTAAAATAGCGAAGTATATGTTGATTGCATTAAAGCAATGGAAAACTTTAAATACTGGAATGGAAATGATGGATTTAATTAAAATAATAAAGTTTATAAGTAAATTTTTTTGAGTTGATGTTTTTTAAAAAGGGGGATGAAATTACTGAATACGTAGAGCTTCCGTTCAAAACAATTTCCAATTTAAAGAAAAGAGATCGATGAATTTTTGGTTCGAAATTAAAATGAAAGTATTAATGTCACATACTTTACACACAAAAAAAAGTTTTGAAATTGCAAACAAAAACATATGTATGCTAATGGGTCATTTTCATGAATATTTATATTTTAAGTTCAAAACTTACGTATAGTTCAATATAGGGCTAGTATAAACTCATGTACTAAGTCGATCGCAGAGTTTATTTAAAACATAAAACTGAGTAGCAGCAGTTGGCAACCTGGTCAACTCTACTATTTGTTACAGCAGGTCAAAAATCATTCAAAACAGCTAAATTTTATTGTTGAACGAAACAATGTTCTGTGACATTTTTTCTCAATAAACTATATTGAAATATCCTGCCTGGGAGAAAATTGTCCCAACGACACGACAGTGAAAATCTGCATACTATTTGAATTAGGTAATAAATATGAGATCAGACTCCGTTTTGAAGGTCCGAGCCCGCCTAGCCCTAAGCTCAGTCTTCTGAAGCTTGTGTAGTTAAAAAGTTAAGAAATATTTAATATTATTTACTTTAATCTTAAGGATTATTCTGAAGAATTAATAATAGTTATTTAATAAGGAATAATTAATAAACTATCGAGTAATTTTATCCTGTTTCAATATAAATGTTCATACATGTATGTGTTTTGAATTTTTGTGTCTGCTCTGTTATCCGAGCACCACTGCCCCACGCCTAACCAGGCCGAAGTCTATTTATTCTAAAGTATAGAACCTGAGCCCATCTCACGTCTATTATGTGCTGGAAACACTATAACATTACTCATGTAATGTAATCATTCATTACAACATAATATGTTATGTTGCAGTTTTGTTTTTGGAATTCTGATTTTTTCTTTCTTTGACCATTTTTACTTCTCATTTCAGATGGAAAATTGGTTATCACTGAGAGAGTCTTAAATTATAGTTATTCCTCTGATTGCGTATGGGAGTTTAATGTTTCTCGCCTATTTGGTTTGCCCATAGAAGCAAATCAGATAAGCAACAAATCTAAATGCCTCGAGACTTAATAAAGGAATATACATAGGTAGGAATATACATAGATGAAGGGATATACATATTAGTCAAAAACTATTCGAAATTGTACATTTAACTCTAATTTTTAAGCATTCATTTACACTTTTATTGCCCTCCAGAAGTTCTTTGTGGTGACATTTCAAAAACATCCTGTGTTTGTATCTTTTGATTATGAAAAGACTCATGATGACGTATATGACTGAATGAAAATTCTGTGTTCATTCTAAATCGTCTAAGATGCTAGGCTTAATGGTGCGTATTTCATTTTAAAATAATGTATTAGGTTTGTTATGGGGCGGGGGGATTCAAGCATTCTGGTTATCTTTTACAGCAGAGGACTGAACAGACATTCATTGATAAAATATTTAAATTATTTTTTTCCTGTGCACGAATTGAGACCAATAGCTTTGTTTTTCTAGGTAAAAAAAAAAAAAAAATCGGGACTGATCCAAAAATAAACTCTTTATAATGTCTACTGACACCTGAAAATTACCACTGGAAAAATGCCCAAGTTTTCTAATCTCAACTTTCTTACTGATAAAGCTCTATAACTAGATAGATTGTAAATCCACACCAGTACATTCAGGTATATATGAGCTGCTTTCAGCTTTGTGATTAAGTTTAGAGGTACTTCAGCACTTAATAAAAGCAAACTCTCATAAATATAAATACTGCAACAAAGGATGGGAATCCTTCGTTTAATAACTTTTATAGCAAGCACCTTGTCATCATAAGAACACCCTACACCTCTCCTAGGCTTCAAAATCTATTATCTCTAATTAATTTGATGAGATAGCCAAAATGTTATTTTTGGGGGATACAACAAAACTTAGATTTTAAAACAAGATTATACTGTATATACTGTCGAACCCCGTTATAGCAAACTCGGTATATAACGAACTCACGGATATAGCGAACGAAAATTTTGGTCCCGACATTTTCCTATTGTACGTAATTTAATTGGTATTGTGTCAGTTTAATGTGATCGATTTTAGTCGATTTAATTCATTAATGATAATTTTTAATAGATTTTATAATTATTTTAAAACGTCCTTATTGAATACACATTGCAAATAATGAGTTATACATTTTGTGAACTCTAGCATTTTTCTTAACTGTTCAGATATAGCGAACCACCGGATAAAGCGAACAAAATCTTTGGTTCCTTGAAGTTCGTTATGACGGGGTTCGACTGTATATTCAGTTTTATCCCTCTGAAAGGCTACTAATTGTTTACTCATTCTACACTAAATGCATTAATGTTGCGATAATAATATTATACTGAGTGTAAATTTCGAGGGAAAATTCCTCATTCGTGAGACAGACATGAAATTAGGAAAAAAATTAAAATGTATGCAAGAATATGGTCAGAAATGAAACTCAATCTGCTGATTCTAATTATTCCTTTTTTTTATGTGAAGAGATCTAATCAGCAGCTTCGGAACATCTCTAGGAAGTTATGCATTTTTACAAAGGTTTATAACAGGCGGCTCTTAAAAGTGGTGTGTACAATAGAATTTAGAATTCATTAGCTAATGCTATAAAACGACAATCGGAAACTTTAATGATACGGAAGGAAAATTTAGCATCGGCTGGAATGCTACATTATTCAACAATGGCACAAACGTACCAATAAGAATGTCATGAAGTGATATATTGCAGGTGATGCATATCAATTAACTCATTGAACTCCCCAATTTAAATTATTAGATACTTACATGAAACTTGTGGCAAACGTATAACGGAAATACATTGCATCTTAAGTGGTTCTTCATCAAAGTAAGATGCATTAGGTGTGATTGTCTCCAGTAGCAATTCACATATGCATTTGTGTTCCTGTTTAATTATTAGACTTTGACACAGTATTTTAAAATGGACGGCTCAGAACTTCATGTAATATTGGGAGATTCATTTCGGATTAAAATTACATTATCTCAATTTTTCAAATTTTAAATTATACCTAAATTACATTCCCTCAAAACATATTAAAGATGAGTTTTAAAATTTGAAAATCACATGAAAAACGCCACTATTTTAATTTACAGGCAGATTATAGTCGAAAGATTCCGATCTTATAAAATATTACAGCTATTTACGAGTTTACATTATCTGTTCATCAAAATGCATTTTTTTCCATCACGAAAATACATTCTAGAAACTTAATATCCATCCATTAAATATCAATAAGACATTAAATGCCTCCGTGTGGGCATGGAGTTTCTTTTTAAATAATAAAGAAACAAAGAAAGAAAAGAAAGGAAAGCGCATATTTCAATAACAATTAAAAGCGAAAATTTATGATATCAGACACCATTAAAAATAATCAACGCACCAATTGCAGCGAAAGAAAACAAATTTGACGGCGTAAGTTTCACCTACACAAGATAAAAATAACATTTTTTTCCGATACCTATTTCAATGCACCCGATCTCCACCAATTGAAAGGGGGCAAGAAATCGTATCGCTCGACGCATACGGTTTCGGCAATTTTCGGGTCAGAGCGTGATCTTTGGGCCGGCTCCCATCAAATCATTAAAGAAACAAATGATGTGTGTGTGTGTGTGTGTGTGTGTGTGACCATGGTCTACTCTATTAATCAAGCTCCATGCGTATGCAACACAATCTCATTGTTTCCCCGCTGCCGACAAACGGGTGGGGGCAAGACAGAGGGGGCCATTGCCCCCACGTTTATGCAAACATCGCGCCCTCTAATCACTTGCCCCGTCTGGATACGCTGCTTTTCTCTGCACTTCATTTACTCTTTTTTTTTTCCCTATTCCCTTCAGACTAATAGCCTCGCGCCGAATAACTTCATTTTCGGCATGTAAAATTTTATTTTTCGGGACAGTGCGCCTCTCTGCGCCACACGTTTTATCACATCTCCGTATCAAAAAGAAACGGCCGTGGAGCAGGGAAATAGTTCCGGGGGAATTCTCGGTTTTATTTGCATTTCGAGAAAGCTCGGTATTAAACAGATCCTGAGGAAGATAGCTTCCCATGCGAAGGCAGTTCACTGAACGTAACCTCTTCTTTCTTCATACAGCAAACTTTTAAAATAGGTAGATAATATCGTTATTTAGAGTATTGCCTTCCATACGTCTGCGTACGAAGATGGCTTTCACGAACCAGTAAAACACAAAGGCTTTCGTATTGCCATCCTTCTTCGTAAAATCTGATTAGAAACACATGGAAACACATCACAACCTCCATTACAAAACAGTGATTACAAATCTCCCAGAAATGGAAAATTTTTATTTATTCTGGAATGCAGAAATTGAAATAATGCTAAGTAGTATACGTTGTCTCGGTTTTAAACGGGAGAGAGTTCAGACACGAACAAACGTGGGGAAACTTTACGTTCTTCTGACACTAGATAATGAAAGTAAAATTATTCGACGGGATTTTACAGCGTATTAGATTATCAGTTAAAGAATAACTTTTCTAAAAAATGTTTAGATAATTTATAAGCTTGATTAAGATATTTTTCTATTATTATTCTTTTAACTATACCACTATCATAATTTTAAAAAAATGTACAAGTAAGCAAAAATCTGGAAGTCCCACGTCTTCACAGTAATATTGAACAAAAACATTTTCTAGAGAGAATGCATTCTATGCATTTAGGCTAGATTAGAGTTTATTGATTTCAAAATTCTTAAAGTAAAAGATGTGTAACATGTGTATAGTTAAATTACCACGAATGGACATTAAACTGAAAATGGAAGCATACGTAACAGTGATATTCCCAGAGAAAACATCGATAATTATAAATTTTTCAAATGGAAGCAAAATTTACTAATCGAAAGACTCCATTAACGTTCATATATATATATATATATATATATATATATATATATATATATATATATATATATATATATATATATATATATAGTGTGTGTGCGGTAAAAAAGGTTTAAATGAAAAACAGTGATACCAAGCTATTGGCTTTTATATGAATCGCAGAACAATAATTTCGACTTTACTCTTTTGTACAAAGAAATGTACTTTTGTATACAAAATTGATAGACTTAAGCCTTTTATACAAGTCAAAAGATTTTTTTTATTTTTATCAATACTAACAAATATCTAAAAATCACTCTTCTTTTTTTTACTTAAGCCCTTTATACCGGGCACCATATATGTAGCATATGATAAGATATATGAAATATATCCCACAAATAAGCATCTAAGAGCATCTATATGCATGTTTAAAGACAAACATTTCACTGCCTCATACGAAAAGAATCCCAAGTTTAAAATCAGGTGTATTAAAATCGTGCACAGGGCCGCCCAGAGACTTTACGGGGCCTGGGGCAAACTTCTGTTGGGGCCCCAAGAAATCTGAATAATCGAATAATTTTTTTTAATTTTTTGGGGGGCCCCTTTTTTCAAGAGATTATTTTGAATTTTGAAGTACGGTACAAGTTTCAGAAATTTCTTTCGGAGGAAATCTAATAAATAGTTTTTTAAAAAATTTTTGGGGCCCCTCTGGCCTGGGGCAAAGTGCCCCAGTTCCCCACCCCCTCCCCCTCTGGGCGGCCCTGATCGTGCATATTCACATTTATACACAGTAATTTCTTGCAATTACTCCTTTAAAATTTAAAGTAATTATGGGCTTAAAAAAAAGGGATGAAAATCCAAAACGCAACCTTATAGACAAAACAGCGATACAAAACATGATTAACTAAACAGATACTTTCAAAAAAAATTATCTGTTCTGGGAGGAAAGACCTTACACCGTATTTTATTTGCCTTCACCCGCAATGTTCTCAAAAGTGGATATTGATACTACTTGATATCGTTACCACTAGATGGCAGGACAAGTAGTATCTTTCATTGTGAGAGTTGTTTGGTTGAGCGAAATTTTGTGTGTGTTGGGGAGGGGGGGGGGGGGGGGGGTTTCTGTGATACGTGAAGTAGATATCCATGATAGCGAAATAAAAAATAAAAAGATGAAAAAATAAAAATTTAGGAAGAAGAAATTAAGAAACAGCGAGAGACTTTACATAAACATTAATTTCATGTTATTGCGACAGTGGTTACTTACGAGTTTGCAAAACCTGTCGAATTTAATAAAAAAGTAAAATGTAATTTTTCTGTACCATTTTAGCTTATAAGTATTTACGCACTTACTGAAACAATGTATTAAAAAATTCAAGAAGCTTCAAAGGGGTGTAATACAAATCAAGGAAAGCAATGATTAGAAAAAAAATCATTCGATGAAGTGATACGTGACAATTTCGCATCATTAAAAATAATTAAAAATAACTTCAAGAAACAATTGTTGCGAAAACAACGAGCGTAAACAAATAGAAATAATTCAGTCACAAGGGGAAAAAAACTTTAAAATAACCAATTTTTTAAATTTTTTCACGAAAACAATAAAAACCCTAGTTTTCACCTGACTGTTTAAACATGTCCACTTTAATAGAGAATCTAGGATCACTATATTTTTTTAGGGGGATTCAACTATTTTCTCCCGCTAGGAAATTTTAAAATTATAACCACGGTGATGTTACATCTGAATGGAAATGTGCAATAGTCTCTTGGACTATCGAATTTAGTTTACATGGTTGATCTACTAAGTTTGAATTATCGGAACTTTCTTTTCTGCCTATCGTGACTAACTTATAGTCCCACTTACGTGTGAGCATTCAAATCATAGTTACTTTTCTTTTGTTTTGAATTCTAAGTTTTAACCACACAAACAGTCCTCGACAGATTTAAAAGAAAAGTCAATAGAACGCTACTAATAGCCAAAACAAAAACCTGTAACTCAAGTGCAATACCACACCACTCGCTTTTGTTTGTATCTTTTTTTCCTTTTGCCCCTACCTTTCAGCCTCCCCCGTTTGGATGGTAGTTAAACAAGAATCTTTCGGAAATAACAAGGATAACAGATAAGATTCTTCTCGGAAAATAACTGAATGGAAATTTGATATCCTGACATCTAGGGGACAGGGAAACCAAGCTCGACAAACCAAATAGACTTCCCCGTTGAAAGATTTAGTATAAGTGCACCCGTCGCTCACATACCCGCTCAGACATCCCAGACCCATTCGGAGGTCAAAGATCGAAACACCAGAAGGGAGAATTTTCAAAGGTGGGAGGTCCTCAAGAAGTGGTGATGGGAAACGACTTACGACTTTCAGACCCTGATAACCAACAACAGAGTCTATTCAGACGGCCCTAGAGAGTAGGTTTGGGGTCTGGAGTTTGATTCCACGTCGCATTAGGAAGACTAACAGACCATTTAAATGGCGATTAACCTTCCAAATTGCAATTAGATGCTGTACAGAAAGCAGGAAAAAAGAATCTATAAAACTGTTTGCTACTGATCATTTTGACAGAAATTCAGTATTTTAAAGGTTGGTTGATAGTTTTGTTAAAAACGCTACTTTTGTCACCTTTTACCACTCGAGGGCTAAATTGATAGGGTTATATAATACAAATATATACCGTGTAATATAAATATATTTGAACTGAATTCATAAATAAAGAATAAAGACCCTTCTCTTCAGAAAATATCACGCATTTAATAATAATAATATCAAGACTGAGTCTTATCAAGTAAAAATCTTATTCTTAAATGACCAATGTTGCGCAGATTGATAGCTTCCCTCCTGTTCCCACTACTTTACATACTAAAAAACGAAATTTCTGATGTTAAAAAAATCAGAAATCGAAAATACTAATTTTTTTTTCTTTTTAATATTGGGTTAAACTATTAAATATATTTTACCTTTTGAGACAATTTTATGGGAATGATAAATTAATTACTTTACATAATCGATATATGAGCCGCTCACTTGTCAAATCGGTTAACTCCATAAAACAAAAAGTGGAGAAAAGTGATAAAATAATATACATTTATTTTTAAAATTCGTCTGAAAATATAGATTCAAATAAACATTATAGAATGTATTATTGCAGGTGTAGCTTTTATCTGACTGCATATAAAATCCATAAGATAGAATATCCTTAGAGTAATCGATATTATTATTAGAATTTTTGCGTGACTAAGGGACCTAGCAAGTGGAAAAAAGTAATTAACATCCAATTCAGTCTTCAAGTTATTTTTTTAATACAGAAAAAAAAATGAAGTAATCTTTTAATTATTCACAAGTACTTACTTCTGTAGTCGTTAGACTGTAACTGACTCATTTATTTTACTTTTTTTGTGATGAAACAACTAAACGATTTACCGTTATCGTCAAATCCTTGCTTCTGCATTTGAATTGCATTATTGCAACGATTTACTTTAGAGAATGGACTTAACTTGATTGGCTTCTGAAGAAAGTTACTTATTATTCGATGGCCAACAAAAAAATTTTCAACAAAATTTAGCGGTGTGAATCCTTATTATTTGGGAAATTTATTATGAATGTAAACAGTCAGGAGTCAATGAAGTGCTTTGACACTAAAGTTTCAAATATTTCAAGATGTGGACTTAACCGATTCCGCTTGTGAATGGCTCAATGTGGGAGTATGCATTTTCAAATTGAAATCAATAAAAATTTTCATTTCAAAACTGAGTTCTGCAAAAAACACGTCATCTTAATTTTTGTAATGCATTCAGTGCTTGAACGTTATTTAATTGAGAATTTAATGAATCATGAGATTGATATCAAAAGAGAGAGAGAGAGAAAAAAAAAATCAGCCATTCAAAAAAAAAAAAAAAAAAAGAGAGAGAGAGAGAGATAAATTACTGATCTAGAAAATCATTGGGAATTTCCTACCATTCCATCTAGCTTAAGAAATAGCTCCAGAGATGTGATCACGTAATATTTTAACGCAATATCGTCATCCCTTGAAAAATGAACTTGACAGCAGAAACTGTCAGGCAACTCTGTTCTTCATATCAGTAATCAGCAGATTATATTTCAAAGCTCGCAACTGAGTGAAAATTAATTACGAGAGTAATTCTTAATTGCTGAATTTCCTGTGATGTATTGCGGGTAATAATTCGAAATCCCCAGATGCAATTCGTTATAACAAAATCCGATTCATCTTTCCGGTAGATTAATACAAGTATTATAGAATCACATTTAAATTGAAGAGCCATAAATATAAACAGACAATTTTTGTTATTAATTTCCTTTTTTATACTTCCTCACAGGAGATTGTAATGAAAAGAAAAAAACATTAAATTAACCCCAAAAAATTAACAGTTCTTAGGTAATTATCTATCAGTGTATTTTTAACTGAGAGACTGAAAGAAATGCATGCTTTCAAACGGAAACCATAAAAAATTTCGTTATTTTAAGAATGTCTCATTTGTATATATGACAGCAATAAAATTGTATGTGAGTGCGTGTGATTTATTTCTCTTCAAAATATTAACATCTGACTTACAACACGCATAATAATATAAAATTTTAGGAGCAATAAACAGGTAATGAAGATGCAGTCTTTAAATTCGTATTTTCCTCTTAATGTTTAGCAATTTTTCAGGAAACATAAATTTTATTTTAAATGTTTTATACCTTCAAAAGTTTGTCTAAAATTGTATATAGAAATTACAATAAAAATATAGTAGAAACGTTCATTGTACCCAACCTTACAAAGAATAAATACACGAAATATACGGCATTTCTGATTTATATATTCCTAAGTATTTTAATTTAATTGCATTATGTCTACATCACGAATGTCAACTTATTTTTAACTCTAGATCCATAAAATATCCTGAAAAGAAAATCGCATTTAATTTTACATGATTGTTTTTTTTAATCGATTTAATTATGGCACCATAGAAAAGGTTAAAACTTTTTAATAAAGAGGAAACCGAGAGAAATTATTGAATACTGCCCATTAGAAGTTTAGGTAGTGTTCTTTCTGCCTAACTCAATATAACGGCCGATATCTTCTCATTCTCTACACACAAACCCATTCTCCTCTCGAATAGAACACATCTGATTTTCCCCTGGTACCTTACAAAAATCTTCAACCTATGCTTGACACATTTTCTTTATATTAAAGCGCATCATTAAAATATGTATATAACTATATTGTGGGGCTTACTGGAGAGGATTATAATATGCTTTAGTGATATGTATATCAGCATACCTAAGAACCCATATCAAAGGTTTCGAGTTCGACCCAGTACTTGTCACAGAAAGTGTTTTGCAGTGCCTTGCGATGAAATTAGCTATTCAACCCCCCCCCCCTCTCCTCTCAGGTATGTGAAGCTCATTGGAGACCATCATAACATGGTTTAGACAATTAATGTTCAGCAGATCTCCCCAGAAAGCTGAAGGTTCCAGGTTCGACTCCTATAAAAGCCAGTATTGAGGAGAGGGCATTCAAAATTATACATCCATCAACTCTTTACTAGATAAAGTACAAACAGCAAATCAGAGGCTCTGTGGTTTGCAACTCAGCTTTGCCAGTCAGTCATTACACTGCCACCTGACTGTTGAAAAGAATGTTGATGGACCGTAAACCAAACATGACTACTATTCACGTTGAAAAACATTCAGCATCATGAATAAATAAACAAATAAATAAATAAAAAGAGAGACAAATAAATAAAGTATATCAGACAAAATAATCTGTATCATTGACCTGAAAATTTATAGGATGAGAAATAAGAGAAAAAGGGACTCAAAATGAGATTTAAGTTAAGTATAAAACTTCCTGCAGATTGGAAGATTCGTGGTTCGGGACCTGATCACTGGCAAGCGGTCATTACACTGCTAAATGAAAGAAAAATTAATACGTGGGGGAAAAAAATGTAAAGATGTGGTTGTTATAGCTTTACGGAGCTCAAAATTTATTTCGCGAGTCAAAGTATCATAAAAGAAATTAAAAGATTTGTAAGTGGGCGCGGTGGCATAGTTGGCAAAGACAGCGAGTCAGTGATCTGAACATCTCTGGTTCGATGCCCATGGCTGATAAATCCACCGTCGTGTACGCTAATGGCGGCTGATGCACGAACAATCTGTCGTGGCTGTAATGTCCTCCAAGTTCCCAAAATTTACCTCTGGAGTTGCGGGGTCAAGTGTACCGGTCTCGTCACTTGACTCGGTTCAAAATTACGGGACTGGTCCTCTAGCCAAGTCGGACTCCGACTCTTGTGGCGCTAATTCAAAACCGGAGCCGCACCATTCAGCCCAATAGCTTATATGGACTTATCTGGTGTTACTGTCGGTCAAGGGGCATAAGCAACAACAAAAGATTTGTAGTAGGCATTATGCTAGCAAAATTTACATGTAGTCTGTGTTATTGTTTAAATAATCTGTGCTATTCATCCATTTTATTTTTTAATGAGATTTATATACATTAAAAATAGTTTCACATAGAGAAGAAAACGAGCATAAATTTTTATAAGAAAAAAAAATAAAAGCCCTATTTGAACTTCTGGTAAATGGGTATTCATACTCAGTGAATTTCTTTCTATAAAAATATAATGGTTAGAACTAAACACACAAAATTTTTCAGTGAAACTTATTCAGAGACTCAAAAGATATTAACAACAGCCCTGTCTTATTATTTTTTTTAAATATATACATTGAATACAAACATTGAGAGTGGATTTTTTCCCCCACTGTTTTAAAATTCAATCTCAACTTTTCCTTGAAATGAGACATTCGGATATACATGTTAACTCTTCAGGAGCGATGCTTTCACGAGAAAGTAAGAAAGTATTTCCTATCAGAAAAGATAACGTGTGTTTGTGTGTGTAAATGAGTGAGAGAGTGAGCAAGAGCAGTCCTATCCTTTCTCCAACTACAATTTGGGGTACTTTAATGAAAGATTGAGAATTTTTTCAAAACTCTTAAGGTATAGCGCAAAATTTATGTATTTCCGTGTACGGATAATATGGTTTGGTTAGGTTTGATTTGGAGCGCTATGGTCAACCTTTTGCTACACAGGACCTAGTTAGACCGGGACCTACAGTTTAAAGCCGATTACGAACGGCTATAAACATCCATGCCAACAGTGGGACTCGAACCCACAGGATCTGAACCGAATTCCAGTGCCTTAGCCCTTCGACCACCACCTGGCACTACGGATAATATGAATGCAACAGATGAATATAATGTAAAGCTCAACAGAGAATGCCATGCCTCCTGTAAAGAAAGCTTTAACAACTGACCTTGCTGTGAGCCATTAAAACCACAATACATTTTCCAGGAAGTTAGATTAGGGAAAGTTCGTTTGCCTGACTTATTATATAAAGATTTCATTATAGCATAATAATAGAAAATTTTCACTGTTTAGGGTTTTACGCTGCTGATTTCTCCTCTGGATACTCTTATATTATCTTCTAACTGCACTCAAATTATTTGTTACTAATTTGTTCACCTATCTCGCTAAAATCTTTCTCTAACAATGTCAAGCAGTCTGGGGAAAACAATTGATTCTTCATCATAAATAATGTAAGATAGAAAATGAAGTCCTGCTTTCACTAACCACTCTTCCTAAGTAAGCTTCTATCAGTCGTGGAAGCACGAGAGGAAGTCCCGATGCCCGAGATGAAAGTACCCGATTCGAATGACAATAGCCTGACCCCAAGAAAAAGAAACTGTCCTGCTCGATCTAATCTAGCTTGACGATCGCCGCAATAAGAGGCTGTGACATTGAAAAAGTAATACCAGATACTTGTGACCCTGACAATGAGCTGGACACAGCGACAATTTCAGCGAATCAAGGTCACCGGTTACAACAAAAGCCAACGTCACTGCATATGCTGCTTGTCCGCAAATCAGGTTTTTGGTGAATGTGCCCCTCGGGGCCACGCCACACACACACATACACACACACACATTTCGGCCCATTAATCTCAAGTCAATATCTTGTCTCTCTTTCGAAAATTCCAGCACCTGGGCAATCAAGGCACTGGAGAGGGAGAAAGAGGAAATGTTTTAGAGAATACACCACGGGGGGGCCTTCGCTTCGATAAATGTGAAGTCGGAAAAGACGGGCCAATGAATTACTTCGAACTGGAAAACTAGAAAATTAAATAGGATATATATATATATATATATATGTATATATTTCGTGCCCATGATTAAGGAATTAGACTCATAATTGAAAGAGTATTGATACTGATATTTTTAGTGTCTACAAGTCGAATTCATATTTAAGATTATACATATTATATTTAGGGTGGTTATATATAAAGGGAAAACTTTGTAATAAATAGGATGCGATACATTTTTGGGCACGATACATTTTTGGCGCACCCTCCCTCCGAAAAACATATAATAATATAAAATATAGAATTAGTGAAAAGGACCATTTGGCGCCCCTCACACGGGGCATGATAGAGCCCATCTTTGTTGAATATAAAAAAAATTTCAGCCTTAGGATAAAAGAAAACCAAGCAGGTTAACGAATCCTTGATATATATATATTGCGTATATATATATATATATATATATATATATATATATATATATATATATATATCAGTGGTGCACCCAGGGGGGGCCCAGGGGTCCCTGTCCCCCCCCATAAGAAGTGGAAATATTGATTTTGCATTACAAATATTTTTATTCGTTCATCTCGCCCCCCCTCCCCCATGCATTATAAAAAATTTTTTATCCATTCATCTCGCCCCCCCCCCCCCAAGAAAAAATCCTGGGTGCGCCCAGGACATTGATTTATTTTCTATTAAATGTAACTTTTAAAATATTTTTTTCATATTTATGTTAAAGTTATAAAGTTATAAAGTTCATATTTATGTAAAGAATTATTCACTTAAAATTTTCCCAGATTTCGAAATTTTCTCAAGAGTTTTGTAAAAAGGAAATACTTTGTCAGTTTCCGATCGAACAATGTTTATCACCAAAACACGATTTAAGAATGTTGTAATGGACTGTTTGATAAGATGTTTGGAGTTTACAAGTTGCAATTATTTTTATATTTTCCGTCAGTAAGAGTTTTAAGATTCAAAGAAAAAAAATTGCCCTATAACATCAAGCTTACAACATACCTAACAAAATTTCTATGTCAATAACTCAAAGCACTAATTGGTTTCCTAACACCGATAAATTATAGCGAGACACCATAAATCTTTCGAGTAAGAGAGTATCCTGTTTCAAATATTTTTCTAAATGCAGTTTCGCAACAGTAAGAAATTGACTTTCTAACACGTTATATTAACCCCACACCAATCCTTTTACAATGTATATAAAACATTTCTATCATTACATTACGAAACACCAGAAGAATAACTAAGAGTAAAGTAACAACATCATAAAAAATAATAAAACTCTGTGTTGTGGCTAGAAAATACAAAAGCAAGCACATTGTTTTTTCGCTCTTCGAATAACAGTAATTAGGAATTTGCTGCACTTTGTCTTCCTCCAGATAAAGAACTTGAGGTGCGTCAAAACTTCCTTTATGGAAGCAGCACACTCCACTGAAATGAATTACTTTTCATCAATCATTGGGGTTCGAATCAATAGGTTAACGCACTGATAATCTAAACTTGTTTGATGTTCTCTTGTTTAACGCTTTCTAAACACATCACTCCTCCGCCTTTCGCGGCGCGATTGTGAACACCCCGAGATTCTCATTCGCCCTACTCAACGTATACCACGACGGAATAGTGATGAGTAGTATTTTTTATTTTTTAAGAAAGTGATTAGAAAAGGGGATAAAACTACTCAAACAATCAACCAACATTCAGACTGAGTTACACTGATATTATAAAAATGCATAGTTACTGTTGGTTTTGTTATATTTAGTTTGCAATCAAGGGTTTTTACTAATGATTTGTACTCTGTTTAGTTTATTTAAAAAAAAAAAATTCACAGGAAATTCCGTGAATCCGCGTGACTGGATTTTTATAAAATTCGCTATTTAGAGATTAATTCTTCAAACCTCTTGGGCATCAGAGGTTTAGTCTTTAAACCTCCGAGACACTCCGATTCATTGCTTAATATCCAGCAGATACATCTAAGAAACACATATATTTCATTCAGATGACTAAGTAAAAGTTATTTCAATCGCATATCATAATGCAGGCTGTACAAAGAAGGGGGAAAAGGGACTACTTAGTTTATTAAACAAAAAATCCACGGGAAATTCCATAAATCCGCGTAACTGGATTTTTATAAAACTCACTATTCAGAGATTTATTCTTTAAATCTCTTGGGCATCAGAGGTTTAGTCTTTAAACCTCTGAGACACTCCGATTCATTGCTTAATATCCAGCACATACATCTAAGAAACACATATATTTCATTCAGATGACTAAGTAAAAATTATTTCAATCGCATATCATAATGCAGGCTGTACAAAGAAGGGGGGAAAGGGGCTATGACCTCCTAAACTCTCTCCAGTCCCCAGTGTAACAATAAAATTATTACTATGCATAAAACACATTAGGTATAATACAGTTTTTTTAAATACAAATTTTTGATAATTTGAGCTTTGATGAGGGCTTTAAAACCCCATTTAAGTATCTCATGTAGTTACTATTGGCAAAATTGCGAATTAATATTTTAATTCTAATATTTGATCATTTTTGACCAGTAAGGAAGCTTCGTTGTTTTAAGTTAAAAATTACCATTACAATATCTTCAGGTCACTGACATTTGAGTCTGCTTAAAGAATCGAAAGATTTTACCTGAAACATAATTTAAAAAACATTCTGACAAATGTTGATAATGGAGATTTCCCGATAAAGGAATAATGTTACTCCAAGTAAAAATCACAATGTTCTCCAGAACTAAACATAATTCAGTTACGAGAGACTTTTTATGGATGCAAAACAAATGGATGATAAAAATTCAAATCATTAACTAGTTTCAAACTTAAACAAGCAAGTTGACAACTGGTTTTAAACTAGTCTAAAACTAGTTGTCAGTTTGGATTTTTATTGGAGTTTCAAAGAGTCTGTCTTTGTTTACTTATGAATCTTGAAAGTTTTAAATGAGCGCATAATTTTCTCTAGTCAGACAAAAATAGCACCTTTAGGCTGCTTCTACTTCACTATTACTTGCCACTCAACGATTTCAAAGATGATAGCATTGAATCCGAAACGCGAAATAGAAACCGCTTATTAGGAAATGAGAAATCTTTTAATTGTGTAACAGAAGCAAGACTAAAGTACTGGATTTCCAACTTTTTATTTCCAGTATTTAAAAGGTACCACAGTAATAATGTATGGAGTTAAAACTGGGACTTGTATATTTGGCAATAAACGGCGATTCAAATAAGATTTTCTTTTTTTTACAATACTTTGTTTTCGTACAAACGACTTACAGACCAAAATAATTTTGAACGATGTACGTTTTGTAAATTATTTACAATGTGCTCAATTAAAAATTATTAACTGAATTTTAAAAGTTGTGAAATATAACTAAATGCATACTCTCCGATTGTCAAAATCGGACACATAGGTTGGTGTACATACAGTAAAAGTACTAACTGCAAAACATATAATTGGAGGTATTATCGAAACATTCTCATAAATATTTTACTTTTATCTGAACAAGAATGTAATCTTCTTCAGATAAAAGATTGCATTATTGGATTACAATACTTTGTTTTCGTACAAACGACTTACAGACCAAAATAATTTTGAACGATGTACGTTTTGTAAATAATTTACAATGTACTCAATTAAAAATTACTAACTGAAATTTAAATGTTGTGAAATATAACTAAATGCATACTCTACCGATTGTCAAAATCGGACACATAAGTTGATGTATATACATTAAAGTACTAACTGCAAAACATATAACTGGAGGTATTATTGAAACATTCTCATAAATATTTTACTTTTATCTGAACAAGAATGCACTTAGCAGGGCATCTGTACAAATGTCAATCAAACTGAATTTTAATTTATGAATATAACAACTTAGGTTCTAAGAAATAAAACATCATAGCATCACTAAAAGCATAATAATTTTATTTCTACTCTAAATAATTATGCTTGTAGAAAGAGAATTAAATTCACCCCTTTATTGATATGAACAAACTTTGTGACAAATAACAATAAACGGCCATCAATGAACGATGAAGAGTTGAACAAGGATCAATGTATAATTACTGCGCTTAGACCGCGATAAAAGCATTCCATCAAACAGTTGTATTGTCTCCCAAATCAAAACCTTTAAAGATTTTCCCCAGTCATAATTCTAATAAGAGTGGATTATATGCTAAAAATATCCATTTTATGCAAATGAGATAACTCAATTACAACGACGTGTTAAAAAATTTAAAAATCTTGAATGATAAACCAATTGAAAAAGACCTAAAAAATTTACATAATTAAAAATCTTCTGCCGGCCTTTTGAAAGAGTGGATGCATTAATGAAACTCCATACTGATTAAGGGATTTTAAGAATAAGAAGAAAACTATTTCTAAATTAAAAATCGTTTGACAGAATGTGCGTGAGAGTATACTTGGATATAATAGCTTCGTTAATTAAGCTACAGCGGAATAATAATGAACAGTCATTTTTCCCTATACCTTCTTTCAAGTCTTTAGATAGATAGATATATAAAAGTTAACAAAGAATTTATTCAGTCTTCGCTTAATTTTCCGGATGCTACAGAATAACAGACTTATTTTTCCGCTTCTTTTTGTCCCTTTGTCATAGCACAGGGCTCCCTAGAGTTCATGAATTGGTGTCATCCGTAGGGGGAAAAAAGACTACCAAATAAATAGGAAACTACCGTATCGAAAGGAAAATAATTGTACTTGTTATCGTCTCTCAGTACGAGTATAATTATCCGTGCCATATCTTTGATGATTCAAAAGATGTCATTTTTTGAGTTGGTTGGGAGAAAAATTGCACTTGCCAAATTTAATGCATTTGGATGTGAAGGTCGGCATTTTCATGCAATATACCTTAAATCAGAACAAATTAAGCCTAAACATTCATTTTAGTGTTAGCAATTACGCTAATGATCTGGTATTGATTTAATATATACACCCATACCTCGTTTTACGGCCTAGATACGTTCCGGAAAAGTTGGCCGTAAAGCGAAAAGCCGTAATACGAATAAATTAATTTGATACAAACCCATGCAAATTTAATTGGATTTGTTCCATTTTTTTATAAATAATATAGTTTTTAGTTCATAAAGCATTTTATTCTTTTTATTTCCTATAAAACTGCCTAAATAAAAATAAAAGTACAAAACAATGTAATAATAAACAGAAATTCAAAAAATAAACATATAAACAAAAAACAAAAGAAATCATATGCGCATATGTATACATATAATAAAAAACACGAAATAAAATGTTTAAAAACTGTTCTAATGTGATGACCAACATTAACATGAAGAATCACTAAGCTATATTATGCTGCCCTCATCACTTTCCGCTGTTGTGGCCGTATAACGAAACATTGTGGGCCGTAAATCAAAAAAGTGCCATAATTAAAAAAGGCCGTTATAGCGAAATGCCGTATAAAGAGCGGCAGTATAGCGAGGTATAGGTGTACACACAAAATTGCTGATAAATGAAAAAATAGTCATACGTATACATTATCTACCTACATATTCAAATGTTTTATATCCCGTTTAATATATTGTTTGATTCAGCTATATCTAACAATAATTGAAATATTTGGGTACGTCACATGTATAAACTAGATGCACAACGTATTGAAACTTTTTGCTCTAAACCAAAGGTCCCCAACTGAATTGGAAACTGATGAAAATTTCTGGAATCAAATGCGTCAATCTGTCTTTCATAGATGATACCGTATTGACTCGTGTATAGGCCGCGTGCGTGTATAAATAGCACCTGAATTTTGCGACAACATTTGAGGAATTTTTTTTCTTCTGAATTCCGTTGTAGACTCAAAGTAGCATCGTTCTTCGAAATGTAGCAATGTCGTACATTCCTTAGCGTTCAATGCTCGCCTAACAATATCAGGTACATCTTAGTTGATAGTGGTGAAACAACAGTGTAAGAAAAGATGATTATATATATACTAGTACACTTAGGAATTATTTCTCCCGAAGACAAACTCTTGAGAACTCAAAAGAGTTTTATTAAATAGTCCTAAAGTATAATATATACAAACAATAATATTTACAATACATTGAAATGCCTTGGGCATGATACGGTGTAATAGGTTGTAAGATATATAGATACTAATGTTTTATGATAGTAAAGTGTTCTAAACTAAAAGGTGTTAACTGCATTTAATTTTAAAATTCCGTGTATAAGCCGCACCCCATTGTTACCGACCTATTTTATGGAATAAAAGTGCGGCCTATACACGCGTAAATACGGTAACTGTTTATATATATTTTAAACATTTTAATACTAACCTATAAATTTTTCCATTCTGTTTCTCGTCACCATGGAAATTTTGTTCTTTTGAAAATTTCCAATTATAATAGGTATTTTAGGATCTCTATATCCACACTACTATACAAATTGGATATGCATAAAAAGAAGGAGGCAAGCGATTAAAATAATATTTCATGCTATAAACCAATTTATATCTACATTCATTTAAAATGAGAGCCAATAACGTTATACTCAGTGTAGAATCGGATTGATCTGAAGCTACAAACTAAGCGATATGGGAGGAGTTCGTATTAAATTCCTCATTTAAAGAAAACAAATATACCCTAAAGTAGAAAATAAAATGTGTGGATAATTTAGAGGGTATAATTGAGAATCTAAAACCAAGTGCAAAAGTATGAATAATAAGGAATATTTTGGGAAAGCAAAATTAGTCCATTTGGAGTGCAAAATGCATTTTAAGGGTGCAGGTGACAGGATCAAGTAATCTGCTATCTTTTATATGTATTTCCGTCCGATTCACAGGAGTGTTAAAGGGCAAATACCCAGAAGAATTGTGTATGGAGCAAGTCGAAAGGAAAAATGGGTTGATAGTTGGTTTTAGGAGGACTACAATCATATAAATCTTTTAGACAGCTAAAACCAGAGACAAAACCTCCGAGGCCAGGGGTCAACCCTCTCTCGCAAAAGACAAAAAGGTAAATGAAAAGTAACTTTTCATCAGCATCATTATGACTCATAAAAAGAGGATACAGAATGCTTTCCTGATAATTCCTTATAATGAACTATTCAAGTAGAACGTTTTTAATGATTTAGAATTAAGGTGTAAAGTGTAATGGATTTATTTAAATTCATAAGATTTTTTTCCTTAATGTCTAGCTTCTAAGTGACATATCTCGATTATACAAATAAATGCAGACCTTTCAGAAAGAACACAGAGTGAAAATCCAGTCAGACTCTCTTTTCTTTCTTCGAATTCATGAATGAAATTACTCTTTTTCTTTTACAACACTATACAGATATTTATCTATATTTTGGATGCCAAACGAAAAGCTAAATGTATTGTATGCTTAATGTTCCACCTGGTTACATCGCAAATAAGAATTTACGATTAAAAAAAAAAAAAGACCTTAAAAAATTCTGAACTTAAACCATAAATATTGCAGTAGTCTTAGATGTCACATCCTAAAAAAACCGGAAATATCTAATTAAGCACTTTTTAAGGTAATAAAAATCCTTTACAAATTTGCTTCTTAATGGAAAGGTCATTACTATACTTCAGCATTGCAGCATAGATTTAGTAACTTGCATTTCAAGGCATCATTATCACTGAAATGAGCCTTAACGAACGACCCACTAATAATTACTTTGAATACACTCGGTGTTACCCCGAAAAGACATCTGCATCCGAGATAGTAATAAAAGTCGTAAAAAAAATTGTTAATTATTAGTAAAATAATTTATTTACATTCCTGCTTTTAAACAATGAACATGAACTAAATTTACGTGCTAAAACTCATTAAAAATAGAAACAATTATACAAACGTCAAGTACAGAAAACTACCAGAAATCAAAAAGAAACCTTTTTTGAAAGTTCCAACTAAATTTCCTTAAAAGTTACCCTCTCTGCAAACTTCAAATAATGTGTGTATATATATACAGTGGAATCTCAATCTATCGTTTTTCAAGGGACCGACTGAACTGGACGGACGATAAATGCGGGAACATAGCAATATGATCGTCGAGACTGGTAAAATAAACGACACATACAGGAAAACGATGATTCGGAAAGCGATTGATTGAGATTCCACTGTGGGTGTGTATATATATATATATATATATATATATATATATATATATATATATATATATCAAGCAGGGCGGTCGACCTGCAACGCCAAGCTTTAAAAAAGAAAATGGACGCCAAATGAATAAATGCGCCAGGTACAAAAATTCGTCAGACCGCTGTAATGCTTATATACTGTGCACCTCTTGCTCCTATTCTCCCCATGTTAAAGCAGTTTGCGTAAATTATAAAATTCTGAATGAACCAAGCATCGTACAAAATTGAAACAAAAAGTAGAAGAATCTTATCAGCGAGTACTTTAAATTGAAATAAAAATGTGCTTTCAAAGTTAAAAATTAACCGAGATACAGAATTTTTAATTTTCTGTAAAGTTAGGGATTTTGCTAGAATCGATTTTGCGCCAAGAATTATTTCGTCAACATTTTAAGAAGACCTATAGAGTTTAATATTCAACAGATTCGAGTGAGGCTTGGTTTTTCGATAAGTTATTCGCTAACTTAAAATCTTTTATATGTTTCAGTTAAAAAAAATAAATATTCGTATGTTTAATTAGCATAAAACTGTAAAATTAGCATCTCAGGGTGATAGTACGCCAAAACGGCAACCATTACTCAGCAACATCGCTAGTTTACCAACCGTTCAATCATAGAAGAATTGAGATTATCGCCCAGTGGCTGAGTGGTCAAGACATTAGTCTTCCACGCCGTGGGTTCGAGTTCGATTCCCGCAAAAGTTTTCTGCAGAATTTTTAATTATTTTGTGTATGTGTGTCCGTATATGTTTGTTTGTTTTATATGTCCATAGAAAATACTAAGGATTGAATTCAAATAATAAGGATTAATTATTATTCATATTTCCCTTTTTGCTACAACCACGTGGGTTTGCAAATTAGAGAAATATTAATTTCTCAATAAAATATACATACACGTATACAAAATATACATAAAGCAAATGATTAATCTATATATATATATATATATATATATATATATATATATATATATATATATATATATAAGAGAATGTTTGTGTGTGTGTCCTTTATGCGTTCCCGAACGGTCCATCCGATTGAGATGAAATTTTGTACAGATGTTGTTCTCCCTCCCGTGGGAAAGACTGGGGGGGGGGGGGTTAAAGACACCCCTAGGGGGCAGGGGGCACATATAAAAATAATCGGAAACGACTAATATTAGTGTCGAATCCACAGTTTTCGGGGTCGCTGAGATTAATAGTGATACTTCCGACGTCGCTTAAGCGCAAGGTCATCCCCCTCAACATTGGTGGGGGAGGCGGGGGGGGGTGAAGAAACGGTGAATATAAAATGCCCAAAATGACCGAGAGTAGTGTCGAATCCGTAGTTTTCGGGGTCGCTGAGATGAATAAGGATACTCCCGATGCCGTCTAAGTGACAGTTCAGCCCTCCTCAGTATTGGGAGGGAGGCGGGGGAAGAAAGGGTGAATATAAAATGTCCAAAATGACCGAGAGTAGTGTCGAATCCATAGTTTCGGAGTCACTGAAGTGAATATAGGAAATTAAAAATGTTGTTTATAATCAAGTTTTGAGTTAAATTAATAATAGAGTGAATTTGTAATTTTACTTTATCATTTGTATACTGCATTTATTTTTAAATACCTGTAAATTAAATTACTTAAATTTTATACTACATGTAGAATCCATTCCTTTTCCTGTGCAATAAAAAAAAATGACATAAATAAATACCCGGGCAACGCCGGGCAAACAGCTAGTTATCAATAAATAGTGTTTAGTACGATATTTCCCATTATGTTTATAAAGATTGAATAGAATAGAAAAATGCCATCCGAATTACAATTTAAAACGAAAAAACAACTGGGACTATTACAGAGATTCGAAAAAGCAAAAAGTTCTCCAATTAAGTTCACAAAGTGACACACTTGTAAGTGATCATGAGACTCCAGGTATCAGGCAATTGTTTGCTTACAAAACCCCAGATTGTGAATGGTTATTTACCTATTTCAAAAAAATTAACTGATATCCACTAAAAAAACTTTTAAAAAAGTAAAAAAACGCCAAGCTTCAAAACAAAAGTTATGACTAAAAAATGGTGTGATATCAAATATCCAAGCTTATTAAGTTCTGGTACTTAATTTCCTAATCCCGAATTTTTCACATCTAAGTGAAATGGTTAAGCATGACTTGTTGATAGAAACCCTTCTTCCCTAGACCAAACTCATCATAACCTGTTTCTGAAAATTTATGTTTTAAATATTTATACATACCAGGCTTGGCGGCCGTCTTAAAATAAAATCATTAAAATAACAGAAAGCAAAAACAAAAAAAGGTTAATGTGAATTTATAATATAAATTTCAGATTTTAACTGCGCACTTCGGTGCTCTGTTAGACAGTATGTTTATAGCATCATTCCAAAAAATGGTGTTATATCCGATTTTATTAAGCACTGGGACTCAATTGCATTTCTTAACAGATTTTTAATGGGATATTAGTCATTTTAATCAGTTTTCTATTTGAAGTTAATGCATGATGTCAAACAAAACAAACCGTTAACTAGAAAGAAAAATAATAAATAATGTTGTCATTTCCCAAAGGAAAAATTTTGCATTAAACAACAAAAAATATGAATACCATGCTTTGGAATTACGTTTCCTAAATTTAACGTGAAAAGAAATTTAAAATTTATAGAATAATTTGTGATCATCTTAAAATTGCTGCTATCATTTTAAAAGTAGCCAAATAATAGGACACACATATTTTGCATAAATAAGTAAAATGAATAATTTATACAACTAAATAACATACTTTCGACGTTTCAACAGACAAAATTTATTTATTCCGAATACGAAAAGACGGCCGACAAGCCTGGTATCTATAAATATTTAAATATTAAATTTTCAGAAACAGGTTATGATGAGTTTGGTCTAGGGAAGAAGGGCTTCTATCAACAAGTCATGCTTAACCACTTCCGTTAGATGTGAAAAATTCGGAATTAGGAAATTAAGTACCAGAACTTAATAAGCTTGGATATTTCATATCACACCATTTTTTAGTCATAACTTTTGTTTTAAAGCTTGGCGTATTTTTAATTTTTAAAAGTTTTTTTAGTGGATATATATATATATATATATATATATATATATATATATATATATATATATATATATATATATATATATATATATAAACTCCGCCCGACACGCGTGCGGCAAAAATTTCAAAGAGTGCGAGTTTTTACCCTGCACCTGCAAAAATCCTTCATTGTGTGAGACCTTTCTTTGAAATATTTCAGAAGAATAAAAGTCCCGCAGAAAGAGTTTGAACGACTCTCTCTCTTTTCCCACTTTTTGGAAGAAAAGTATGCCACAGATGGAAGAGTTGCTTTCATTCACCCCACCACCTTTGTTACGTGAAGAGGCAGGGTATCTCCTTTTTTGTACAGCATATTCCGAATTATTTGCAGAATAGTTTCTATGAACAACGTAACAGAAAAAATGTTGTCGAACGTACGTCGATTTATAATGTATTAGGCCCTGTGATGATAAAAAAGTTTCATTTAAAGAAGTTTAGTTTTTTGATATTATATATATCATACGTTTTTACAAAACTTCTTTTCTGAGTGTTCGCTCTTTGATTACTCTAAATCGCAAATTTAGATCATAAGAGAAAAAAAAAAATTCCTAGAAAATTTAGAGTCTAGCCCTCTCATAGCAAAGATGACTGTAGTGCTCTGGGCCAACCAACACATAAATTTTCTTTATCTGACTGTAAAGTCATTTATGCTTTTCAAACGCATTAAAATGAAGGAGCAAACAAAAAATTCTCGACGAAAGCAAAATATTACCACACAATGAATAAATACACAATGAATCCCAATGAATAAATAAATTGACCCTTATTATACGACTTTAAAAAACAAGGGAAATGGGTTTTGAATATGAAAAAATACATACTAAGCTCAGTTCAATGCACAGTAGAAATATTCTGCAGCATTTTCGAAACACGGAGAGAGAACGAGCTTGTAAATTACAAAGAAAAATTTTAATTGTGATATAAAACGCGGATTTTACTGAATTTCTGTGTCTATAATATAGCGTCTTTTTTAAATACGAAATTTGCATTTCGGTCGAATTCGGAACTCTTCTTAAATTAATCAAGCAAACTACGCGTTTTCATAAGTTCAATTTATATATTAATCAGAATCAGAAAACAGTGTATTGAAATTATATAAACTTAAAATAAGGTGATTAATAGTGGTTAAAAACCATATATTTACCAGAATACATATTCTTTATTATTATATATTTTTTTTAATTTACTGCTATGTTTTCCATAACGTAGAATATTTGTTACGAAATGGTCACCAGCCCAGGCTTATGTTTTTGTTGACAAGGCTACTGTCATCTTCTGTAACTCGAGGACTAAACATGGCAGAACTCGTAGTTCATGATTCTGAGAGTCTACAAACACCTATGCTGACCCCAGGACTCGAACAAGCACACTCTAGTACGAAATGCTGGCAAGCACTCAAGCAATTCCTTTCTTTGGCCCCGGCTTTTGTGACTCAGGGTCATTGTCACGGATATTTATATATCACTACGAGAGAATACTCACCTCAGTCATAATATTCCTTTATCATATTATTCCTTTAACTGCTACAAACGTAAATTTTAAGATATTCTGTCAAACCTTAGAAAAATTTTATTGTACTCAGTAAATAGTTTTTAAGATATTTCCAAACAATTTGCTGAAAAGTAATTCAGAAGAATTACTATTAGAATTTTTACATTTTTCAGTAGGAATGGAAATTCTTGGTAGTAGAGAAGATTTCTGTTTAAGGAACGGTCGAAATGAAGTGTATTACACGCTTTGGTTGTATAAGAAATAAAAATAGAAAAAAGAAAGTTACCTCTTATCGCAGAGATAGTGAAGTTGGTAGAATGTCGGACGAGGTTAAAAGACCCTGTTAGTACCTCGGACCTGGCAGTCGATCGCTATAGTTTGACACCCAACTGCAAGACTGTATTGGTAAAATAATGATCGATCACCCCTTAGAACTTAAGAACTGTTAAAATTCTTGCCAAATTTTTGTCACCTCCATTCCTTAAACTAAAATTTACCTTCGATCGTAAAACTCAAGTTGCGGCTTGTTTACCCCGGTTAGAGGGAAATTTTATGCTCACAAACGAAAGAAATAGATTTTTTAAAAATTGGGTACCAGTGCAAGCCTTATGCTGGGAATTATGAGGGGGGGGGGGTAAGAAAATGATACTCCTTGATAATTACATGCACTTAGCTAACATTTTACGGAACAACACCGAAAGCGCCACTGGATAAAATGATTCTAGAGAGTAAGTCAAACACAGGAACAACAAATGCAGTAAGAAAATATACAGAACAAGTGAACCAACATAAAATACACTTAAGTTTAAAAAAAAATAGTATAATTTCACAAATATCCACTTATTTATTTATACATATATTTCAGATTTAAATAATGGAGTTCGGCAATGCACGTTTTGGAAAGACCACAGTAAATGAAATTGAATCCGAGAAACAAGGATGCCTACGTTTATTTGTTCACGAACACGTTCCCGAACTAATTAAACAACGATGACAGTAATAAATATATAAATATCTATGAACGAAAGATATTGAAATACATGTGGGAAAGAGGGTCACGAGAGTAATTCGACTTTTAAGAGGCTAGCGAATGCAATACTTAAGAAAGATTAAGATAATCTAAAGACATATTTGGTAATGACTGGCTCAATACCTTTAATATCTAAGTTTTATTAATCAAAAAATTCACATAAATAATTTCAGCAATATTCCATAGAAGCTCAACCCCTTCATTCGACCAGTATCAGAGTGAGAAAGTAGGCAGAATTATATAGATTCAGCTATTCAGTCCGCCTCATATATAATTTAGCTACACATAATGGGAAACCCTTGATCATTACTTTTACGTCTTTAGAGTATTTTCTTTAACGTAACTGCTCCATGTTTCACCGTCCAATTATCCACTCATCTTGAATGCTCCCTTCGTTCAAGATTTCCATGTAAGTTGCTTTTATATTCCAGTCTAACATGTGGCATGTGAGTCAGGAATGATTTACAAGAAATGCAACCAAACTCGATCTGAGCTGTTTTTTATCCGTTCGAATTTCATTACAGAGGCCCGCTCTACAGTCATAAAAGAGACGAGAGAAACATAAACTTCGAATTTTTATGCGGGGTCAGCCAATCCGCAAGGAGACCTAGGATTAACTTGGGTGAGCAAAAGGGTTACAGCTTATATAAAACTTAAAAAGCGAATTCCGAATTAAGCTTTTCATCAAGTGCTACGCGACTGAAATAATAATGCTCCCTTCTAGAATATGTTCAGAGGCGTGAAATATTTTTCTTTTCCCTGTGGGTTAATAGGATTAACATTTAAGTTCCCTGTTGTGAGAAAAAAATGGACGGGCCCAGAGGAAATTGGATGATAACAGGCTACACAGTGGAATGATCCCCCCTTGGAAAGAAATGGAGTTCTGGCGCGGTCTTTCAACAACTCCAACTGCAGATTTATTTGTGGATTTTATGCCCGCCACAGGCAATGCATCCAGTCCATTCTTACCGATAGGAAAAATAATTAATTAAATTTTATGCCAATGTTTCGATCCTCTTGCTTTTAATAGTAAAACAATTTGATCCTTTGGAAGACACTTAAAATATTATCCCAATGTATCAAATACTTGATTATGCCTTTAAAGAAAATACGAAGAATAAATTGCAACAGTTTCTCAGATACGTTTTGACTCCCATTTCACTCAAAGAATTTTTTTAAAGCTATTTCTGGCGGAATTTGACCTGATTTAGTACCTATTTTGAGTGATTTATTTGTACCTTTTATTTACCAAACAAAGGAGGGCTTTAAGACTATTCATTTTACTTAGTTTAAGAAATTTAAAAAATTGAAATTTATGCTGACAGCATAAGATGATATTAAATGTTGTAAAAATTATCAGTAAAATATAATCCAAATTATAAATATTAAATCGGTTTTTTAGAAAGTTAAAAAACAATACACTTTCTGCTGTTTCATTGTTTAGTTTGATGTAAATATTATTTATTATTTCCCTTTAGATATATATTTTTGCCGAAAATAAATACTTAACATATAACGTTACATTCTGATATTATTTTCAGATAAAGTGGATGAAAAATATTTCGAAACAATTCTTACATTCATTATCTTACGTTTTATTTCAGCTATATATTTCTGTATGGAGTTCAGGTTATAATTTGATATCTAAAAATGCGAAACATTATCATTTCGAAGCCTTAAAATTTATAAAATATACAAGAAAATTTCCTTGATTACTAGAATTATATAAAATGATAAACATTACCTCAAAGTTTTTTTTCTAACTATGCCTTTAATAAAGCTATTTCTACTTCAGTCACATCATGTGCTGATATATAATTTACATTTGCAATAACAAATAGCCTGATTTACCTAGAATTACTTAAAGAATCTTTAATATTCCGATCACAACAATACACTACTAAAAGATGTAACAAATTCGTAAATTCCTCTCTTTTTGCATACATTCATATGTATATGCGTATTATTATTCGTACATTTATGAGTATGTAGTTAAACCGTAATCAAATAACCTCTTAGAGGGACGCTTTTAAAATTCGAAAATACGGTTTCTAGTTGAGTTATTGATCTTGACTGTATAATAAGCACGGTAAGAATGCTGTCGCAGGTAAACAAGGAGACAAAACGCACTAACAATTACTTCAAACAAATGATGTGTCTCCACGGACTAGGCAGAGTAATGACCTTCGTACATTAAGCGTCTTTGTCACTTTATAGCGTGATTGCTGTGAAAGTCCATTACATAAGCTTTCACGGCCACACATCTATTCAACACTCACTACGGGGCGACTTCTTTTTACTCTTTTGATTGCTAAAATAGGAGGCTGCACCATTTTTGCTTTATTTCTCTTTAAGCAAGCTATTGACCACAGTCTTAAATGACATACACAACACATAGAGACATGAGATTTGTTACACTTCTATTAAAAGTGTGAATGTACCACTTTTAATGTCATATTATCCCGGAAAATATATGCTCATGCACAGCAAATTTAAATTTAACGTATTAAGGCATAGTTAAAGTAATTTTATAGATAACATTTTGCAGATTATTTCATTGAATTTATACGTAATAGTCACATATTAAAAGACATAAAAAGTGAAATGCTTTCTTTTATTTTTCCATCAATTATGAATCTCGTAAATTATTTCGGGATTAATTAAGAATCTTCATAAAATTGCAAGAAATCTGAAGCAATATTTTCCGTGTATTCCGTAAATTCCCTTCATTATACATTATCTGTTTGATATTCACCAAAATATAAGAACAATCATATACATCCAATCGAGATTTTCTTTCATCAACACATTCTGTAACTCAAATGTTAATAAAAAATGACATTTATCTATATAGATTTGTATACCTTAGCCTATTTAAAAGATATAAAGTTTTAATATATTATTCTATACCTTAATATTTACCTTCTGGGTCTGTTATTAAATATTTCCGTAGTCAATAAATTTATAGAAGTAGTTGTTCACCGTATTAGGGTATCCTCTGGTATAGATGAATAAATAAGTAAAATTTTCCTATTTAGAACATTTTATATTGTTTGTGATCTAAGTTAGTTCAGATTATATGAGTGTGCATATATTAAGTAACTAAGGCTGACTTTGAGGGAATCCTGCACACACAAACTTAAAGAATATGTATTAAGTTATTTACAACATGGATAAGTTATTCTAGATTTAAAAAAAAATTACAATGAAAAACTAGACTGCTTTTAGTTATGACATCTGTTTTTGAAATGGTTATATGAAATGTCTGAATTAGATTTCATTGAATTAAGAAACTAAATTAATATTAATTCATGAATTCTTAATTTTCTTCATTTAGCTCTCATGTCGCACAGGATGACCAAAGCAACTGAGATTATTTTTTCGTTTAATTTTACAATATGACCTCATATCTGTCATATATTCATAAGGGAAATGTGCCATTATCGCCAGTAAATGTGCCATTTCACTAGTAAATAGCAAGGCCAATGGTATATAGAATCAAATTTTGAGTGACTATCCCTTATTAACGGCATTAAAGGAAAACATTATCTACAGGCAACTAAATAATTAATCTATTCATGCATTTTAACAAAAGTGTAGAAATCATTTGAACTAATATTGATAAGCAAAATTGAAAAATAATATTTACCTTTCACTAGCTAGACAAGCCATTAATTTTTTAACCACATAATTATTGTTATCGTTATATTTGTGGTGATGTAATGTGAAGACACAGTACACAGTATTTATTAAATAGCATGTACTCTGGCCAAATTGATGCTCTTGAAGAAAATTTATTTTTTTAGTTAATATTATTCCTGATCAAAATTTCTAATAATTTCGTTCATTTTAGAGATGATGAACGTAATTTATTCCATTTCATGTTTGTCGGAGATTTTAAGAAGTTTAAGACCTGAAAGCTGTTCGTTTTCATGCTGAGTAAAAGTAATACGATCTTTAATTAAAACAACTTGACAAATATAGCAATGAAAGGTATTCTTTCATCCCGCATAATGTCATAAAATAAACTTCTACGTGTTAATTATGATGCCTTTCTCACTTATGACGACGTTACTTAGATTAGTCATAGCCTTCATTCATCAATTAAGTCATCACTTCCTTCATTAGTGGGTAATAAAAAAATCCCGTAAATCTAAAATAATCCATTCAAAAACGGTAGCGTCGGCAGAGATATTTTCAAACGACAGAGGTGATGAAAAGCGAACAAAAGAAAAGTTAAGTACCCTGAGATAAAGAGGAGCAAGAAACAAGGGCAAAAAATAACCTCATATGGACACGTTTTGCCAGAGTCTGATGCTTGCTGACTCTCTGAAGTCGACCCAATCAGCTTGATAGCTCAGAAAGAAGAGTAAAACAGTTTTAGCACACGTAAATTACGGCTTCGACAAGTTCATTAATCATCGCAGTCTTTCCAGACAGAGTTCTGAGCCAATCAGGGGGACCGAGATGCTTTCCCCCTACCCACATCAAAAGTCCACTTCGTCCCACCCTATACTTCAGCTTCTCTTGGAGCAGAGGAAAGCAAATGCTTGGAATTCCGCTGCTGCATCAAAACGCAGTGGGACTTCGGTTTGCAGATTTCATTTGTTGACGTTTCGCTCAAATGATGTAACTGAAACTGTCAAGGGTGATTTTCTTCACAGCCGTCTCCGGAGAGAGGCGCTTCACAATTTTCGTTTCCTTTTCGTTATTTTTTGCCGTTTTTATTTTTTCATCATCGGCTCGTGGTGATTCTTTTTCTTTATGGGGGGAGCAATTACGTTATTTCGCTAATGCTATAATTGAGGGCTACCTGCCCAACTGATAAGCAAAATCTTGCAAAAATAATAATAACCGGAGTTAAAATAAAACGTAGGAGCTAAAAAAAAAACCTAGTAATAAATAAATAAAAAGTCAGCGTTCTAATGTGCTTGGGTGAGCACGACTGCGTGCTAAGCCACGTGTTCTTACATGATTCCGGTCGGATCGTGAGTAATTTTGGACGTAAGTGTTTGATACCGTTGGCGATACCACTTGCAAGTTTGGACTCAGGTGTGGAAATCACACCATTCCCATGATCGACTGTCAGTCTAGCTCTTCCTGATAGGCCTCACCGCACTCACTCCGGAGAAAAAAAGTTTGTTTATTTATTTTATTTCATGTCAGATACGCATTATCCATTTGTTGAAGCAGTAGGCGTGTGCTCTTCATAGGTGGCACTTCTTACCACACTATTCACACGCCACACTTGAAAAGAAATCGAACCCATCTTTCCCGAGTTTTGCTGATTTAAGCCAGAATATGATCGGCCATGCTATAAATCTTTGGATTTTCAAAAGGTGTTGGGAACTTCTAACAGCGTATACAATATTTGTGGTCTAACATACTTTCGCAAGATTCCTTGAATCCCAGTATCTTCAACTTCGAGAAAAGTGAAAATCACTCGTGTATAAACTACACGAAATAATTGTTTCATTCATATGTAAATTAGAAGATGATGTTTATCGTATTACGAACAATACTGTGCGAGTGTGCTGCAAGTTTATACACTAGAAGATTAATCAATATAATAATGTGCGTATGCATTTGCGTGGACAAACGCTGCATCTTCCCTGTAACTAATCAGCTCTCGTAGAATTTTTGAGAGGTTTATCTATTCATCTATTATCTATAGAAATATGTATGTATGAGTAAGTGTGTTTGTTCGTGTGTGGATTCACAAATATTTATATTTTATTGTAAATTTATTTTAACTTCATAACCTTTTACATTCCTCCTTTAATTCATGCAGAAATCAAAGCTGTTTGATCCTTTTCCCTAACAGATAACACCAAAAATTATGACAAGTGTCATGAAGTTACAAACACGTCAACAGCAAAAGTAACATTAATGCAAAAATATATTTTCGGTAATGTGAAAAACTTTAATGGTATTAAATTGAAAATTTTTTAGCTTACTGAATGTTATGAATAACAAAAAAAATTATGATATCGAGATTTTAAAAAAATCAATAATAATAATAATAATAATAATACTATGACAGATTGTATAATGAACTTTACATCGCAGAAAAATGATCAAATAATCTTTCATTTTATCTACTTGTTTAAACCCTTCAACTTTTTTATTAACTAATGGCATCTTTACATTTTAGTTGACAGAAAACTGCGGATGCAAGAAATTGAAATCCAAGCAAATTTAATGAAAAAAATATTTTTACTATAACATTTATAACTAAGAGCTAACTAAACTATGAAATAAGTTCTTCATAATTAGTGTCTCCGTCTGTAAAGCTTTCATAAGAACTATGATACAATTTATCGATACTCAAATTGACTTAAAATGGACGTTTTAAAAATGTTTCCCCTTCCTTGCACCGCGAAGTGAACGTCTGAGGCAAGTGCATATTTCTTAAGCCGACTCAAACTAGTTCATATATATATATTACACCTTAACTAATTTGTATTCATATGTACATCGGACTGGGGTGTAATATTATACCTTAACTATCACTAAAATACTTGAACAGATAAGTAAAGTAAACCAACATAAAGATTAGAAGATGATAGTGATACAGTTCTAATGTAATTAAAATAAAGAAGTTCATGTTAATATTATGCGAATTTAACCATGAACAAGAAAAATGCGTTAAATAGGAGTCTGTATAAAGCATAAATTTTCTTTATTTTCACTTCAGACAATTACTCAGCCAAAACAACTTTTATTTTATATATATATATATATATATATATATATATATATATATATATATATATATATATATATATATATACATACACACACACACACAGTAAAAGTGGGTATTCAAACAGAAATTCATGAAGATTCATCAAAATGCCTCAAAATGTAATTTTATTCGAATATTCAATGAAATTCGGACCTATAAATCTTTGAACATAATGCGTAATTTTTGATTAAATAATTTGGATATGTTAAAAATGGTATACCATTTTATCTTTAAAAATACTGAATCATCCTAAAATGAAATCATTTTTCAAAAAATAATAAATTTAATTTCGCTAGAACTAATTCAGAAACTATAAGATGCGTCTAAATAAATGATTAAAAAAAATTACGACTCGGATTAAAACGAAAGATTTTTTATGACAAAACTAAAAATATTGATAGGATCGAATTTGAGAGATGTTTTAGCCTATCAAATGTTCAGAATAACACAAAATGCCGCTAACAAAAAAATAACAGCTGTTGATTTTATTAATGGCGTACATTGACAGAAAGTCATCTGCTATCCTCACAGGTAGAAACCTTAGTTGGACGCTGTCCAGATAATTCGTTTACATGGATATTTCCATCTTTCCTAATCACATGCAATGTCGACCCATATCATCCCTAAATGTTTATGTGTGATTATCCGACAGCAAGTAGTCATGTGTGTCTGTGTTCATCTTCGGTGTTTTTGTGTCGCGGGCATCGGTTCACCAGCCGACAACCGGTGGCGCACTCTGATTCCTTTTGACAGCTCGGTATGTGACAAAACTTGTTTCGGGGCTACAGCTGCATCTCCTCCAAACCAGTTCGATGTCAAACAATCCATACACACACACACACACACACCCTCCCATCACACCGTTAAACAACACGCGCCCGAATCGCTTCCGAAATTTTTAGCAACATAACATATTTCAGAGAAGTTACTCAGGAAATAAAATAAAGAAAAATATTAATTCGGAGGAACAGAAGGAGAACAGGACTGTCATACGCGTGCATTACCCTTAGAGCCAACACCCCACACTTTTCGGTCCTTTTTATACGAAGTAGTATGCATACTGCCAAAACGGAATGATTTTTTAAAAGTTATATAAATAAAAAAATTAAAAACACATGTTCCGGACAATTTATTCTTTGCATCTACAATTGCATTATCTAACCATATATCGCCTTTATTTTGTGTTAAATAAATTTTGGGATGCTAAAAACATTATTCATGGTTTAATAAGCGTCATTTTTGTTCAATAATCCAGTAATTGTCTTATCATTAAAATCATAAATTAATAATTACCTTTTAGAATCCTTTAATAAATACCTATACCCATAAATTAATAAATACCTATTAGACCCTTTCGATAAGAAGTAGTATGCACACTGACAAAACGGAATATGAGTTTTTAAAAATTATATAAATAAAAAAAATTAAAAACGCATGATTCGGACAATTTATTCTTTGCATCTACAATTGCATTATCTAATTATATCTCACCTTTGTGCACAAGTGTTAAATAAATTTTGGGATGCTAAAAACATTATTTATGGTTTAATAAGCGTCATTTTTGTTCAATAATCCAGTATTTACCTTATCATTAAAATCATAAATTAATAATCACCTATTAGAATCAAGTTCAAAAAGGCTTCGAACAAGAAGTCATTGATATTCATTATTTTTGTGTGTGTCGTCAAAACAGCGGTAATCAAAATAATCAGAGTTTCTTCTACTTCACCTAATAATTGATTTTATAGTTTATTCAAGAGGACACCGAATGAAAATGTCCCGATGACCCTTCTGTTTGATAGAGTTGAATTAATTCTTAATTAGTTAATTTATCCCTGTTTCTCAAGAGTTAAAATGTAAAGCAGTAAGCATAACGATTAAGGTTTCTTCTACATCAATTAGCAATTAACTGCACATTTAATTTCATTCAAGAAGACACTTATGGAGGATATCTCAAGGACAAAGGATTCTTTTGTTCCGTTCACTCTTTATTTTAATATCCGGACAATTTTTATACCATACAGAAAGGTTGTAAAAATATATCTTACAAATAAGCAACGAATTGGGAAACTGTAGGAAAGTAAATAAGGCATCATACTGGAAGTTTGCAGAATAGATTTAAAGAAAAAAAAAAACTAGGGGACAGGAAAAATTATATCAATTCATGTACACTCCCAACTGAATTCAACGAGCACTATGCTATTAATTTTACAATGAAAGCTGAAATAACAACCTAAAAAGATCACAACTTTTACACTGAATATTTTATTACGATAAAAGCTGTCTGTTAACTTTCATGAAAGAGGTCTATAATTATTGACCTTTGAACATACAAGACTTCTCAGAGAAGCATCAATGCACGCTATCAATCCCTGTGCACAGTTTTAATCATTTCACGTTTAAAAAAAAGGGTTAAATAAATAGTAAAAAATTTGCACATATACGTTTTTCTTCTTTAAAAGGTGGTAGACTATTACCTCACTGTTTTAAAACAGTGCATCATATCGCATCATAAAAGGTCGAATGAACAAATGAGATGAGATAATCATGAATATTAATATAGTGGTATAAAGTTTTTCGCTTAATTTTGGGCGGAAGTAATTTAAAATTGGCATTCATCGCTCGCTGCCAAGATATATCTACTGAAAGGAATCATTATAAAAGTTAATGGAGTTGTAACGTATTACTAATAAATACCAGCTGTGCTACAGTAAAAGAGAGAACAAGTTTTTAGATGGAAATTTTCTCGAATCATGTCCGGTCCATAAATTCTGTCCTAAAAGTTTAAGAAAGGTGGAAAGTCACTAAACACTCAACAGATGAAGGAAGACAAATGTAGGTCCCATTTATAATATACGAATGAATGGGTGACTGATAGGGTAATTCCAATTCACGATGTATGAACAAAGAGAAAATATCTAGGGGTTGAAGGTAAGTTTGAATAACCAGCAACAACAAGCGAGTCTCGGTGACCAACAACATCAAGAAGTCACCATGCATTCTAATTGCATTCATAAAACAGAAAAGTGGTAAAAACTTTCTAAAACACTACTTAAACACCAATAAGTTTGTAGCTCCTGATAAAAGCAGTTCACTCAATCAGGCATGCACCCAGAAAAAAACTTTCGTGGGAAAGGGAATCCATTTTAAATCACTAACCAAAATTTCAGAGAAGGGGGCCTTGCCCCACCCCTCTGCTTATATATCTGCATTTTATTTAAACTTAGTGCAGATATACTTTACGCGACATTAAACACAACTGTTTCAAAATATACCGAAAGAAAGTCCCTCAATGATTTTTTTATTTCTTCGAGCTAGCATAATAGCAATAAAATCCATTTTCACTGGGACTTTTTCGTTTAGATGGTTTTATTCCTGCGTATGAATCTATATTTTAATAGGAAAAATTTTAAATTCATTTTAGGCAATAATTTAATTTCCTATTAAAGACCTGTATTTTATTTTCTTTCCTCCCAACCACATTCCATCAAATTTCAGTTTTGTGAATAAGGTTATATTCTCCTTCTTTGGCTGATCAAATACATCCCTGACTGATTTTAAATATGCCAATACAGAGGTGCCAATGCTTGACTTAATATTGCAACAATTTGCATGTTTCTGCAGGCCGTATCTCGCTAAATTTAACTAATACACGAATAACTAATTAATTCTTAAACAATCAGGTTCTGCCGACTCAGAAGAAGGCGTTGATATAACTTTTTAGTTTTTCCCAGAACGGTGGACACATCAGTAAAAGATCGCAAGTTCAAAAGGTTTCGGGATGCCTTGTGCCCAATGACCAATCTTCAGGTTGCAGTGTTAAGATCTGTCGCCCTTGTCCATGCAGAAATAAAAGGACGTTGGGAGAGTTCCCGAATCATCAGAATAACCAGGCGATCTAAGTAAATAACATCCCTGGCGGCATAGTTGTATTGGAGGAAAAGGATGCTAGGAATTAATGAGGCATATTAGCAAAAGAGGGGCCCGGGGCATCATTTTCCCCATGAATTGGTCTCCATAGTCTGGATTACTGAAAATCTTTGGGATGTATTGGAGAAGAGTTTACCAATACATAACACAATGGTTTCACTCTCCATCTTCAGTTCAAGACCAAATTTTTTGCTTGAGATATCTAGCAGCTTGGGTTTTGCGAACAGAGTAGTTTAATTTATTTCTATTGTTTAAATTGAAACCATGCATACTGAAATGCTTTCAAAATATTTTAACAAGAATGTAAATTACCTTCATTTTAGTTTGCGCATTAAAAAAAAGCAAAAAGTAACAAAGAAAAATGTGCCTACTTAAGGAATTCATTTAGCTATAAATATAATTTTCTCACCTAGATTACATTTTTAAATTAAAATTTTTATTAAAAAGATTTCAGTGATTTTATAAATTGCTTATATCTACGTGTATATTTGTTTCTAGTAACTATAAAATTTGTTCGGAACTATTAGTAAAGTGTTACAATGAATAGCACCGAAAACCTAAATATATGTGGACCATTCAACAGGCCGCTTTCATATTTGCATCTTTATGCACTATTAAATAACTATGATTAAAATTAAATTAAGCTTTAGACTACGTCAATAAATCCCATTCAATTTTTTTCACTCTTGAAATTTGGTTTGAAAAAATATGCGCTTATACACCAAGTTACTTGGGACCTTCCACATAGTCAAGCAACACCCACCTAGTTCCGTATTCAAATCCCAAACATGCCATGGATGTTTTTCTGCTGTCCAGGGGAGGATTGTTGGTTCTTCTTTAGGGTACTTCTCTCATAAAGAAGGCAACAAAATTCGCGAAATGTAGTGGAGAGATTTTCTCAGGATGGAAAGGAAAAAAAATAACCTTCCACATATTCTATAACATTGGTATTCAGTCTATTTTAAATCCTCTGGCAAACTATACCAATACTAATTTCATCTCACTTAAAGGAAAAATAATAACTTTAGAAATACTCAATAACACGAGTCATTTAATTATTTATTCCCTTGTAAAATAATCTGGCCGAGATACGAACTTAATAAATGACTTTCTTAATAAAGAGCCCGTTAATTAAATAAAGCGACAACCTCCTGTACACGATTACAAATCTTAACATGCTAAAAAAGAGCTTCAAGATGAGCTGAATTTATTGCCGGTGTGGAGGAATTCTGAGAATGATTGCTAACAACAAGAAAAAGACCATAAAGAATCGTTGGCAATGCATAATGTATTTTTAATTCGGATCGTATCTTTGCTGCAAAAACGCATTATTCCCCAGCGAAAAATTTTTATTGAGATCATATCACTTCTGAGAGAATCTGGCAGAAGAGATTCAAGGGATCCTCAATAAAAAGTCAACCAATCGGAGACTTCCGCCACGCCCAATCGAAGCACCTGTATGGTAGACACTCCCAATCTCTATAATGAATGCAATTTCATTTTCCCACGCGCACCATTTTTGTCAATGTCATCACCAGGCAGAGATAAGCATCGCAGCGCCCTAGAGCTGGTGCCGCATCCCGGCCCATTAGTGAAGCAGAAGTGAAATGCCATACGCCGAATTCCGAAACAGCCGATTTGAATTCACATTCAGACACATGGAGTGGATTCTTTGAGAAAGATTCTTTATCCTTCTGTAACGCCATTAACATCCAGTACTTAAGTGTATAAACATGAATGAAAGATAATACAATTCTCTTATCATCATTATTCTTTCATCCTCAAGTATAATATATAATTATTCATTTTCGACTAGCGACTACTAAGCGAAGATGTCGTAACCTGAAGAGATAAAAAACAGTTACTCGAGAAGTGTTTTTAAATCAAAGAGGTAAACTAATTATTGCTATTTTTACTAACATTACTATTTCCAACGCGGCAGGCACTTGTTTGAACGATATTCACCCATCCACAACCCGAAATCCTATTGTCTTCTTTATCATGGGAGCGACGATGGCCGAATGACTAGGACGCTGGATTTAGGTACCAGATTCTGTGGGTTCGAGTCCCGCTATTGGCATGGATGTTTGTAGCCGTTCGGTATCGGCATTAAGCTGTAGGTTCTGGTCTAATTATCCCTCGTGTAGCAAAATATGACCGTAGCGTTCTCAACCAAACAAAAACCTATAATAGGAGCACCGTATAGGTGAAACAACATTGCTCCTTATGAAAGGACAACACAAGAACGTCCAAGCCTTCTTTGGCATTTGAACCCATGCCCTGTCCGTGGAGGCACATGACACTAACCACTACGATGTGGGTAGCAACTAAACTAATTATAATAGCATTATTTTATTTATTTATGTATTTTGGAAAGCACACCATGTGACTGATTCATCATAAAATTTTGAGGGGAATTAATTTTGCAAAAAGTTACCCTGAAGAGCATCAAAAACCTTCATATAATTGCACCAAAATTTTCATGAGGGCTATTTCAAAGGCTGCTGTCATTTTTACTTCTTAATATACAGCAAAAAGAAAATAAGAAAAAAAGAAAGAAAGAAAGAAATATATATATATATATATATATTAATTTATTAATTTATTTATTTATTCCTCGGATCATACTTATTAGAAACAATCCATTGGTTTTTAGACAGTATCGGCACCGCTGATGACAAGATGCTGTCTAAAACCTATTTTTCACTTATCTTTTCATGTTTTTAGTTCCTGGCTCTTGTGGTTCTGAGCATTTACTGGTTTTTTCACTTTCAACTGTGTCTTAATATATATATATATATATATACAGTGCCATAACTAGGCAGGGGCCTAGTTATGGCACAAAATTCTATGTAACTATCAATGAAATAGTTTTTTTTTCTTGGAAAGTGTACCCTCTAGATTTTGAAGCTCCATGCGATTGCTTCATCATAATAAAAGTAAATTGCTTCAAATAATAGCATGGTTTTATAGTTTTAGATTTTCTTTTCACACCTGAATCAGGCACCGTAAGTAATTATATGCAATCAATCAAAGAAAACGTTAATTATACTCATCAATTGAGCATGAAGAGGTAGTAAAATACCATATAGCTATATATAAAATGGCCGAATTAAATTTATATTCATAGGTAGGCTCATCACCCAAGATTCTTTATATATTTTGACAGATTGTTATAAAAATAAAATATATAAGTAAAATAAATAAAATATGCAGCTGAAATAAGATTTATTCATACATGCCTAATTTAAATCTGTCATAAATTTGGAACAATAAGGGGAAATGCATTTTTTTTTCTTTTGCATTTTTGAAGACTTTAAGCATTGAGATGAACTCACATGAATTACATTATTTTTTACGTACGTTCTATGGAAATAAAAGCACCTTAGAAAATATCAAAATTAATGCAAAACGTGAGCTCGACGGAACCTTGTTTGAAGGCGTAAGACAGTGCTCCCCAATGCGGAAGTAATATGAAAATCATTTTAAAGCATAAGCATTTAATAAAACCTACAAGACATTTATCCTTTTAAATATTTTCCTCTATGTGATAAATAATATAAACCTGCTTTAATCCTTAAGATATTATAGTATAAAATAGAATTCAACTGTAATACTGCAGTCAAAATCTAATTCATGAAGCATGATGTTTAGCATACATTACATTTAAGAAGGTTACCATTACATTAGTTAATGTCCTAAACATCAAGCAATTAAAAGTAGTTTGCAAAAAATGCATGGTTGAAGCTTAAATTTTTAAAAATTTACAGTTTAAAAACTTAGGGCAAAATTTTAAAAAATATCATGCTTTCCGTATCAATTTTAAGACTTGTTTCACAAAAATAATACACATGCTCCAATAATCTGAAACATTCAAAACAACCCTGATATACTTCCCGGAACCACTTAATGCAAACTTTCTTCCAAATAATTTGATTAAAAATTTTTGGATGACAAGAACAAACTTTAATATGTCTGTAAATCAAAGAAAAGTGTTTTCAACTTTCCACCTATTTAAGAACTATTTATGGTTGAGTAATTTCACAAGTTAAAATGTGGGCCATCCAAAAAAACAAAACCATATGAACGGCTTTTCCACATAAAAAAAACCATGAAAAGATTCTAAATTTCTTCTCTAAATTTTTATCATTTAATCAATAAAAAATTGCATTAAAATCGTTCTCCATGTAAAGCTATATACCTTGGAAGACATCTATTGTACTGGCGGTTTAAAAAAAAAAAAAATAAATCCTTTCATCAAGTCAACCGGAATATAGTCCATTCACAATATTTTAAAAGCGGTGTCAGGAATGTTAACGAAGTAGTGTTGAGGTTGAATTACATATGCCAGAATCATGGAAAATACTTACATCTGAACTAAGTATGGACCTTTTTATTATGAGTCCACAAATATCCCTGAGAATCCCTGAAAGAAGTTCCAAACTTCAAAACTTTGACGAGGAGTATTCTCACCTGGGGATGATATATCTAATCTGTGGCATCACCCTTGTACTGCACTGATACACAATGAAATAAGTGCAAATCCTTTCAGAATTTTCTTTTTAAATTTTTAAATAAACCAGTTCTCTGCTTACAAACTGCGTCGTTATTTGTGTTGTTTCCTCGGAGAAGACATTTCGTTTGAACTAACTACCCAGTAAAATATTTAGTTTTAACTAAACAAAATTGTATATATCACATATTAAAAAAAAGTATAGAGCTCATGATCATCCTAAACATGATACAAAAGAAATCGCGGTTAAAGAAAAAAATTTAATATTTCTTTTTTTATTATTATTATCGTTGAAACTTTATTTTATATATTCTACAAACTCAAAGTTTGTCTAAAAGAAAAAAATAATATTTTCCTAGCTTAATCCCTTAATTATAAGAATATAAAACTTTTCCTTGTCTGAAAATAAAACACGTAATCAAAGACAAATCTCTTATGAAAATTAACAACTAAACACAGGTTGAAAAGTTCACAAATGAATGCCAATACTCTTAATAAGGAATTCAATGTGCTAATTCAAACACTCATGAGGTGCACCCTGATATGTTTAGAAAAATGAAATAAATATATCCCAAACAAATTTTTCACAATAGGTAACTCGAACTCAAGAGGATACGTAGTTTGAAGAAATTCTAATTGTCACGAAGGAAATGCTTAATACTATTGCAGAAATGAAATCGCTCGAATACTTGGTATTTGTAAAACTAAGAATATTATACATTAACTGAGAGAATATGTAATTAAATAGTACGAATCACTTTCCTACCAAGGTCTTTAGATTTCGTAAGAGGTCAATATCTTGGATACTTCTTTCAGAAAATTATTCTAATTTGCCGGTACTCTTAAAAGAATTAAGTCTCAGCAAACGCCTATGTGTGTATACGTAGTTTTTTCTTCCCAGCCTTCCAGGGTGAGATAAGATTCTGATGCATTTGGCAGGCCTGATATGGCTCAATTCATCATCATCTATTACTCGGCAGATAATCAAAATGCCGAATGCATCCGCAGAAAAAGTTCGATCCCACTTTGAATGCGGTCATTCGATACATTCCGATGCTAAGATTCAGCTACATTTAAGACCCTCTATTAACATGAATGATCGCGTGGAAATCGTGCCACCTCCTCTACAGCCAAAACGGCTGCCTAGAAAACAGAAGGGATCACGAATGGTATTTCCAATTTGAAAATTCATTTCGTCCTCTCTCGTTCTTCTTCCATCTGCTCCCCCTGTTTTGTTTTGTTTTTTTTATTCTTTTTCCTGCGATCAAGAGAGGCTGAGTTGCAATTCCAAACAGAAGAGGTCAACATGGGCTAAACCCTAATCTACAGGACTGCCTATTTCAGTCCTTTGACTAGGTTTGAATCAAAATGTATAATGTTTTGACATTAACTTAATTTCAAGAAAATTACACCACGCATCAAGGTAGCTCATAAGTTGAATATTCGAAACAATTTCGGTATAGTTTGCACCCGCTGTCCAAAGCTATAAGCCTGCGTTCAGAGTGACAAAATTGAAATGCCAAAAGTTTCCTCTCTTTGTGCTCTACGTCTAATTGTAAAGATATTGAAACAAGCTGAAGCTAAAATTACGTGAATGAGAGATGCTTGAAACACGAACACAAAAAAATTAAAGCATTAATTTAAATTTATGGGTTTATTTTCCTCAAAGAAAGCAAGTGTTTCTATTCATTTTAAGCAGCACCTAGATTTTTTTAAAATTTTGACAATTCTCAATATTAATGAGAAAATATTTTGCTAGTATTACGGTATCATAATTTATTAATGCAGTTTATTCTTTTATGAATCTGTATTACTGTCTATATGACTACAATAGGAAGAGAAACTAATATAAAAATTATACTTCTTCACTACACGAGATCAGTTACTAGAAAGCAAAGAATGAAAAAAAAAAATCTTTATTACTAGATATAAGACTAAAATTCTGTTTTAGGTTATTTGTTTTATTAGATTCTAAATTCCGATAATTTTACCTCATGTAGCAAAAAAGGGCCGTAGTGCCCTCAATCAATCGATCAATCAACCAATCATCAAGCATGAAAAAACTTTACAAAGCTCTTACATTTGTTTACATTTACAACTAGATAAACCCTTCAACAGAATAAAGGGCAAAGATTTCCAGAGACATCTATGTTATACTGAAATGGCAAATCAATGACAAATTTATCCTGTTTGAGACTCCATAAACTTCGGTATCTCTAATTTGGAATTCAATATTTAAGTCACACACTTCATAGTGCAGCCACGCATGCCCATCTGGGAAAAAGGGCTCTATCTAGTCTATTACTGTTGACAACAATCACTTACGAAAATCACCTATTTACGAAGGACACCTCAATCAATAAATATCGCATGAAAAGATCTATTTCCTACGCTATATATATCATTTCTACTTTACTGTGACAAGTGGCCATTCTCAGTAAAAATAGACAAGTGTCCCAAATCTACGACTCGACATTTAAAATATGAACGAAGAGAATATGATGAAAAATTCACAAACAGGAAAATAAATGGCTAAAATTTGGTAGATTATAGTAGCATTTTTAAAATGACAAAAAAATAACAAACAATAAAGATAAATGATGCATAAAAAACTTTTCAAAAACAATTAATTCTTAAAATTTAGGAATTCCTTAATCATTAGAAATACGAGAATAAGAAACTATTGAGGAACTTAATAATTATTTTTAATCAATTAAATTAATATTAGTTTAAATTCTATAACGTGACAAGTCCTCCGCATGAAAATGATAAAAATTCATTTATTAAAATAATCATTATTATATAGATTTGTTTAAATGATGAGATAAGTCAAAGGTTCTAGTAAATGAAAAACAATACACGTCACCGGAAAATATAGAGATGCACAATTCAGAATTTGTAAAACAAAATAACTCCAGAATTTCAAAGAATACTTATAAAGTATAAACATTCGCAACAATGTTAAACAAAATAGAAAATTTAATAGCCTCCGATATGTCAAATGAACAGAAGAACAGCGATTGAGCGAACACATATCAATTCAATAATTAGTGAAGAGAAAACCCTGACAGTTGGTATTATATTACTGTAACATGGTCTATATTATCCAGCCCAGGAATTTCAAAGTAGACCTGTAGGACGGGAAAAAATGATTTGCCTTGTGTAGTATTCGAAGTTTTCTTTTTTTTTTTTTTTCATAAATGAATTTTTTAATACTGTATATATAACAAAGAAATTATACCAATAGTTGAATATTGCGACTTAGTCTCGGAAAAAGAAAATGTGTGTGATATTATGTAACACCCAAGGAAATTTCCGAGGTGCAAAATATGTTTCTTTTTCTCTAACTTATTTTGTTATGTCAACAATAGTGTACATTACTTAACTGTCTTCTCCAATATATATTTTACAGTAAAAACTGCATAAAGGTTCTCAACTTTTTACAAAATTCCGATAGTGTCTAAAATTTTCAGAAGTTTGATTTTGAGCCTCAGTATTGATACAATATTGAATGATAAAGGATATAAGCATGATTTATCTAAAACATAAGAATGCGAAGGCATTTTGAGACCTAAAAGTTATTTCAAGACTCCATGCGCTGTCAGTCCTGCATATTTAAAGGGGGGAAAGGGAGTTTTTATTGCTTTTAATGAAGATAAAAATTCTAAAACAATGTCAAGATTCGAAATATAATTTCATTTCATCCACTATTTATGCTTTCCCGTAATTCAAGTTTTCTTCTAATTCCAAATTTATTCTTTTAGGGGGGAAAAAAGAATATTTTATCGTGTGTCTGTACCAGTATTGTTAATGGCCTCTTAGAATTTAAAGCACAATCATGAAATAATCGCCAGAGGAAATTAAAACTTAAAAATGGAAAAGAAATTCCCCAAGGAGCTTCCTCTAGATGTTTATGCTATTTAATTATAGTTCTAGCCATAACTACAATAAATTAAATTAAAAACTTTTCACATGCGTCTAGCACTTGCTTTGTCCGAACTTGCTATTACATTTTTTCTCCATTTTCATCCAATGAAAAATTTTAAAAAAAAGCACCGAAATAAAAGGTGTAGCCTAAAAAATCCTGTGATTCTAAATAAAGGAAAGTATTATATTCCAGTGATGCCGACTCCATAAACCTATTATTATATCCATCCAACGTATAGTTCTAACAAAAGCTTTGAATTCAATTAAATACTGGTTCCTGGATAAGAAGTGGGGAATTCTTCTCTCTCTCCCTTTTCCATTTCTACATTAGCGTAAAGAAAAAATTTAAATGAACGGGTATCTTATCTGAAAATTTCCGTGAGCTGAAGGTTGCAGGAAATTGAGGGCATGACGAAGAAAATACGTTTAAATGGAATTTATACGCAAATAGGATATATACCTTATAAGTAGCCTTATAAGGTATATATCCTATTTGCGTCTCTTATAAGTATACCTTATAAGAGAGTTTAATTGTTATCTAATTTCCAAGATAAATTTATCTCCAGAATCTGTACTAATTGCTGAAACACTTCTCACACATGGATTGATTGAAATGCATGCGCTTGCACTTTAAATACAAAATTTACGCCTCAAAACCTATATTCGAGTCATTTGGAACAAACTGACTCAGATTCTCTATTACTACGTTTAATTATACAGATATTTCATTATGTCTGATGGCAGTATTGTGGATGATAATCAGTGATCTATTAATATTTATAATTAAAAAATATGTCGTACAAGCATACGATTACAGGCACCTGTAGAGACAGAACGCGATTTCCAACCTGGGAGGTGCGGACTATTGCCAGGGGAGGCGCCAAAACTTTTTAATAAAAAATCAACGTTTATACCATAATATCTATAAATAGACGAATTTGAATTGACAACCATTGAAAAAGAAAAATTCATAGAATTTTTCTTTGTCATGCGATAGCTCACTAAAGCAAAAGTTTCAAAATGAAATCATAATTCAATTTTGGATGAATCATAGTGGAGAGTATGAATCTTTGTACTGCAAAGCAATGCAAGTGCTTCTACCGTTTGTAACGTCTTATTTATGCGAAACGGGCTTTTCTGCACTGGCTGCAATGAAAACCAAATATCGAACCAGGTTAATAGTCGAAAAAGAGTTACGAGCGGCACTCCCCACATTGCCCCCAAGATTTGATAAACTTTGGGCCAATAAAGAACAACCCTCGCATTAAATTTTGATGCGTTATATGTAGTTTAATTACTAATTTAATATAAAAATTAATATGCATGTTCGTATTGTTATAGCAAAATCTTGTTATTATTCTGTTAATTATAGTTTTCATATTTTTGTAATGAAGTTATTATTATTTAAAACGTGTCTATATTATTATATCTATTAAAAGATAGGGAGGCGCGGAATTATTATTTTTTTTAGGGAGGCGTAGTAGCATAAATGTTGGAAACCGCTGCCTTAATAACAAGCCTTTAAGTTATGCTGCAGTGGTAAAAAAATTATTTTCGACTGAAACACAAAGCACTCAGACAATTTTTCATGCAGGTATGAACATGAAAGTAAACTTATATGCATAAATAGAGAACACATTTGTTTCAGCAATTATAGTTAGCTTGTAAGAAGATACCCTACAAAGAGGAACTTTTATTAAAACCTGGTTTTATCTTTAACATTCCCGTCAAATGCGACTTAAAAGGAAACTAGTTGGTGCACGTCAAAACATGACGGCTAGATAGCAAATAAATGTACTAATACACAAATTATACTCAACACATCATTGCCAAATGTTGAAAATCGTAATAATGCGCAGAAACAAATTAATGTGTTTAAGTGGCCTCGTGCTTAGTGAGTATCTAAAGAGAGATTTAAAAACGTCACTGAGCATGCGCACAAAGCATTTTTTAAAATTGTAAATTATCGCTAATTAAACAACGCGAAATAAACAATTTCCATCAGGTTTAATCTTATATTTCACAAACATAATTATCATAAAAATAAAAATGACAGAGAGAGATCTAGAGAGACTCCTCGTAATAAACGTGTTTATCATTGAAACATGTCTCTGAGTATGCGCAGAAACAGTGAGTTTTTAAAGCCAGATTGAAACATTCCACTGAGCATGCGCAGAAATCAATTTTTAATTGCAAATTATCGCTCATTAATAGAAATTGCGGTTACAAAAACCAAATTTGACAAATCTACAGATTACAATCTTTCGTTTAAGACCAAAATGAATTAAATTGATGCAGTAGTTTCCTCTCACGGACTGCCCAAAAAGTCGGCTTAGCAACTTAAATATATAGATTACTGCAAATTAAAAGCAAATATTTAGCAAAGAATAGAATGAACTAAGATAATAAGAGAACTTTTACATATATTTTAGTGTACAGCTATATATTTCTTAGAAGTTTTCAATAGAAAAGTCCTTTAAGGTTCTTTTTTAATTCAACTTTCAGTTTTTCAATATCAAACTCAAACGGACCCAGACCTACGATTAAAAATGCTTCACAAGCAACTACCATACAAGCAACCACTACTACAAACAACCATGTTAATTCCAGGACTCGAACGGCAGACTCTGGTACCGAAGGCCAGCGCTCTACACGTCCAGCCACCATTCCACCACATTACTCTTAGAACCCAATACATTGTTGAAAAACATCATAGGGTGATCAAAGAAATTTCTAAAAAATGTATATTATCTAAAACCAAATGCTACGGCTGGGATACGAAACTGGAACTTCCTCTGGGTCACGAGCTTGCCCAACTAAGCTATTTTTAATGCTGCAATAACACCTGTCTCTTAAATTAAAAAAGGGGAAAGATTTAAAAATATATTGCTTAAAAAATTCTTTTCTTGAAGCTCCATTTTGCCATGCAAAACCTCTCATTTTGTCGTTCACACACACAGAGAAAAAAAAAAGGAAAAAATTTGCAATTTAAAAAATTAAATCAATTTTCTTAAAGGTTAATATCAATAATGGCGGTTCCCATAAATAAATTACTTTATGATTTAAACTGATTGCTTTTAAAAAGTATTTTGCTATCTATTAAACGCTTAATTGTTAAGCGAAAATCCGTTCTATACTCGCGAATCCCAAGACTTATGACGAGAGTATATCTCACCAATAGAGTTTTTCACAAAGATTAATCTAACTATGAAATGGGAACAAACAGCTAGGCAAAAATGAAATTAAATTTATCTCCCCTTAACTCTAGCTGATGGATGAGTTCGCTTAGGATGTCTCAATAGTAAATAATTTGGATTAAAATATGATAAGTTTGAATATCCAACGTTCAATTTATCCGTTTTCGTAACAGTAGTTTCACTAAAATGATAGGATTTGAAAAACATGCAAAGTTTAATTTTTACTGACAAATTTTATCTTGTGGTATGAGGTATATTAAGAATGGTCTGATGATTCTAAGGCTTGAAGACTACCGTATAGGTGTGCGCACGTATATTATGTGGAGATTCCTACTAATACTTCAATGCCCGAAAGACGTTCAGACAGATTTTATCTGCGACACGCCGTTGAATTTGAATTGCTCATTTGTAGTCAATGACTCTCAGATAAATGCCTGTTTAGGATACTTTGCAAACTACAATGTCTATTACGCTATTCTACATGAAGAAATGTTAATAGACTGCTGTCTATGGATGTTAAGAGGATATTATTTTTAGTTTTTATCATGCACGCAGTTAATTGGTGATGCATTTTGCAAGTAGGAAAAAAGCCAGTAAAAATGATTTTGAGCATTTTTTTAAAAAAGATAAATTTTTTTAAAGGCATAAATCTTATTGGCCTTAAATAAACTTTTAACAGCTTTTGAGAACTCGGAAAAAATTAAGGTAAAAAAACACAATGGAAACATGTTTGAACTTGTCTTTCCGGATTTGACAGAAGGTTTGAAGATGTTTTGCTACTTTGAATTTTAACATATAATATGAATTTCTCACATTTCTTATAAAATAATATGAACTGTTCAGGCCTTTTCTTCTGTAGCAAGAATAATTTCATAGATCTACACCCGCCGAGGTATGCATAAGTTGTGTTCCAGGTGAGTATTCGGGATAACAGTTGCACTGCTTGAAGTTGTTCAGTAAACTTTCTTAACATAGGTTTGCAAAAATATAACAATTCTTTTTAACGCATAAGCAAAGTATATTAAACTAATTGACCCTCTGCAGGAAGTCCAATAGATATTTTAACCATTAAAGAGAGGAGAATCAATTCACTCAACACTATCACTAACATTCGACTAACACTAACGCTAACTCTTTCACTAAAACTAACTCTAACACTCATTAATTAACACTCAATATACATGTAAAAGCATTTCAAAGATTCATTATTTTTAATTTGGAAATGAAAAGTAAGCGGGGAACTGGCAAACAAAGATTAAAACAACTAGCTGCATTGGAGATTTTTATCATGCAACAACATTATAGAATTGTATTAAACCTTGTAATTTTATGAATATTGTTCATATTCTTATTAACCAAAAGGGATAGGAAGTGGTATACTTTATTTACTCCTAATGCAACCTTCTAATCAACTTTTCTCTGTTAGAAGTTGTTTTTAGATTAAATTATATCAGATTTATAGGACTCTTATCGCATAAAATCTCTTATTATTGAAACGTTACACTACTTTCAACTTAACTGGTTTGAATTAACAAGGCTTAAACTACATGGAACTAATTTTTTCCGTATTCTTGTCAACTTCTCTGAAAAAAGCAATAACTCATGACTTTGAATTAATGATTGTTTTTACTACATAAATTTTCTCGTATTAAGCTTTTGCAACGAAGTTACCCTTTTAAGTCAATACCTCCATTTTATTTTCAATGTATTGCAAATATTCGGAACAGATCTTAAAAAACATTTGTTTAAATAATAGTAATAGTAAATGAATAACCTGAAGAAAAACATTTCGAGAACATTGTGTTTAAAAATATAAATCTTCCTAAATACAAAAGGATTCTTAAGTAATAATATTACCCTCGTGTAAACAACTCAATTTCAAACCAGGAAGAATGAAAAAGAATCCCTAATTTTTTGTACCTTTATTTCTACTTTAACTCATAGGCTCTGCCACCGATGTAGATACTAGCAAAAAACAAGCATTTTGCAGATGCTTTTTTGAGCTGTTAAACAGTGATGGCAGGTTTGAATCTAATAAAGCCAAAGTAAATCGAATTTTGCTATGACGTAGCGTAATGGATGCGTTTCTATCGTGACAGCTCTTTTATTGCTCGTTATGCTCTCTGGAAAGTAAAAAGCTTTTCTATGCGGCGTGTAATCGGCTCTTCTGCAAAACGAGGCCCTTTAAAGGGAATAAACAGAAGATGCTCCATATCCAAAGACTTCCTCTTAGGGAAGACACAACTGACTCTATATAGGTTAGCTTCCGATACGAATTTTAAAGGGAGTTGGTTGGAAGGGAGCGCTCCAGTCATCATTTACAAAGCGGGGGCTAAACTGATATAATTTCGTACTGAGAATATCACTTCCATGGCAACGCTAAGTTCCGATTATCAAATTATTTCATTCCTTAAGTAAGAATATTCAAATAAAGGAAGGAAACAGAATAGAAAACAGCAGGGTAATAGGCAGCTGATGTGAGAAAAAAAGTTAATTGCTTTATCGGGATAACGCCATTCACGAACTAGTAGAATTTTCTTCATTCTCTTTCTTCTTTCCCCACAAAATAATTTGAAAATGTCCTTCTCTTTTCCATAAATTAATTTCATCTCTTAGTTTAAATCAGAAATATTCTTAACCCATTAATGCCCAACATCGAATTCTTTAATTTTCTTTACCTAATTATGTTCGTACAGGTGCAAAATGGACTGAAAAAATAATAAAAAAATTCCTGCATTAAAATTTAAATTTTTATTCAAAATAATGTTACCGTCCTATAAAAAGGACGCTAGGCACGGGAGGGTACAGGTTTTCCACAGACACTTCAACCCTTAGATTTTCTAAAACTATTCCTTTTAATGTCGTTTTTAGATAAATAAACGTATGAAACCAATGGAACTCTGCGAAAAATTGCATAATAAAATAAACACAAGGTTTTTAAATTGTATTTTAATCATTTAAAAGAAATCAAAATAATTTAAAAAGCTGAAAATGCCAAAAATAATAGCTTAAAAGGCACAAATTTAATAAATTATGTCTTATGATAAATTTTACACTCTTTTATATTTAAATTTACATATAAAAGGGGCTTATTAAAATACAAAATAATGAAAAAAGCTATTCGTAATTTTTTTTACACAATTTATATACAAGCTATTTTGTGCGAAAGATTTCAAAGCATTTATCATGCAATCCAACTAAACATTTATTGCATTTTCTTGTGGATTTTTTGCCACAGTAGGAGCATCTTATCTGTTTTGGATTCACAACGATGAAATGATATTTTCCGCCATACCGGACATCACCAGACACTCTTTTTGAAAGTATTTTTGGTTTCCCTGCAGCCAGACTGTTATTTGGTCTCTTACTGTACTTAGAAAAATATGTCTGACAGATTTCTCTTCTAAAGTGGAGGAAATCCATTCTGTTACTGTCATTAGAAGGGCATAATCTGTACAATAGCCACGCATTTTGGATTGATGCTTCTAAGCTAAACAAAAACAGTGGCCACCACCATTTTTTAGACCGTATGGAACACTGGTATTGTGCCAGATTTTGATGCATTTGATCGGTGCCTCCCATAAATTTATTATATTCAGACACAATATACGGTTGGTTAATCTCTACAAATCTTTTATCAATATTCGACCAGCGTTTGGCCTGAGCTACAGGTTCAATACCATAATGGTTAGACACCAAAGTAACGACACTATTGTCATTCCACCGAACAATTTAAAAATTTTTGCTGTTCTGAAAATCAAAACTTCCCCTACTCTTCTTTTTAACAGATTTAACATCTCCAAGTGGACATTTTTGAGTTCTATTAACCCGTATAGTGCTAGTCATCGGTAACTTCATTACATGGTGGGTCCAAATAAATATCCGCTTCATGGAATGTATCATTATCAGATAACTCTGCCATTAAAGCTAATGCCTCTCCACAGTCAAACTTAAAATAAAAACAAAAATATAAATAAGAGCTTTAAAACTTATCGATTGCTCATTTCAGTATATTTAGATCAAATATAATTTGGATTAAAAGACAAAATTCTTAAAATTTATTAAATTATAGACATTTAAAATACACATATTTTTAAAAAATCCAGACAATTACTTATGTACTTGGGAATTTTTCTTTATTTTTTAAAATCACTAAATACAGAACACATCCTTTGATTAAAATTTTTGTATTTAAGAGGCTAATTTGTTAATACGTTCATTACATTATCAAGAGGCTAATATTTCTCTTAAATTAAGAAAATTTTTTAATCATTTCTTAATCAACAGAACATTTATTTTTAAATTATTTTCATAAATAAGGAATACTCAATAATCTTTATTTATAAAAATAATTTATAACATCATTTTTCCGAAAATAAATAGCATTTCCTTTTCTCTATGGTAATAAAACATCATAAATTGAGAAAAAAAGACGCATTCGTATAGCGGAACAGGTCAGAAAAACATGTACCCATTCGTGCCTAGCGTCCTATATATAGAACGCTACGCAAAATAAAATATAACAGTGTTAAAAAATTATTTTAACAATTTTGAAAGATACGCATTTAAGAAAAGTGTATTGACTGTGATAACAGCATAAAATATTTTCGTCACATTGAAAAACAATAAAATAAACTTACTTTTTGCGTGACGCTCTTTTGAAAATCTAAAAAACGACTAATTCTGATTTTAGACCCTCAAAGCAGAAATAGAACATTGATGTAGTGCTACCAACTGATGGCTAATAAGAAATACAACACTTTATCATGATATTCTGCTATTTGGATCGAAAAAAATTAAAAATTCAGTGATTTAGAGCTTATTATGTAAACGTCCTTTTAAAAGGACGCTAGGCACTAATGGGTTAATCGTTGTTTCTTTTGTCATTTAATGTCATAAAATCTTTCGTCCGGCTATTTCGTCTCGATCTCTTTATCACATACCTGGTGTTATGTAGGAATTCACATGCAATTAATTGTTTAATAAAAACGCAGCTAATATCTTCCGTTTAACAGAGGGCGTTTCAAAGAATCGAAGTCTGTCGCGTATTTAAAAGATTTTTTGAGATATTTGAAAAATTATTTATTTATTATATATAAAAACACACCCACACAATACACTCATATGTTTAATCATACTATCGCGAACTTCATGTAATTTTAAACATACATTTCATTGAATTCAGATGGAGCTCACATAAAATACTATTCAGCATTTTCGTCTACTACTATGGGACTTCCCAATACTAAATTTAAATTTCATTTATTATATAGGTTTCTATTTGGTTTATCTATTTATTTTTTTTAGTTTTGAACATTGCATATTTTTAACTTGTTCATTAAACTTTATTGCTGGCGTTTAGAAGGTTGAACAGTGTTCCACTTAAAGCTAGAGCATTGGTAAAAGTAATGTAACAGATTTTGTGCCCATGATCGGCACCTATTATTAAGTCATCTCTTGTCTAGAAATAGTTCGTGGAAAACTTTTTGCTTAGATGAACAAATCTATTAATCGTACAGTTTATAGTCATAAGTCTAGTTTAAAATATATCAAGTAAGTTTTCTTTCGGTTAACAGCCCTCGACAACCGGAAAAAGTTTATTAATGAATTCCCAAAAGGAAGAAAAGAAAATATAAATGTTATTCTTACAGAATTTTTTAATAGATTAACGCAATTGAAGGAGTGTCGTTGATAATTGAAAATATAAATACTTTATAGTGTTTGATGCAACAAAGTTATTGAAACAACTGAAAAGTTAACAGACTCTTTTTGTAACAAATATTGCATGCAGGTACCACTCTAAAAGAAAGATCATTCAGAAATATTACAAATACTTGTCTTGGAATAGTAAAAAATTTTAAACACAGTGTCAGTTTTGTTACTGAAGTAATAAAATTAATATTGTTAAATTTGATAACAAAATCAACGTTTGAATATTATATAAATATGATATTTTTAGCTCAATTGCACTATTATTTTCATCCACCAATATTTAGTTTACAATCATTTTCCCTTGCAACGTACATCTCATGCTGCCCATAGTTCTTTTGCCGAACTACAGACCATAGTTTTATCAGATTTTAAGGCAGAAATGTTAAAAAAAAAGCCAAATCTTTAGATCTTTATTTAAAATTGGGCTCTATAGCAAATACGACAGAAAGAAAAATAAAACCGGTATTATTATGCTATGTTATGCTAACTGAAAAATAATCCCCATTATTTTTCATAACATAAGGCTTAAACTATTTATATTTCTTCCAATCATTTCTTTAAAACTAACTAAAACATTTTTTCTGTTAACAAAGTTTTTGACTTTCCCTTGTCTATTCAAGTAATGATATAAAATAAAATAACATATAAATCCCCTAAAAGAAATACCATAGTATCTCAAAATAATACTCAAAATTTATCGTTACTTTTAAATAGACATTATTGGTAGCAATCTCATTATCCCAGCAGTCATTATTTCTCTTAATTGAAGTTGCGGTGAATTGAAAGTTAGTTAATTTCATGTTATATTAGAGATCGGGGACTAAGCGAATTAAATTAAAAAGACCAAAATATAGTGAGTCATAAGCAATATCAAAAAGTATGTGAAGTTATTAACTTTTCTCGTAAATTCCATTCTTAAGGAATTCTTTGAAGAAATTAAGGCAACCAAGTAATTTACCACTATATAGCCTAGTTCAACAAAATAAAAAATAGGGAAACCTAGAAATTCTTCTCTATATAAGGGTTGTAGAGACCTAAATATAGATGCCGTTTTTAAATTAAAGGTTCTGATATAAACATTGAAACGATTTTAAGAGAGCAGTAGTTTTTTTAACTAACAATAAATTTATTTTCCATTTTTGTAAGGTCACAAGCTTTAAAAGACTACTGAAGGATAACGGAATTTTATAGCAGAAGATTATATATAATCAACTAAGAGGGGTAATTGTTCTTTTCTATTCAACAGTTGATGATTACAGAATACCCTCCTAAAGACATTTAAAAGAAAGCTTTGGAAAGAGAACACTTCTTTTCCATCGACTGTAATTTTTCTTTTCTTTTCATTCAACTCTGTAAATATTAAATATCCTGAGTAATGCAACTGAATCAGGGCAATCCATTTTCGCTAAAAGACTTAAATGTGGCTACTTCTTTTTTCCCATCAAACGTAATAAGCAGCAACGTTTGAGCTGAACAGGTTTTCCAGAGCTGAACTTGAATGCCCGAATGAATGCAGACTTTAATGGTGAATCTCTTCTTTTGTAAAAAGGACAATGAAATGCTGCGAAAATAAACACTCACCAATACTAATTTTGACTTCCGTATCGCACGGTTACTGACCCTCCCAAGAAAATTGAATTGTTTTAGCTAGCTTTCAAAATTTACCGTCCCAGTCAGAGTACCCAATTATCATTTTTTATAACCGCTCCTCTCCACACAACGAAATAAATTCTTGTACGTAAGGAACCTTTAAGACTAAATTTTACAAAATATCAAATCACTTAATCAGTAAGCATTCATGAAAAGATAAATTTTCGCCGGAATATTTGCAACTCATACAGGAATATTTAAATGGGTATTAAACGAAATTTCAAATAAAGAATTAATTTAAATAAACACCCAAGATGGCTTAAAATATTTAGACCGCAACTGCGTTTACATGAGGAATATTCAAAAATAATTTTTTTTAAATTGATATTATTATGTCCTTCCAAAACTTTTGGAGCAATAGCCGAATATCTAGGGCACTGGCTTTCAAGTGGCCTGTGGGTTCGAGTCCCACTGTTGCCACGGATGCTTGCAGCCGTTCGAAATAGGGGGCAACGCCTGCATGTTATTATTAGTTATAAATACAAATACAATTGTAATATACAGATGATTCTGCCTATATATATATATATATATATATATATATATATATATATATATATATATATATATATAATTTTTATTGGGAAAAAAATTGTAATTTTTTTTTCACATTCTTTTTTTTTTTCAAATTATTTGCCTTTATGCCTAACACTGCTGATGAGTAATAAAGTAAAAATTTTTCATTTGTTCAAATATTATCAATTTATTTTAAAATGACAACTTCAATCTACCCTTTTTATATAAATTTCTGACAGTGTAGATTGCACGTTCACATTTCTCTTTTTATTTTAATTTCCTCTTTCACAATATATAACCTGGAGGATATCTCTTGTGTAATAGCTTTACTGAAAAATTATGGTTTTGTTTGAAATACCCATGTAATTAAATATCGATTTAATGACAATGATGACGATAAATGAGTCAACGAAGTATTTTTTTTACTCCATTTCTATAAAGAGTGGTAGGTCTAATGACCAAGAATGCCCAAAGCAATGTATGTATGTGTGTGTGTGTGTGTGTGTGTATATATATATATATATATATTGATATTCTTAATCAAAGTATTGCTTCTGAAAGTTGGGATGTTCATGATAGGTCTAACTTGGCACTGGATAACCCTTCTAAAAGATCAGACTTTTTTTTTTTTTTTTTTTTTTTTTTAATTTTTTTTTTTTATCTTCCAGTTAATTTCTGTTCTGCGTTTGGTTTACCTTCATATCTAGGATTGCTGTTTTACTATTATATATATTTTTCTTACACTGGAAAGTGCTGCAAGCTGCGCCTCACTATGCAAGTTTTCCTATTAAACTACAATTCTTGATTCTTTGTAAGAGTCGAAAAGTTTATTTACCTTCTATATATATATATGTGTGTGTGTGTGTGTTTGTGTTTGTTTCTCAAAGGTACTAGGGTCATTATATAGTCATAGGCAAAATTTATATATTTAAACCAATCAAAATTTAAAAAAAAAGTATTTATTTATTTATTTATTTTTACGCTCGCAGTAGTTAAGAATAATTGTTAAATAATAACTAAGTCGCTTTATTAAAAATACTTTCAAAACGAAACAAATGCATTGTTATTTTTGATTTTTAAAAAAAGTTTAATAAGTTGCTTTTTTACACCAGTTAATAACATACACATACATTTGAATAGAACTTTTTTCCATACCCTGTCTTAATAGCCTTTTTCAATAAAGGAACTTTTTCATAAGAGTATATAACAATCGGGTAATCCTCGAGTATAGTTATAAACATGCTTATCAATTCGAGGGTCAAATACGTTCAATTTTAGTGCAGTTAAATAGATATTCGCACTAGTGATATTGAGGGTAGCAAACACGTATTGATTAAACCACCCTCATAAAGGTTATTGCAATTTGTAGTCGTTCCCTCTGAAACATGAAGGGGGAAGAGTATTTGGCTTTGGGGGAAGGACAAGCGATTGCTAGAGCTCCCCCAGCGGGGGTTCTTCGACCAAGGCCACATGTCAAGGCGGCAAGAGGACAGCCAGGAATGCGCTGCAGGCCCTGCGATGACAGTATGCAAATCGCCCTCTAAAATATGGAGGACGTACGAATATCCATCACACACTTGCTATTCCCTCCCCCCCCCTCAAACTAACATCTTCAGAAAGAGCTCGCAAGAATCATTCTGCTTCAATGAGGAAGGGGTAGAGAGAGCGATCTACCTCAGAAAGGTTAAATACATACGCAGGTGGTAAAGTATGGAGCTCATTTGGTTTCAAATAAATCAATTTGATTTGACGTGGCATGCGATATTTTGTCAATAGTAATAACTTTCTGATTTAAAAGGAATCTGGTGCCTTCATGCGACAAGTATGCTTATGAAGATGTAAAGCGGGCAAATTAGGCTGTATTATTTTTGTGTGAAACCACAAGCACCAACAAATGTTAATTTCTGACAGGCTGAAAGAATTAGATTTGAGTGCTAATAAAAGCTTTTTATTTTGCAGCATAGATAAAAGCAAAACATGTAGCCATGTACCATATATTTGACAAAAAAAAATTTTCTTTTTTATGCTAACAGAAAAATTTCTCGACGGCTGGCTCCCTTGCAGTTTTATTTATCATATTGATCAGGTTATACAGTTAAAATCTGACTTTAATGAAATAATTAAGCAATTTAAATATGGTCCTATAGGTCACAATATATATATCAGCTATGAAAATGAGAGGAAATATTAAAAATAACTGAATCAGGCATGTATAAAGTACATAAATGTGACTACAAGAATGTGAACTTCGTGTTTTACAGAAACAGCATTCTACATAATTCTTTGCCAAGTGTAACTTATATAGCACATAAAGTATATAGGAAGCTTAAAACCATCCTAGTGGTTCGTGATTACTGTAATCAAAAGACAACTAATCAAAGAATGATTTGGTAGAGATAATTTCCTTTTTCATTTCCCTTTGTTTTAGCTTTATACTGTTTTTAAAATGCAATTGAAATTATTAATATCCATAACTGAAATGATAGAATTAATCTGATAAAAAACGTGAAGAAATACCCTCAAATCAAAATTACGAAACAACGATAAAAATCTTTTCGTTGTTCCCCTTTGAAGGATGGAGAAGTGGGGAGGGGATATACGATTTCGAACAAGTTATTGCATAAACCGGGTGCATATTTCTCTGATTCAGAATTGATTTTGGCCGCGATCATAAAACCTCCTCTTTAATATATAAAGGTGGGAAGCCAATATATATTCTTGAGCATGAGTTGCTGCTATCATCTAGTGCTCACGATTAAGGAATTAACACGTTCAGCACTAAAAGAGCCCGTAAATCTTCCGTATCGTAAACGAGAATGAAAAATTGTCTACTCATAAGAACAACATAAATCAAATCTTGTTATTTAGACCTTACCCTCCGTTTTCTCACAATCGTCTAATTGATTTAAACGTTAAACTTCTGGATGAAGTTTCGACTTCTATTGTGTTTGCAAAATATCATACCGGTTGCACGATTTCGAGATTTCTTAAAGCCTTCTCTGATAGCTTTTTGTTATAATTTTTTCACTTATTCATATTTTAAGATACATAGATGAGGCCAAAAACCTGAACACTTTTTCCCGTCAGATATTTATATAGATAGTGCTGATCTTTTCTCATGACTTCTAAAATACTGTACTAAGATAAGATTATCTAGAAACAAGCCCTAACGTTTACGGTTTTGGTGATAAAGACATACTATGCAAATATTTAACCATGCCTCACTGTTAGTAACATGAGAAAATAGTTTTATACAGATAACGAATTCTTGTATTTTTTACACACCAGAACAAAAAGGTTCTAAAAAAAAGGTTTATTAAAAAAATTACAGCTGTCTTCTAATTCTAATTTTTATAATATTTTTCAGCTATTAAAGAAAATTCTATCAGGAATCAAAATCCAATAAAAAAAAAAACTTTTTAGTAAGGGCGATTATATAAGTAACACATTACTGCAATCATAGTCATTAGAGAAATCAAGAATCTACTGCTTAAATTATACAACGTATTATCATTTGCAACTGTACTATGTGGAGAAAAAAAATTATATATATAAAGTCACAGTTTAGAAAAATAATTTCAAAATGGGAGAGATAAGTCTGCAATGTCCAATTATTTTGTTTCTAAAATTTGGATTAGTAGGAAAAATGGAAAATTATGACAGATGCACAGAGAAAAAAAAAATGCTATATTGTTATTGCTTTTGATTTCCTGTTTGATTTAAAAGCTTTGAAACACAATTTCAGACATATTATAATAAATACTATAAAGCAGGGGAAACTGAATTCACTTTGATTTTGAAATAACATATTTCAATAAAAAAGTTAGAGTTTTAATACGAGCTCGTAAAGAAGGTTAAGTCTACACCTAGTGTATCAAATCCCATTGAATTTTCCTCTCAACATATGTGGACGTGGGCAAAATGCAAGTTAAGTCTGCTGCTGTTATTAGAGGTAAAGTTCAAGAATTTTAATATGCCAACGAGATCTTAACATAATTTCAATCCATAATTAAACCTATAATGAAATATATTAACCTTAACTAACAAAGATGGCAAGATACACACCCTGAAAATATATTAACATTTACCTAGATTAGGCATGTAGATATGGTAAAACAATTAATTACAGAGGTACTTCAATAAAATAGTACATCTTTCAACATATTAGAGATATCCACCGCAAGAACGGAATGTTTATCATTTTTTAAAGCATAATTGAAACAAAACAAGCATAACTTGCACATGATGGAAATGAAATAACTACCATTTAAAAAAAACATTCAGGTTTTTTTTTTTTTTTTTCAAACATAAAGTCTAAATAAGAAACTGATGTAAAATTTGCATTTTTATCCTGTATATTAAACATCATTTATGATAACACATTCAGAATTGCAAACAAGTTTCACCGAGTTTCTGAAATGAGTCACATTATATTCAAGTGACGAACAAAAAATAAATAATATATCTAGGGTTTATGGTGCTCTCATAAACTCTGAAACAAGTTCATGGAGTGTATGCCTTCCTTCTACCCCACAGTGGAGTTATAATGGGCTAGCCTTAACAAAACTGAGAAGTATAATAGATAGGTGTTTGTTTTGCAGGCGTGATGATTGCAAGAAACTAGAAACTTCAAGAGAAATAGAGGCCAATGGCCGAACTTTGGACCTTTTAAAAAACTCCCCTTTGAGTGAAGCGCTCCCTTTCATTTGTAGATACAGCAGGTTAGAAAGTACAGCCGGCACAGGTTTCGAAAAGAATTACTGTTTAAAAACATGGGCTGCTACAGCCAGGCATTGGCACAAAGTCAACAATATTATGGTGAGCGGTTATTATGCATTAACATGGCTCTAAATGGGTGTTTCCCTTGGGAGTCAGAATTTATGATGTTAAAGCAAACATTTGCAGTTTTCGAGAATGATATTCATAAAAAAAAAACTAGTAAGAAAAATAACTCACAGTTTGTAAATTCCTATAAAAATCAAAACATAAAGGTTATTATTTTTTATTTATTTATTCATTCTGCATGCGTGTATCATTCAAGCCATTTAGCGAGAAATTTTATTTGCCTTAAACTTCTATTATAGTGGGCAATTACCCTAACTCTTGATACCAGCCCTCATGTTAAATCTTTCAAAGTTTTATCTTTTCGAATAATATGAATTTTCAAACTTGACGACAATCAAAGCAGAAAAATACAAAATAATGTTGATTTTTACATAAATAAGAGCATTGTTGAAAAGCTTCTTTTGCCGAGTTCGTTAATAAGTTATTATTAGTTTGCTTTAGCATATTTCGAGCATTTGACTCTTAAATATTTGATAAATTTCATAAAATATTTGATTAGTTTCAAGTAACTGAAATATTTAGATGAAATTAGCATCAGTCACATTGATATATGAATAGAAAATTAATGAATGTATCTAACAATCAAATAATTTTATAATAATAATTTAAAACATATTTTTGTACATAATTCTCTAAAAAAAAACTAACTCACAAAAAGGATGTGATTAGCTTAAAGTTGAAAATCACCGACATAGGCAAAATTCATATGAAACTATTCTTAAAGAATAACAATAAATGGTACTAACAATGGATTAAAGAATTCTATCAAAGCTACATCCTAAAACGTGTAGAACATAGACAGCAGTTACAATTTTTCTATTATATTGTAACTGCTTATAGTGTAACTGTTTCCTTTGAAATAATTCACGATGAAATATTTCAAAGGAAACTGATATCTTACGCTCCAAAACTTGATCAAATGTATGTATTTAAGACTCATACAAAATAAAAGTCACCTTTTTCACTTAATACTCTCTCCCCAAAGAAATCTATTTAATAGATGAATAGTTCCACATCATTTATTAAACCTATATCCCCTCCCCCTTCACAACTGAAAAATCAGTTGTGAAGTTGCAAGAACTAATTTTTCTTGAATACCACATACAACGAAGCTCAATCATTAAGAAAGAAAAATTTGCGACTCACAAGCATATAATTTTTTCCACCCTCCTCTGATTTCTTCTAGTCTATTTTCAATGCTTGCTTTCTTGTTTCCAAATTCTAAACAATACCACTTTGTGTCCAAGAAAAAAAGAATTTTAGCTGAGTAAAGTCATAAAGGTGAGATTATTTCCAGAACAAGAGGATTTGTCCATTTTTTGGATCCTTTTTGCCATAATCTATGTAAATTTCACGACGAAATATTTGACCTATTTGAATAGCTGACCTATTTGTGTCACCAAAATATATTTCGATTTTTTTAATTGTTAACGAAATTTAAAGATGGAGTTGTTGCTACTCAAAGGAGGTTAACAACCATTGTGTGTGTGTGTGTGTCTGGGAGGGGTCGACTGAAAATTGCTGTTAAACCAAAATTTAGAGTGAAATTTACAATACAAACTAGGAAACACTTGATAAGTAATACAATAATAATTTCAAATAAAATTTAAATAAAAACTTATTTGATTTGTTTTCTGCTTTTAAAAGCGTATTTGAATAATTTATAGCTAATTTAACTTATTCATGTACAGAGGGACTTGTACACGTACTTTCACAAGTCCACCTTCAACGACTTGCTTGTGCCTCATTTCTATTAAATGCACAAAACCATCATTTTAAATGACGCTAACACATATAACCGGGCAATTAAAATCACTTTAAATGCATTAAAAAATAATATTTCAGTTAACTATTAAGAAAAAAATATAGAAACTACCAAATCCACACTCTCAGGTGTCACTTAAGAGCTGCGTTTTTTTTCTTTCTTTTTTCCCCAAAAAAATTAAGAAAGAAACGATAAACAGCAAAAGACCAAAAGTGGATTTAAAAGTCCCTATGAAAGTAACCATGACATTATTATAATTTAACTGTAATTTTGTGTTTGTTGAATTACAAAGTTTAGATAGAGAAAACAGTTTCAACGAAGTTCTCGTAGGCAATTAGATGATTTTACTCAGACCGAATTGTCGGGAATTTTAATGAAAAGCTCTCATTACCTTGAAATTTATTGTTCATAACTCTTTTCCTCCGAAACCGACTTCTAGAACCTTCACGGTTATGAAATATTCTCAAGCTTCAGTCACACACATCTGCCCAGCACAGTACACAGGGGGAAAAGGAGTGATTTATGGGCAGCGCTCTGTGCAGCGATCCTTCGGTCGAGCGGTCTTCAGCAGATGATCAACGAGATTCGAGGGAGCTTGGGGGGAGGACCGTAACTAATCGACCCCCAAATGTGTCAACAAGTGTCGAGGGACTGCGTGTCTAGATGTGTGTGACTGCAGCATCAGAGTAATACACTTTGTTTCCGTGTTTATAACAATTCCCGCGAGAAACAAAACATTCTGGCGTACAACGCGTAGCTACAATCTCTTAGTTACGTTTAAAGTCTTCTATTATGAATCCATTTCAGGAAAAATTATAAATTCACGACATTGAAACTCAAATTAGAGATTACATCACTAATTTATTTAACCCTTTCCTTACGGGGTGGGATGGCGTGTATTCCAAGAATACGGGCCTAAGAATGAATATATGTAAATATACAGGGTGTAACGAAACTCTTGGGCAAAACTTTAAGGGGTGATAGTACACATCAAGACAAACAATATTATATAGGAAACTTAGGGTCCCAAAAGTATTCCAAAGGAGATAGACGCCATTAAAGTTTAGGGTCCAAAATTTGAAATGATCATAAAAAACGGGAAAATTTGTCGATTCGTTTGCTGTTTTCTCTTAAATTATTCTTTATGTCAAGATTTTCTGGAAAATAAATTTTAAAGATAAAGTTAAAAAAATGCCGATAGAGGGCGATTTAGACTTTGGAGTAACAAACAACTATTTTTTACAGTTATTTTTTGTATCAGATTAAATGCTTTCAAAAGCTTAGACTTAAACTTAAATTTTGAGCTCAAAATCTGAATCGTTGGGGGTGGTTATGTCGCGAAAACTCAACATTGTTCAGGAGGTGAAATTTGAACCCCCTCCTCCCCTGTACGCAGTGCAGTTATTCACGATTTTGGATGCTCGGTCGTAGACCAGGCACCCGCCCTCATTCATATCAACGCCGTTTCAGCGTCAATGTGTGGGCCGGAATTATCCACGATCATTTGATCGGGCCATATCTTCTGCCAAGGCGCCTGGACGGCGGAACGTATCTGGTATTCCTACAAGAGGTGCTTCCAGTTCTGCTGCAAAGTGTTCCAGCCAACATAAAGGCTCGTATGTGGTTCCAACATGATGGAGCGTCTGCACATTTCAGCACAAATGTGAGAAGTGCATTGGATACAGCATATCCAAGGCGATGGATTGGACGGGGTGGTACGGTAAATTGGCCGGCACGCTCGCCTGACCTCTCCTGTCTAGACTTCTTCCTCTGGGGCCATATGAAGAGTCTTGTTTACGCAAGCCCTGTCGACTCCAACGAGGAACTGGTTGCGAGAATTGCCGTCGTAGCAGGCGATATCCGGGAGATGCCCGGGGTATTTGCTAATGTTCGAAAGTCCCTCCGCCGGCGGTGTGAGGCCTGCATCGTTGCTGGTGGGCGCTCTTTCGAGCAGTTTTTGTGATTCCACAAGAAAATCATGCGTGTACCATTTTCTACGTGTCATCATTCATTCAACCTTCATTCATGCGCACGACGTGCGTACATCAAATTGTTTTGTTTTTTTTATTTCGAGAGGAGAAATTGCTCATGTCTAGTATTATGAATAAATTTTTTTAATTTTGTCATCCCTCTCTAGTTTATTTTACGTCTAGGAGGTAGTAGTTGCTGCCTGGTCTACGACACAAAGTCCTACGACACCAAGATCGGGAATAACTGAACTCTGTTCAGGAGGGAGGGAGTTTCAAATTTCAACTCCTGAACACAATTCCGTTTGAGCTACTTAACCACCCCCAACGAATCAGATTTTGAGCTCAAAATTTAAGTTTAAGGCTAAGCTTTTGAAAGCATTTAATGTGATAAAAAAAATAACGGTAAAAAATAGTTGTTCGTTACTCCAAAGTCTAAAGCGCCCTCTATCGACATTTTTTTTAACTTTATCTTTAAATTTATTTTTCAAAAAAAAAACTGACAAAAAGAATAATTTTAGCTAAAACCGCTAACGAATTAACCCATTTTTCCGTTTTTTATAATCATTTGAAATTTTGGACCCTAAACTTTAATGGCGTCTATCTCCTTTGGAAGACGTTTGGGACCCTAAGTTTCTTATATAATATTGTTTGTCTTGATGTATACTATCACCCCTTAAAGTTTTGCCCAAGAGTTTCGTTACACCCTGTATATGTGTGTGTATATGTATATATATGTATACATATATGTGTGTATATATATATATATATATATATATATATATATATATATATAACCCCCTTAATGACCGTTCTTACAAAGGGGTATGAAATTTCCCGTTCTAAAGAGGGAATGGGAAAAAAGGGCCCGTAAACTAAAGGTTAATTATCGTCATATAATTTTAACTTTGTCAATCTTGATCTCGAAATAAACTGAATTCCTGATTATCCGTTTGGTGGATTATCCACGCTTTCGGGGGAGAAAAAGAGGTCAATTAAAATAAAATTCTTTAAAAGAATGGCTCTCAGCAAAGAAATATAACACATATTTTACAATCAGAAAAAAATTCCATTAACGTAAGATTTGTTTTTATTTTGATTAAATTCAATTTGAAATAATACATGCAGTTGAACTAATGCCTCTGAATGGTATATATGTATGCTGTACAGGGCTATCTTTTGGACTTTTCATGTTTTCCGATTTTCCGCTGATTAGTTATCCCGGATAATAGAGAATTGAAGACCTCCTTCAAAATAAATCCAAATTCTGGCATTAAATTCAAGTTTTCCATAAACATACAGAAATGGAAGTACATATGTACATAGCAGGAATAATACAAAGCAGAATTAAAATTTTTACGCAATTATTCCAATAGATTACTAATGAACATAGATAAAAGCGCAAGACATGCGAAAATGTAAAATTATGTGACATAATTTTGTTAATTACTTATTTATATACAATATTTCAGTTAAAGTATTAAATAATATTGCTCTATACTATTTAATAAAAGACTTCCTCTCATAATTTATTCCATAAAAGGAGTGGACATATTAAATGAAATTAATTGTTTTTGTCTTACAGTTAACAGAATTTTCCGTTTTTAATAAGGGATAAATTATTTGACACAGCAAAATAAATTTATCTGCATATTGTTCAGGTGTTTATTATTGCTTTTGTCACATATATTTACTCAGCATTATATTATAAGTGTAGCTGGCACGGTCTAATAAAGAAACATATGGGTGTCCAAGACGAAAGCAGATTCCAAATCGCAATTCTTCGAAAAATACCCGTACATCATTTTCACATGCTTTATAAGAGATGTTGTTATGTTTTCCGATGTTTGTAATTTACACAATGAGAGAGAATGTTTTTCTCTCTTATTGTGTAAGTTCAAAAACAACGTTCAGTAAACATTTCAAAAGGTAGTTTCTCACATAGAAATTATTTATTTTCTAAGACACAGATTTAATAAGGCATAAACGATAACTGCTGCTAGAATAAACAGAAATTTAGATTAAAGTTCGGAAATTAACTTGAAATACAAAAAGGAAATTTAACAAAAATCCTTTCATAAAAACTCTGATTTAAGTTGTCGAGGCCTTTATTATTGTTGTTTTATATTTAATTGTGTGAACTTGTAGAGTAATGTTATTCAACCTAACTTAAAACACCCATTTATGGGAGAAAAAAAACTTCAGCACTTAAACTGATGTGTGGTGTATCGATCATAGTAATAGTTAAATTCAAATTAAAGCTCGTTAAAATCACAAATAACTATTTTCTAAATAGAAAGAGTAAATTAAGAGGAATTCTTTTTTTCTTTCTAGAACAAATGTTTTCCTTATTTTTCTAAGATAAATAGATGACTGGTCAAGCTTTTTCTAAGCCAAGAAAAAAAAAACATTCACTTAATTTAGTCTAAAATTACATTGCCGAAAAAATTCCAAGGATGGAAAGATTTACGCATTCACCTACAATTAGTCCGTGTTTTATTCAGTTAAATTTAGAGAAAACTACTTTCACCTTTCTGATAAACAAAAGAGCTCAAATTACTCTTTCAAGTTTTAATTAAAATTTGGAGTAGGGTCAGTAATTTTTTTCTTGGAGTTCAATTTTACACGAACCAATCGATACGATTTATCTTGGGATCTAATTTGAAGAGAAATCGTCCCGATAGCTTAATTGTCTGTTTTCTTTTAAGCGCTCACATACATACATACCGCATTTCCTGGTTTCAGTTTAAACTACTGAAACTTTAAAATACTGAAAAAAATTATCTCAAGTATTTTTATTTGAAAAAATAAAAGCAAATAACAAGCAAGGGGTAACATATTTATAGACATCTAGATGCTAGGACTTTAATACTTTTATACTTAAATACTTTTTAAATTTTAAAATACTTCCGGTTGACATCATAATCTCAGATACTTTAGACACTTTGTTCAAAATTCAAATGGACTTGGGTAGTTTAAAATCCCTTAATAACTACCCACTCCTTCTAATAAAAAAATACGTGATTATAGACCTAAATTATGATAAAAAAATGAATTTTCTCTTCGCATAGTCAAAGCTAAAAATGCGACGAGAACAGCATGGGGAATTTCTATTATAGACACTCTTTGTGTAACTGAATTACCGTGAACAGAGAGTAATGGAACGAAACACGTAAGAAGACAGCGTAAACAATATTTCTCTCCATCGGATTACATTCTATTTCGCAAAAATAAACGGTGGAACGTTGTTTACCTGAAAAATGATCTTCTTAGATGAATTTAGTAGATACTGAGATCAAGACCAAGGAAAACTCTTGAAAAGCATTCCTCCACTTTCCTCCCTTAGCACACAGAAATTAAAAGTACTTTACAAATAAATTCCTATAACTATCGTAGCCATTATACATAAATATATACAATACATTCTGTCGTGATAAAGGAGGTCAGCATAAACATAATATGTATCTGAACGGGGCATAAACAAGGTATATTGTCGTATTGTATGAGATAACTGCAATTCTAAAGAAAGAATATCATGCTGTAAAAATCGATTTTACCCTCTTTGGTTTCTTTAAATTTTAATGTAGAAATTTCATAACATCCAACGAATTTTTAAATTTGAGGGGTTTATATGAAGAATAGATCAAGCAAAGAAATTTCCCTGGAGGTGATCGGAGTGAAAAGAGAGAGTTTGGTTTGGAGCACTACGGTTAGTTTTTGCTACACGAGGGATAATTATCCCAGAACGGCTACAAATGTCCATGCCAACAGTGGGAATCGAACACACATACTCTGGTACCGAAAGCCAGTGCCCTAGTCAGTCGGCCATCGCCCGGCGTGAAAAGGGAGAGAGAGTTCATGAAGAGTCCCTGAAGCTCTGCCAATAAGGTTCAGGTTCTGCCTAAATATATCCGTAGATATCTTACCGCTTTTAAAGAAACAAATTCCTTAGAAAAGGATGCACAGATTTTATAAAAAGGCTAAGGAATGACATGTATGTAAATTTATCTCAATTTTCTCCTATTAACCTCTAAATACAACGCACCCGTGCGCCAAAAGTGTGGGAAGTTAAGAAAAAAAATACATCTGGAAACGGAACACTTTTGTTATTTACAGGCAACATTAATTTTATTCCTACACAATCAAATAAAAATTTTTTTCATAAAATTAAGATTAAAATACGAGACTATCCTATGTATGAGGTTGGCCGGACGAGGGCCGAATTGCTAGGGCGCTGGCTTTCGGTACCAGAGTCTATGGGTTCGAATCCCACTCTTGGCATAGACGTTTATAACCGTTCGGAATCGGCTTTAAGCATTAGGTCCCGGTCTAATTAGCCCTCGTGTAGCAAAAAACTACCGTAGTGCTCCAAATCCTAAGTATGAGGCATATGAAAGAGTTTTAACAATTTTTAGAGCGCTAAAAGATCATTTTTTAAAAACACAATGGCAAAACCGGCCGGGATGTACAATTTAATGCCAGTTCCTAATGACCAACACTGCTGACGGCGGGTTTTGCACGCGCAAACTCTAATACCGAAGGCCAGCCCCTTAGTCGTTCGGCTATCATCCGATCAAATAATTCCTTTAACTATCGACTAGAATTTCTCAGATGAACAAAACACTACAAGTTCAAAATATGCTGTAACAGAACGTATTTAAGAGAACAATTCAAGTTTACATATTAACTTCACACAGCACAATACTTCTGGGAAGAAATTAGTAACGAGGCACATATCTTATTCCCATAATGCCTTTTAGCTGCAAACGAATACTGAAGAATTGAAGCTTTTAAGCTGAATTTAAAGAATAAAGCTGATTTTTTTTGTTTTGTTATTAACACGGTTGGTAGCTATAGTTTATTTATAGGATGATTGTGTTTGTAATAGAAAGAATGAAATTTACTTTGTTAGTTTACATCTGTTTCTCACTTCAGTCAGAATTTTTTTCAGTTTTATAAACAGTTCCGGGCTCAAAATTTTAATTTGGTATAGCGACTTTATGAAATTCTGCCAAATAATTAAAAGCTAACGTTATTTTAAGTCGTGACATTAAACGTAGACAAGTAGAACAAGCGCGTACAATTTTATTCCACGAGCGTAGGCTTAGAAATATTTTTTCGCGATGCCAGTTAAATTGCCAAGTTACAACTGATCATTTTTTGCTTGGCCGATAAGCCATACATACGTATATGTCATTTTTTACTGCTGTATTAGCTCTTACCTCGGCAAATCATCAATAAATATAAATGTTACAGTTCTTTTCAAACATTTCATACATATATGATGCACTATAAATGCATTGTTCTCATAATAGCACTATGTATATATTTATATGTTTACCGGTTGGTGGCTTTGAGATCATTGTATGTTCACGGACAGCCCGTTTTGGCTTAAAACCATTTTTAGAAGTTTTTAAAATTTTTCTAGCTAAAGTATAAGCATTTTATGTCTAAAATACGAAGAACCTGTTGCACACTTGCTGTAGTCCAGGTATTCACTGCAATAGTAGCTTCATCTTCGTAAATTTTAAGCTCAATTTTCCTTAAAAAATTCATGAACCTTCAACGCGTGTCATCGTGATATACATGTGTATGTTTGAGAACATGCAACATAAATTTCTTCTAAATGCAAAATAATGATAGTTTACAAAATAAACAATAATAATTCACAAAATAAACGAAAAGGCTATTACATTATACTTCTGTAAACAAACGGCTTTAAAAGAATTTGAAATTCAAAACACAACGACGTAATTATTTTGTTTAGCACAAGATATTAATTTCTCTGTCAAAATATGCAATAAATTCACCAAAATTAGTACATTGTTTTATATATATATATATATACATACACAGTGGTGCACCTAGGATTTTTCTTGGGGGGGGGGGGCGAGATGAACGGATAAAAATATTTATAATGCTAAATCAATATTCTTAATACAAATTCTATTTCTTTGGGGGGGGCAAGGCCCCTTGCCCCCCCGGGTGCACCACTGTATGTGTGTATATATATGCTCGGGAGAAATATATCCCTCCTCGCAACTAATTCTCTTTCAATTTCAGTTATTGCGCGTAACAGTCTCAAAAGATGAACATATCACTCAACGTCAAACCAAACCTCTACGTAAAGCAATTTTTGTAGCTGTATATCATATCATTTAAGTGCAGCTTTGCCAAACTGTTGAAAACTAAAACTAAGGTCAAAATGTTTACAAGAATGAGCTAAACTGATCGAAGGTTGATCTTATGACATCTTTAATCCTCTAAAATATATCCTACAGATTTTTCTATCTGAAGGAATTTATGGCACTCCCAGAAACAGGGTCCTTAATATAAATCTCCCCAGGCATCGGTTGGAGTTCTCGGTTAGTTTCCTGAAGCGCAGGAATGTTCAGAAGTGCAGTACAGTAATTTATCTCCTCTCTCCTTTACCACTGACGCGTCGCGAATTTTCAATTAGAAGTGGGAGTAAGCGCGTTGCTCTTTATATTAAGCCAGACATAAGCTCACTCAACATTTTAAGATTAAAGAATAAAATTTATTGGAACATCTGCAAAATGTTTTTTTTTTCATAGAATTCGATGAACAAGCAATTTCACAATGGTTTTTAACTTAAATTAATAGTAGGGATCTCATTAAATGTAAGATCCCCTCCCCCCCGATATGAAAAGTCATCAGGCTTCGAATTCTTATTATAGGTATGCTTTATATGGAATAAATTATATGGGCCCCAAATAGAACCTTGTGGTTATGGTCCTGCATGGTGGTACAGTCTCTGTAATATATAAACAAATAGCGGAGCTTTATCAGAACCAAACAATTTCCATATTATATTTTAGAATTAAAAGAGAGACGGAAGTTATTATCTGAAGATTTTTTCGTTTAATTAATTTACATACACCATTATTAGCAAAATAAAGTCTAAACCAAACCCCATCATTGGAAAATAAACTTACTTATTTTAACATACTATTTCAAGTTTAAAATGTCAAAATCCCTAGTAATCTTTCTAAAAAGTTCTCGGATTAGTCTATTCTAGTACTATCAGTCAAATTTATATTCGTAAAGGAAAACAAATTACGCATGTGATGAGCAAAATTTAAATTCTAAATATTTTAAAAATTTATTTATTTAATTATTTTTTGCCAAACAACATGTTTCAAAAGCTATTTACTCTGAGCTTTTTTTTCTAAAACACGTCAGTTTTTTTAATCTTTAAATATCTCTTCCTATATCTAAACAAATTACATCATGCTCGAAAACAAAACTTCCGGATTTTTACGATTGCTTTGCAACTTCATTAACAACTTCGTTTCAAATGAAATCGTGAGAAATCAGATCAACAGAGTATATCTAAGCCAATTTTACGGGACAAGTAAGAATACTACCTCGTGTGCATCGCACAATACATTGCGCTCTTTTTTCTCCTCGTGATGGTTGGGTTATTACTAAATAACAGAAAATTGTCCAATCAATACCACAATGAGACGTAACTAACTACTTGAACAGCCAAGAAATTGACGTAATCTCGGGAAATTCATTTTAAGTGTTTAATTTATCTATCAGCATTTCCCCCCCTTCAAATTAACATCGAGAGATTATATGATGCTAAAACTGCATGAGAAAACCCTAAAATTTTAGATGGGGGTCAATTTATACTGATTATCTGTGTCTCTCATTATTTTAAGAGAAAACATTACTTGCACGTCATTTTAACCAGTTTAACCAAGCGAGAGACTTTAAAACTATAGCATTCCTTCGTATCAACTAATTTTCCCTGGATAACCATTAGGCAACGAGTTGACGATCAGCATGATATGTATTTCTATCATTAAACCTTTAGGAAAATAAACAAAAAATAAACGATTATTTTCCAAAAGAAATGGTTATTGTACGCCATAAAATAAAGAATCTGAGATCATTTCATATTTGTTAATTACATTACGAAAATCAAAAGTATGGTAGCAATATTTATTTTAAAGACACTGGAAAGGGGCATACATTACATAAAAAACGACTAGTTAGAGGCTCTATAGAATACAGAAATGTATAAATCAGGGCGGTATCATCAGTACCTTGTCTATGTGAAAATGTTCATTTTAATTAATAGGCTTTCAAAGTAAAGTATAAATAAAGAAATTTAATTTACATTCGGTGATGTATGCAAGTCACTTTTAATGGAAATCCCTTTTAGGAAATAAAATCACCAACATATGAACTTTTGACTAATAAGAACTCATCCCGTTTAAGGATTAAAGTATCATGCCTCACTCGGTTATACATTTATAATTTCTGTGTGTGTGTGTGACAGAGAGACAGAATGCACGAGAATATTTTCATACTAATTTTCATTTCATGTTCATTCGAGCATATTTTTATATCTGCTCATCGAGGTTATGTGTGAGAAAGGTGCCTCGCCTGAGATTGAGACTTTTTAGAGAATAAAGCGCAGTACGTCAAGGTAAGTGGTAAAACAATAAATTTAAATCACCCAATGAATTGAATTCTGCAAGATTTTAGTTGAGTCGAATGGGATATATATATCTATCTATATATATATATATATATATATATATATATATATATATATATATATATATATATATATATATATATAAATAAAAGCCAAAATTCGTAATGAATTTAAATAAAGGATTTAATAAAAAATAATATAGTATCAAAACCTGCTTCAAATAATACACCATAATCCTATACACTATAATTTTCAAGCTAGAAAATATTTATCACTGTTTCAATGTCTTCAAAAGTTCTTGCAATGAATCTTTAAAATAAATTTTTTCCGCAGACAAATCATCTAAATGGTCATTCAGTTAACAGCTTTTAAAATACACAAAAATAAAGTGAGATTGAAGCCCCCTGTTGCGACATTTGCACCTCTCTTTCCTACAGCTAATAAATCACCCTAGTAGAATGGAAGAGCTTTGCAAAACTTTGTAGTGCCAGGCCCGTTTAAAAAGAACGAAACAGGAAACTGACACCATAGGGGTGCAGCGGTATTCACGCCCCAGGTGATGAAAAGAATTTCGAAATTCGAGCTTTAATTGGTTTTGGCTAAGCGTGGAAGTCATAAAGATGAAAAAGCATTCATATCAGTCAGACTTCAAAAAATACCAACAATAACCTTCAATTTAATATCCTATATGTACAATTAAATGAGAAAGAAATACCGAAAAGATTTATTTATTTATAATGAATTTAAATTTGATTTTTATACCCAGCTTACAACTCGTGAACTTTGAGAAACTGTTTATATGCACCTCTCCTGAAATCTCAAGTTTGAAAACATCATATCATGCTAAATCAGGGATAAAGGGGAGCATGTAGTTTCATTTAAGCTTAAACTACACCAATTTTAGCGAATGTAAATTGGGAAATTTTGCATGGAGAGAAAATAAGACTTAAACGTGACTACTTTGAAAAGAATTCATTTATTTGACAATAAAAGCATTGAAAACTGTCATTTTAGACTGTTATGGTCTTTAAAAAGCCCATTCCTGCAACGAAAGCTTCTGTTTCGGAAAATTGGAAAAATATCTGAATTGAAAAGGATATTTCAGGAAGCGATGAAAACAATAAAAATAAATGCTATGAAATTTAAAGAAAAAGTTTAGAACTTTACAATTCCAAATGAAACTCACTAGACTTCAACACGAATTACGTAAACTATCATAAGATTTCACATGAAACAATATTTGTTACAGCTCCAAGTGGCTTGATTGTGGGTATCCCACCAACTGCTCACACACACACACACACTCAATAAATATATATATATATATATATATATATATATATATATATATATATATATATATATATATATATATATATATACAGGGTGCGGCAGAAAGAATGATCTGATTTGGAACGTCAATAACAAAAATACAAAGCAAGATAGAGAAAGAAATCTTTTATACCTGAGAAAAAAAAAATTATTTATTTATTATTAATTATTATTTTATTATTATTAATTTTATTTATTGATTAATTTATTTATTTATACCCTCGGAACTTTCTTTCTGCCGCACCCTGTGTGTGTGTGTGTGCAGGCATTTATTTATATATGCAATGTTTAGATAATTTTGTCTCTAAATCTCAAGATAATAAAACAGAAACACACAGCTTCTAAAAATCCACAGCACATGTTAATTTTTATTGTATATTTCAAGAAGCTGCGTGTTCCCATTATGAGTATCCTACAAGTTTCATGCCGTTAATTCATAATAACACAAACCAATTAATAACACCAAAGGGTTTTGTTTCTTTCCGTGGTGCATTTTCACTTAGAATGCTGCAGCAGACGTAGGCAACTAGACGTGATGCATCTATCGCACTAAAAGCATGCATGTTATGTGTATGTAAGCAACAACATTCTATGGGAGAGGACCCCCATTTCCTGGCCTCTTTAACGAGGAGCGACGCTGTCCACGCCCTCAGATTAGATTTAAAGCATCGTTGGCCCCCTACTGTCGCCTCCAAAATAGGTCTAAAATGGACAAAAAAAATAACTTAGAACAGATAATAAGCATGTGAAACCAAAAACCTTAATTTGAACTCGGTTTACAAGATTGGTTGCGTAACAGGCAATGCTTGTTATTCCGGCAGTGTGAATACCGCGTGATAGGCGGGACTTGAGGTTAGGTGTCATGTAACTTTTCATTTTCAGCAAATTTAGCGTTTTCAGAAGGGAATAGCAATAAATATGCTCCTAAGTGAGAGTTCAATTGAAGAAAAGTGTGATGGAAACGTTTGGGGCAGCTGTTATGCCCTAAACAGCAGGAGATGCTGAAGAACTGAATAACTACTTTGTATTCCTGGGTAATGTGGTATTAACTCAAAATACAATTGATATGTTTCTTTCTCAGAGTCGATGAAAGTAGTTTACCTCTCAGCAAATTATCCGCTCATTTAAATCATCTTGATCCGTTTGGGAATGCTCGAGAAGCTTCAGAGACAGAAATATTTAGATAATAAATATCAAAAGAAACAGTCGTGGGGAACATAAAGAGGAGAAAAGCTCCAAGGCTATTAACTCTGGCCGTTATTTCTAAGAGCAAATATATCAAGTTCCGCTCTTCACATAGTAAGATTTTTGTCAAATGTAAACCTTTAAAGAGCTCGTAATCTGCAGTAAAGTCACAATAAATTAATTATTTTTAAGTAAATGTGATAGCCCGTCATCAAAGATATACACATGGCCTCAGATGTATCTTTCGCTAACATGTAAATGGAACACAGAGATATAACAATGAGTTCAAATTGAATATTGTATACAATGTGAATTTTTATAAATGAGATCATGCATTCTATGCGATTTTAATACCTTAAACAACATTCATAAAGATATCCATCAAAATATGTGAACGTAATGATTTAGTAAATATAATGTAAAAATAAAAGATGGTCATTCTTTATTTGTACAATAACTCTTTTTTTATGGGAGGGAGTGGGGGAGAGGATGAAGAGAGCAGGACACGTTTACCATAGCTTACGAATTTTACATTTCCTAATCCTCAATATTGGAAAATACAATATAAACGAAAAACATAATGTAACTCTTCGTTAGAATATAAAACATTTTAGATCAACAGGAAGATAAATACTCGAAAAAGAAATTGATCGTAAGGAGTGTTTACTTTAACAGTTGACTTTTTTTTAAATATGTTTGCATTAAGCCTCTAAGGTTGCTTAATGACTTGATACGGTTGCTCAGTGATTAAAATATCAGCCCAGGGGGACGAGGATGGGGGTTCGTTTTTAACGACATTAAAAACATGAATGATTGTGGTGTGAGAGGTTAAGAGCAATTTACATTTTGGTACTAAAACGGGATAACACACGCACGAATATATGCGAGTGAATGGTTGTATGAATTAATATTTTATAAATATGCACAGAATTATTATAGGTTAATATTGTGAAAATATAAAGTATAAATTAAAACTTCTTAAATAATTTTGTCTCCCGGGATGCATGTAGAGCATATGAAACTAGGCGTTGCGACATAAATTCTGACAGTACCAGATTAAACATTGTTTGTGATATGTATTATGTAAAACATTATGCATTAAACCGGAAAATGTTTTTGAGAGGTTTTTGTTAAATGTTTTTATTCAATGTGCAATTTATAGAGTCGAAAAAGAAAAAGCTTGATCTAGCATTGATAAAGCTCTGTTTGACCTTTTAGTTATTAAAAATCATCAGTTAGACAGTATCTTAAAAAACTACAGTCACGAGAAATATACAAAAGTGAGTTATAACAAACAGACAGAAAGAAAAACTTAATTCATTTTCTTATCAAAACACAAAAAATGTCTCTCTTGCTACTGCTTAAATTAGTGTTTCAGTAAAGTATATACAAAAATATCATAACGTAGTCGGAGAACAATTTTTTCTCCGGAATAAACCGATTCATTCGAGGATGAAAAACATTTTGAACTGAATACCCAACATCCCAGAATCTGAACCCAAAAGGGAGAGGGGGGAGGCACCTTTAGCCTCAACTTCCTAGGGGGACCTAAACCACTTATCAGCGGAAACATCAAATTCTTTTGCTCCCTCTCTAACATAACGAACTGGAAAAGTTGTGTGGCAGGCAAATACTTTTTATTTCTGAATAATGCGTTTTGGAGAAAGAAAAAAATGTTGAGGGGAGAAAGCAGTCTGAAGGGAGATTGAGTTGTTTTGAGGTTTACACTGAAAGAGAGACATCAAAAACTGCATTCCGTTTGTTCGGAATGTATTTCACTGAGAGTGCAGATGACTAAGTAAAAAGTAATTCAAAAAGAGAAAATACCATTTAATTACTCTTTTTACGGTATTTAAAATTATTCATATGAATATCTTAAATTTTCAAACTGCTACCCGAGTAAAAATCTGGGTACACTTAATTGCCTCATGATGCAATGTTTTTATTGACAGAAACTCTACATATGTATAAGCACGAAAATATCGGCTCAGTGTGAATATAAAAAAAATTATAATCACGCATATAACACCTTTTCGTCTTGTGATTAACCAACATATATAATATTTAAGGAGAAATGGTATTAAATTGACAGGGACATAAAATAAATAATGCAAGTCGATGTGGGTAAATTGTATTCTTAAAAAATTACGCTAAATTGTGTTATTAGAACAGCTGGATTGGTTTGAAAATATACATTGAGATAACCAGACAGTAATATAAAAAATATCAAATTTACGAAAAAATTACTTTTTTTTATCTTATCAGTAATAGCAAATATCAAAAAGGTCAATGAATTTTAAAACAATATTAATGCAAATAATTATGAAGTTTTTATGCAGATACTTTTATTACTATTTAGAGGTGATAATACAAATTACCACAAATTCTGTCATGAAATGTTAATGCCACAATTTCTTTTTAATCGTAGAATGTTGTTGTTCAGGTGAAAATTAATGAATTAACCACTATATAAGGCTTCATACAGCTACATTTCCTGAAACAAATCCAAATATAATTTTAAAGTAACAAGTCACATTCAATTTTTAAAACCAAATTTTGCTACAAACTGTTCGACAAAATTTATATCCCTGCGTTGTAGGACTGACAGTGCCTAGTTGTGCCTATTTTGATGATCTCAACTTTTAGAAACAATCCTATTAATTATAATGTCGGCACTCTTGACAAAGAAATATTATAATTAAACAATTTTTCTCTGGTATCTTGATTTGATATGCCATCATGTGTTGGTTTTCAATTTCAACTTTCATGTAAATGCAAAATATTTTTTAACCACTAGATAAAACATTCCTGATGAGCATACGAGAAAAAAATGTGTTAGAATAACTTATAAATCGTCATAAGCAGCCACTGCATGAGTAACTAAGACAGAAGTACAATCTGTCTGAAGAGATAGTTGAGATAACGTCCTATACAATGGTGGTACACTATGCGACAGTCAATTCAAAATTGACCATCAAAAGCAATCACAGCTTTGTTTCAATTATTTATGCAGCAGCTACACTCTGGCGATGATACCTTAGAGCAGTGGTTCTTAACCATTTTAATAGTCAACACCTTCTTGAATCTGAAAATAAGCTCTCGCACCCCCTTGAAAAATGTGTTTCTATTTTTTATTTAGGAAAAGACATTTATTGCAAGATAATTTATTTATTGCATAAAAAAATTAATACATTTACAATAATACCATATTGTAAATGTATATACATATAAATATACATATAAATTAATATCTATATTTTTAATGGTTGTGTTGTTGTTTGTTCATAATTATTCTTTTTAAACGAGACTCTATTTTTTAATTTTTTTTTTTTTTTTTTAAAGAGCCACGCATAAGTCATCAGGTGCATTTAAGCGATTTCTGGCTTCTGTTTTGATGTGCAAAAGTGGTGAAAAACTCATTTCACAAAGGTAAGTGAAGGCAATTGGTAAAAGTGTCTCTAATGCTCCTTTTGCCAATTCTGGATAAAGTTCTAACTACGTACACCAGAACTGCTCTAAGTTCAGTTTTTCAAATTCCATTTCAATACGTGCATTAAGCTCGTATTGAGATAAGATCGTCTTAAACGTTGTCGTCCATTGAATTTAGGTCAAACAAAAATGGATTGAGTATTCATCTATTAATTTTGCTTATATTTCCCGTGGAAAATTATCCATCAAATGATTCACTCAATTGGTAATTTTTACCAAAAATTTAGAACCTTCTCTCGCACCCCTAGAAATGCTCTCTTGCGACCCCCCCCCCCCTGCCCCCATGGTTACCCGCACCCCCGGTTAAGAACCACTGGCTCAGAGAATGAAATATATTTTTCTCCTTTGCTCATTATTGTAAATAATGATATTACTTTTAGGATTGCTATTGAAATTAACTTTTATTATATGTATCTAATATCATGATATAGAGCGATGATATAATTTAGAAGCATGGGCTTTTAATAATATCGTGTGTGGGCTAATATCTTATGATAAAAGTCTAATGAAAGACAACAACAAAACAAGAGGAAAAAAAAGAGCTTACAGTAGCTAGATATTTAATGTTTAGTTAATACAAGAGGTGTGTGAAGATAAGTATGAGTTACTGAAACAGTATATTTCAACATATATTCAGCGATACAGGTGAGTTTTTCTGTATATGATGTACTTGAATAAATATAAATGATAATGAACGTAAATGAATGTGGTGACAGGCAAATATAAAATGACATTAATCATGATTTTATTTCTTAGCTCTAGATTTATCAGCATCAGAACGATAAAAAAATAAACATAGTTAACATGTTTTTCTCGCGTTTAACTTTTTATAGTTTGAGGCGTGTCTATATTTGGTAATTTATGATTCTGAAGTCATTTTACATCCGCGTACAACGTATTTTTTAACCTTCTCTCAAAACTCCAATCCGTTCTTGACTATCAAATCAAGTAAAACAATTCTAAGTTTAATTTTACTTATGATCACAGTTTGATAGAGTATGTCTGTCTCTCCAGTAATCTATAATTTATAACTGCAGACAGATGCTTTTATGTTATTCATTGCATCCAACGCTTTCTGATTTCTCATCAAATGGGAATTCAATCCCTCTAGGATAATGTTAAATTCAAATGGAGACGCAATTTTGCTTGGTCAGCAATACTAATGACGCCGATATCAAATTTGTTTCTGGAAGGTCTTGGCGTAAGGTCATCAAAAAGAAGAAAAAATAAAACACAACTCCGTACAAACAAACGACCAAGGAATGAAATGAAAATATTCTTTTGTTATTTTAAGCTTCAAGGGGAAGCAACTTGCAGTAGAAAAAACAAGGAGACTCATTTCTGTAAGGATACAGGAACGTAAATCAAAGTCTCTGCAGGCAGATTCAATCCAGTAGGGGGTTTCAAACTGCAAACCGAAATGAAGCAATAGATGGGAAGGGGAAAGAGAGGTCAAGCCAGCCCAGGGGGAGGCTGTTCTGCCTGGTGGAGAGTGAAGACAAGTGTAAAAGACTCGGTTAGGGAAATCTGAACGCTTCATCCCCACACACCAAGTGTCTCAGACACATTCAAGTGAATTGAGAATGGATCCTGTAATTCAAAGGAAATCGGTGACGCAAAGCAACCACAGGTGATCATAGATATGCGTGCATATTTGCGCAGTTAAAGGAAGAGTTTGTGTTCAAGTCATCTAAAAGGGCATTGAATTACTTAAGGATTTCTCACAAATTGTACTTTTTTATGACAGATATTTATAGCACATTCAAATTGCAAAGTAAAGCAAATTCAGCATATATCCTACTAGTACAAACCACCGAACGGTTAATGTTTAAAACAGTTGGTATATTTGCTGTTAAGCATATTCTCTTTTAAATCAGTTCAACAATCGATTTGGAGGACAGATGAGACGTCTCTCGTCCTCTGTACTTCTTCATAAAGAGAAAAAAAATTGCTCTCAGCAAAATTTTTAACTTTGGGAAAGAATTGAAAAATCATCAACCTTTATAGCATGCTATTCTTTTCTGTTAGCTTTTATTTTATTTATTTAATAACTACTTGATTCACTTGATCAAACACTCACTCACACAGAAGAATATGTCGTCAAAGTTTTGTAATTTTTACTAAATTTACTATGTCTAAGTGAATTTATTATATTCGCACCGTATGTAATCTGTCGGATTCCATGATTACTTATCACTCTTGATTCTGCTAATTCTACATGATTTGAAATATTGTTAATAGCTTTAAATCAAGATGAAATCCATTTGTAAATATGTAAAAGAGCAAGGGATTGCGAGGAACAAACGCACTAAGGCATTTTTTTTTTTCCCATATAAGACGGCACTCTATATCTGGAAACAAAATAAAATATATCCCATAAAGATAATTAAGTTTTGTAGATTTTAGTATAATACCACATAATAGGGAAAAAAGGAAAAGGATAAAATATATTGTTTTACTTTTCATTTTTACCAAAAAATATGTTATATTTATTACTTTTTAAACCTTTCCTTAACGTTTTAATTTTTTTTTCATTTTTAAAATTTTTTAATATAGTATATTTTCTCTACTTTTTATAGCTAGGACCTTTTATTTATTTAAGAATTCATAATTGTCGCTATTGTTCTTTTATACATAGAATTTAACAAGAAAATTTCACTCTAAAATATAGGAATATTATAAACTATGCGAGAAATACGCTTTTTCAAAAAGGAAAATAACGACAATTTTAGAAATTCAGTTATTTTGTTTATGTTATTTTCGAAGAAACAGACTAAAATCACTGTCGATAATATTCACATTGCGAATGCCGAAACAGATAACGAGTAGTAGTTTTCATGGCAGTTAAAAACTCACAACTGCAAGACATCCCCCCCCCCCGCCCCCTTGTATAATAATTATAATATCATTGAAAATATACTATTCCACGAAAACAGTTTAAATTTTTTTTCGTCAAGGAAATTATTTAGGTCAAAGATAACAGAAGGATAATAAATACATTTCTGAGAGTTTTTAAGAATAAATACAAGCTTTAGAATAGTATACTTTTGTATCACATGTAAAATGGTAACTATAAGAATGGCTTTAAATCCTTGGTGAATAAGTTTTTGAAAGTTCTCAACGTAGAAGAAAAGAAAATCCCTCTACCCTAGGGAAAATCTCATGAGAAGAGAACGTTCGAGTATAAATAATCAAAATAAAATCTCCCTCAACAAGATGTCAAGAAAAAAGAAAAAATAGAAAATCAAGTAACATGCCATGAGCTCAGAGGGTGGTTTAAATATACTGAGGCTCCCCTAAGATGATCGACCTTGCATTGGATTTTGTTCTTTCCTAATATATTAGGATCTGTTGTTGGCAGAAGATTTTAGAGTTCCCGGGGTCAAAGCTGGAATCTCTTTCCAGACAAGTGTTTCTGCAGTAGGTGAGGGGGGGGGGGGGATCATCTAGTAAGACAAAGGAAAATTCCTTATTTATATTCTGCGAGTAGATTGGATATTTGATTTGAATTGCTTTCAAACTTTTTGACGTAAAAATCAGTCAAGTCTCGGAAAGATAAGAAGTTTTTCTTTTATTTGTATGAATAAAATTAACTTTGTATAAAAGTTAAGTTTGATGCATATAAAAAATTGGATTGTCAAATATGAAAAGGTTAAGAGTATCGAAATAAGTAAAAAGGTGTTTTACAAGTTTTGATTCTAATGTACTGGTGCTGATTCCTCGTAGGATGCGTTAAACTTTTACAGGAAGAAATTAAGTATGCATAGTTAAAGTTTTATCATGTGTGTGACTGGCTAATGTATGAATCTCTGTAACAAATGTTTATTTTGAACCCATCGTAAGGTGAGACACTAACTAACCCAATGACATCTTGGGCAGTTCTAAGTGTCTTTTCCAGTATGTAAAGATGACACTTATGTAGGCCACTATGTAAAGATGACACTTATGTTTCCCACTATGTAAAGATGACCAAATTTTTATTTTAGATTAGATAAATACTTACGATACAAGAGAATGTCTTATCAAGTTCAGTACATGAAAGTCCATTTTACAAAGCATTTTTATCTAGATGCTGAAGATATCCCTGACACATATTGTTTATAAGGTTAAAACTTGAAGACGGTTTATTCCTTTGAAAATTTCTCAAGAAAATCCTCCCTCTGGGTATGTATCTAAGTCATATGTTAGAGTATATTTGAACAAACCTACCCACTATATTTTAGATTAATTTAAGAAGCAAGGCATTCAGTTCCATAGATTTGAAAATACGTGATTCAAGACCGTAGGCTGCTAGTTCAGACATATTAAATTATACATGAATAACCTTCCAAGCATAAGTCAAAGTAAAAATAAGCAAAATTCTGCCGGCAACCGCATGCACTTATTATAAGGAAAACTATAAATTCAATTTATATTTACTAAAGAGACCGTTAAAACTGTATCTCTGAGCACTGTTTACACTGCGAACCTTTACCCCAGTCGTTGGTTTCTTACTGGATAGGCATCAAAAATCACAAATAGAGTTGTCTAAATAATTTTATTTCATATTTTGTAATCTTTTTAAAGGTGTTACATATATAGAAAATCACAAATTGAACAGGTTAATCTCAATAAATTTTTTCTTAAACTAAATAACTTCAAACTGAAATATCAACTATTAACACAGAAAGTTGAATCTAACAAAGAAATTCACAAATTGAACGGGGTTAATCTCAATAATATTTTTCATAAACTAAAGAACTTCCAACTAAAATATCAACTATTAACACTATCGTTATATCATATCTTATGTTTTACTCATTCTTTTAAAACCCGTAAAAATTGAGCAAATTAAGGGGATGGGGGACATTATAAAGCAATTTTTGAAATTTTTACCTCAGAGATATGAAATTCGGCATAAATATTCATTAAAGTAAAACTATATCAAACACCTTATAAAATTTTATAAATATTTAAAATTTTATTTTTTATATTTTAAAAATTTAAATTTTTATTATGTTTTTTAAAATGCTCCTTGCGGTCCAATTTTTAACTTTCCCCCTTAATTTTGCTTTTATATTGCTTATACATTTTGATCAGAGTTATGTTTTATTTTGTGCTTTCGTTGAATAATTAATTTTTAGGAAATATTTTTATGCTTGTATTCTGAATTCTCGTGAAATTTTTGTATTTTTCCACACTTAAGCTAAACTTTAATAATCTGAATGATGTCGAAACCTGAAATGGATACATAACTTTATTTTAATAAATTTTATAAAATTTCGTCAAAAATTGTGACGCAAGCAGCATTTCAAAGACTTGCAAATCTGGAAATTACTCATTTAGAGCTAATTTCTCTAACCAAACCTTCGAAGCTTATAATGTCTTGTTACAACATTTAATTCTTTTATCTTGTAAAATAGGTCTTTGCTCAGAGCTATTTTATTTTTGTGTTGTACTAATTTATTTTATTTTTTATTTATGGATTTTCAAGCATTTTACAAAAAATTTTCTGATTAAAAACAGGCAGTTTTTATCAAAAACCATAATTTATTTTCAAATTACAAAAATGTGAATTCCCATTAATAATAAAAGACGTTGTTAATAAGGATTCCTAATGAAAAGAGGACATAAATAAATGTTAATAGTTAGAGGGGCAAAGGTTTGCACTGCGAACCTTTACCCCATGACTACCGCAAACCTTTACCCCATTTCGTGCTGGTTCTGTTTATGCAGAATGGACGCCATTGTATTTGAGTCCAAAACTTAAGATAGGAATTGAAAGGTTATTTACCCCCCTAACATGAGAAAATAAGCCCAAAACAAAAACAGTTCGTGAGTTTGAGTGATGCTCAAAATTACTCAAAAGTTGCAAAAAATTACATTAAAAGAGAAGATAATAAACTTACCTCATTTTCTCTGCAAGAGGAGGTTTTAACTCCAACATTTTTTATGAGACAACTGACTGGAAGTAGAGGAATGCACTGCCTACCAGATTCCCCCTCAAATTCTTCCCGGTCATTTTAAAATTTATGTGCGAACCTTTGCCCCATGCGAACCTTTGCCCCCACCTACCCTACACAAAAAATGATTTTCAAATATTATACGTTTCAAAATATATCTTGACCAAATTCATACTGAACATGAAGAAAGTTAAAATTCAAAAGTTAATAATACTATAATGGCTCGATAATAAATTTACCATTCGCAGTTTATTATAGTAAATATTGCTGTGTTCATGTCATATTGACATCCTATCTAGAGTGGTTAAATTGGTCTTATTATGCATAATCTATAGAAAACCTTGTAAACGGGTAAAAATGAAATTCATCTAACTAAAAGTCATCAGGGAAGTTTAAAGAAGGATGAATGATATCATATTCTAAACACGAAAAGGAAGAAAATGATGAGTCGAGTGTTTATTCGAAGCTCCATAGCAACCTTCTTAGGAAGGACTCAATGGTGGATTATATGCCCCTATGCTATTTTCAGTACCTGTTTCTCTGACAGTTCGAGACAGTATTAAGGTTCATGGCGGCTCATGGAGAGCTCTTCCAAATCTGACCACTTTTGATGACGGAAGGCGAAAAAAAAAGCATTCTTACAGGCGAGAAAAATGATTAAGGAAGTTGTTTGACAACTTTAAGGATCTTGTATTTCTAAAAGTTACAACAGGTGGCACATGCCGTTTTATCTTTAAAGTCTCAAAGATACTACGCACCGAAGACCACACAAGCATAAGTACTGCATTAATTCATTTGAATGAAAAGTGCAATGTGCATACAAATAGAAACTTTCGAACTAAAATTCCGAATACCATTATAGGATGATGATTACCTTGACCTTCAAGCTTCTGACAATATGGGTTAGAGATCATATTCAGGATCTTTTCATATATATTTTCGTGCAGCTGAAAGTAACTTCAACTAAACGTTTCAAAATGGTGACACATACACGAAAAGCTCATATCGATTTCAAGGACATACTTTGAAGTTTAATAGTTTAATTTTTTTTTAACTTGTTAAAAGACAGACATTTAAATACACGCGGAATGTCTTAACCATTCTTTATAAATATTTTAAAATGTAAATAAAGGCCATTTATAATCAGAACAATTTAGTTTCAAAAGCATTTTATTACCGGGAGAAACCAGAAAGATTTCTATCGCTAAAAACTGTTATAAAAAAATATTCATTAATTAATTTACAATTCAATAAATGATGAGAAAAAAAATGTGAAAACAGTATTTAGTAATTTATGTTTTTAATCCTTCCTAAAAGTAAAAATCTCTCTATTGGGGGAGGGGAGAGAGATCCACCAATAAGGCAAATTTCGCCTCTTACACTTACCCACAGATGTATTTACATTTTTTCATTCAAGTTAGATATGTTTATAAAAATTATCTACGGCAAAAACGGTACTTTTAAGTACTAATACGGTAGTATAAAATGTACGTACATTTAAAAAAAATTAAGCTGCTGCGTCTTACGACTAAAGAGAAAGTACACGAATATTCGTAAAACTAACAAAATAAACTTTCATCGAAAATAGTGTCTGACCTAAAAGCTTTTATTTCTTATCGTCTTTTCAAGATCTTTATCCAGTTATTTTATTATTACTTAGACTAGCTTTAATAGCACCGTTATTATCGACGCACATATACCTTGTTTCTCTCGACATTTTTGCTGTTTTTTGACAAACGTTCTTGCACAAATTCCTTTCGTTGTTATCTGCATACGAAAACTGCCGTCTCAAAATCATCAAAATCCTAACTTTAAGCATTGGACAACGTCTCATTTGCGAGTGGGACAATTTTTATTACCAGGAATTTTCCTAGGTAAGTGACCTTCCAGGACTCTCCAATGGAAGCAAGTGGCGCCTCCTAGAGACAACGATAAAAGGCCATAGACAGGACCATAAAATTTTACGAGCACCGTCTTCCAACTGAACGTGCTTTGCTATTTCAATTTTTATGTGTAGCTAAAAAGGGAAGTTTTGTAGCCTATATCTGCTTTGCAATCATCATCGTTTTTCACAGTAGGACAAGTCTTGAGAATCTAGGTGTATGGATGCACCATTAGATTAGTAGCTCTCTTCAAACCCTACTTGTCAAAATATCTCTGGCTCGTTACTGAGCCTCTAACTATAAGCTGTGCTGATCTTCAGGAGGCGCACAAGTACTTAAATTAAAGTTGCCGATATCTTAAATCTCATCTCTATTTTATTTCGTTGCCGTAAATAAAGCACAGTAGAGAAAAGACCCCCCCCCCCCCCAACCCCCAACTAAGAAAAAAAATTGTGTTTGTATGTGTGTTGTGTACAGCAATTTTAAGATTCTAAATGTCAGCTGTTATACATATATTTACTTACACACACACACATATACACAGTGCCGTAACTAGGCAGGTGCAACAGGGCCCACTAGGAAGGGGGGCCCAAAATGTTGTGTTTGTTATATTATTTTCCCAAACGTAATTAATTAAGGGCCCAAATGCAAATTCTCGCCCAGGGCACAGGAATGGCTAGTTGGCACAGTGTATATATATATATATATATATATATATATATATATATATATCTTATATATATATTTCTTCTGTCCGTGTGTATGTAACTGAACTCCTCCTAAACGACTGGACTGATTTTTCTGAAATTTTGTGTGTGCGATTAAGTTGATTCGAGAATGGTTTAGATTCACAATTTGATCCGATAGAAAATGTTTAAATATTTTTAATTAATTAATAAAAATCCAACAATTTATAAGGGGGTGCGTCCGGTAAATTGAAACTGTTACAGTTTGTGGAATCACCCCTCTGGATAATGGCGTCCACGTTAGGTTTAGTTAGTAAACAGCGAGCGAAAAGATAAAAATAAAGAAAATCAAAAAGTTTCAAGTCAGATATATTAAACCAGAATAATAAATGAAAATAATAATCTTTGAAGTCAGATTTTATACTCTAAAATAGATCAGATCCAACGGCATATTGATATTCTCGACACGCGATGGAAAATTCGAATCAACCACGCTAAGTCACACGAGATCTTTTTTAATCGCTACTGCAGTCCCCCTCGCCTATATCTTTGTGCCTATTGAAGAGCTAAAGACTAAGATTCTATCTTGCTAACTTATTTCTGAGTAAAAACTCCTCTGACATTTATAATCACCAGCCCACAACAACTTTCCAATAGCGAATATGTTTCACTTTACTCAGTCGAACGTCGTCTAATCGTGGCGTATTCGGAAGGTCGCCCATTAGAAAAGTACCGTGCTTTCGACCCGTGTTCGAATCCAGAGTTGTGTACCTTTTGCTAGACCTATTATTTGAGCTTTTTTTTTTAAGGATTTTTTATTTCAGCTTTTATTTTATTATTTTTTAATTATTATTTTATTTTATTTTATTATTTTTTAATTTTAATTTATTATTTTTTAATTTTAATTTTAATTTTATTTTATGATTTTTTAAAATTATTATTTTTATTTATTTTTATTTTTTTCAGCTTTTTTTATGATGAAATACCGAATATACCTGAAATCTGAGGAGTTTATTATGCATTTATACATTTTTAATTGGGTTTTCATATTATTAATATGTATAACATTTCGTATGCTTTTTTTTCTATGTTATTTATACTGAGTTTAGTTTTTTAATGGATTTTTATAGGTTTATTATAAGTTTATATATTTTATGTTTTACTTTTCAGAATTTTTTGCTCCAATGATAAAGGGTAAATCTTTTCTATGTTACTTATACTGTGTTTAGTTTTTAAATTGATTTTCGTTAACAAATATTCTTAAAATTCCGGGCATCGCCGGGTACTTCAGCTAGAATTACAACGTTTGAACAGGACAACGTCTGTCGGGTCCTCTAGTATATATATATATATATATATATATATATATATACAACAGTGTATATATATATATATATATATATATATACACTGTATATAAAGTTCTTAAGACGAGTTAGAAGCCTTCCAATTGTGGCTCTTTTCCTAGTTCCTCTGCCATTTAATAGCTAATGACTAAAGCATGAATTTCAGGAATCATATATTAATGTTGTGTCAACAACTAAATGAATTATCTTCTACTTCTAAAGGTTTTGAATTTTCCAGATTTTTTAATTGATTTCCTATTTTCATGATATTTACTCTTTTTTGACTTATGAGAGCCTTATTTTTATTTCGTTCAGTTTACCTAAATAAAATTTCCATTTGAAACCTCATAAAATAATCGAAATCGCCTTTTATCAAAAATAATCATATACAAAGCTTTATGTCCTCATAATTTATTTTCAGATGTACGTTAGGGCTCACATAGAGTTTTGAAATACATTAAAAAGCGAAGCAGCTGTAATTAATGAAATAAAGCTCAAGGCAACATTAATAAATAAATAAATAATAATAATAATGATTTCTTTTTTAATAAAAAATTCTTAAGTAATTCCTAACAATACCATCATATCTAAAAATGAAAAATTAATTTTTAAACTTTAATTTTTCATTTTTACACATAATGTTACTGTTATTGTCATTAAAATCGCTTTTTATCAAAGATGACAATCCTATACAAAGCTTTATGTCCTTATAATTAATTTTCAGATGTACGTTAGGGCTCACATACAGTTTTGAAATACATTAAATAGTAAATCAGCTGTAATTAAAGAAATTCAGCTCTAGGCAACATTAAAAAATAAATAAATAATAATAATAATAATAATGATTTCTTTTCAGTAAAAAAATCTTAAGTAATTCCTAGCAATAGCATCATATCTAAAAATAAAAAATTAATGTTTAAACATTAATTTTTCATTTTTACACATGTTATTCTTATTGTCATTAAAATTAACGCAGAAAGTGAAAACATTCACAAAGGAACGCTCTTGAATAAAAATATTAAAAATAGGCTTAAATCAGAAAAAGGATTTATAAAAAGGAAATGATAGTAATTTCAAGCTCTAGCGTAATTCTACAATTTCCACAGGAGGACCAAAAATCTCTTCAAGATTGGTCACATGCGCAAAGCTTGGAAAATCTATTTTTCCTTTTTATCTTTTTGCTTTTAGATCTCTGTAACGGAACCTGTGATTTGAAATAGATTCTGAACATCTACCTGCACGTATAAATTTCCTCTAACCTGATATTTACTCGATTACTATACATTACTTGAAACTGAACCCCGGGAATGAATAGTCAGGGACTTCTCGGACCACCCCTAGGGCGTGTAACATAAAAACGAGAATCTTGATTAATTATATACACTTGACTACATTCACACCGGCAACGGAAGGTTGAACGACTAAATTTTTTCTGTTTTCCAAACCTTCATTTTTGCGTTAAGTATAAAAATACAAATTGCAACCAAAATCCGCAATCAAAAATAAAGTTAAATAACTTAAATAGTCAAAATATGACCACCAGGGGAGATAGTACCACTGAAAAATTATTTTCTCTCGCTTTAAACTGTGATGTTGTCTCAGTTTATCTTTTTCATTAAAATAAATTTCGCGTCTTCCAGCAGACTCAAAATTTGTCATGTCAAAGCTGAAATCCATTAAAAAATATTACCTTAATTTTTTTTTCTTTAATGAGAATCTTACGACTGAATATCCAACCAAAAGGCAGAATTTCAGCCCATTGGATGTCGTTTAGTTATTAAAAGCAGTTTCTTATTTAGAATTCGGGATTTGGCATACATTTTCATTTCAATTGAAATTTAATTGCTGCATAATTTGAATTATGAGAATGGACAACAAAATGCATACACACACACACATAAAGAGAGAATACTACATTAAGCAGTACTCGGATTGTCATTTTTATCTGAGAACCTCAGTATTTTCCTAACAAGGTCATCCATAGACATCACTGCGAGACAAAAGCAACCGTGTTTGTGCTTTAAACGAAGCACAGAAATTTAAACTAACATTTAACTGTACAGCTTAATGTCGTAATTTGAAGTTGGAAATAAAATCAAAGCAAGCTGAATGTTTTCGTTTAACATATTACTCCAACACGAATTTCTAAGATGCACATAAGAATTTATATATATATATATATATATATATATATATATATATATATATATATATATACACACACACACATACAGTGTCGTAACTGGCCTTCCCTTTGCCCTGGGTAAGAATTTGCATTTGGACCCCTTAATAAATTCAGTTTGGGCAAACAATAAAACAAATACAGCATTTTGGGCCCCCCTTCCAAGTGGGTCCTGGGTGGGTGCCCCTGTTGCTTCTGCCTAGTTATGGCATGGTGTATATATATGTATTATATATATATATATATATATATATATATATATATATATATATATATATATATATATATATATATATAAATATATATATATATATTAATTAATCGTTTTTACTAATAAATTAATAGCAAAAATAATTAATTATAGTAATAATATCGACCATATATATCTTCGAAAATTATGATCTAATTAATGGTTAAGCATTTTTCGTAAATCTAAAGCAATCTCCAACAGGTATTTAACAGGCCGTATGAGGGTCTTTAATCATGCCTGACGAAACGGGAGAGGGATGGGGGGAGGAAGGAAAGGGAGAAAAATTTGTAGGGGCCTGGCGTGAGACCTAGGAGCCCTTTTCCCATGGTCCACGATGCCCTTGTATAAATAAATATCTCCCACGGAAACGTAGCCTCGCTTATTCTGCCCTGTGTTCAAGTCAAAACAAAAGAGACTAATACAGCAAGCTCCATTTAATATGTCTCTTCTGTTATAAGATTGAGACGCTATAGCGAGACTCACGCACACACATAGTATGTGAGCATTTATGCCCGAGCACTCATACAAAACACACAAACATAGGCGTCAAGTTGTGCTATCTCTATCATTACGAAAGCGAAACGCGATCTTCGGTCTAACACAAAAACAGGGATCATCTCAATCGAGTTAAGGTCAAAAATCTGTCCCGGCCGGGGGGAAGGCAATCGTTGATTGTTGCCCGGCAATGATCTGAAAAATGAATAAATCTCATCAATGATTACGTTATTCGAATTCAACTTGCAAGCATGTCTTCCTAATGATATCACAATTACGGGTCGCGCCGCATTGGAGCGGTAGTGTTCCAGGCTCCACCTCTTTTCTGCCTCAAGACAATCAGATATAAAATGATGCGGCCGGAGGCGGGCATAGCGCAATATTGTGATTCGTCAATCGCGACGTCACACGCGACTGAATTTCGCCACGCCCATTGCACGGTCCAGACACACACGGGTGAAATGTGAAATTATGTTTAATTATTATTATCAATACTAGTAGTATTATTATGTCACCAAAATTCGTCTTTGTCGCGTATCATGTAACCCAATCTTTGCACAGTCTCCTATACATGTCAGCAGGCTTTAATACTATCACCATACGGGAGTCATACCAGTTGGGGAACACCAAATTGGCGCATTCCGAAAATAACTTTCTGGAAGTCAGACTTGTTAGATGGTGAAATATGTTTCAAAGCACGATTCAAAAAGACGAGGAAAGAATACGGAACACGATTTTTCATGGAAAAGGGAGAGACGCATAATCACTAAATTGGGAAGGAAATGAGTATGCATAAAGAGAAATAATTCACAAATATACATTTCTGACAGGGAAAAAAAAAAAAAACAAGATGGAAAAATTATTCGAAAGCAAGAAAACTGAGGTACCTGCAAATGAAAACCCTTTGGAAACGGAGATGCTGTCCCAATAACGTATCTGTTATCACACGGACATTTACAGAATACACCCAAGGTCGACTTCAATGGGTATATGAGAGGGGTGTGAGGGGGTGGGTTTTTTTGGTTTCTGTTTTATCTTTTACGGGGAGGGGGGGGGTGAAACATTTCTTTTATTTATTTCGGATATTACGGTCGTAAAATTTATAAAAAAATGAAATTGATATTCAGGAATTAAAATGCATCTGAGCTCAGTATATGTGGATTCATCTCGGGGCACATGAAAATGACGTTACCGTAATGAATTTTACACGGTATCAATATACGTCTCATTGACGTCATTCCGCACGTTCGAAATTTTTGCATGCCCCGAAGCATGTGAAAATTTCGAACGTGCGAAACATCGTTAAGTGGTATATAGATATAAAAAAATTATCGCCTTAGCATTATTATAAATAAATGTAGTGGCACCATATAATTAGTGGATCTTTATTCATAGTAATATGTTAACATAGTAATATGTTAGTGACTCCAGTCCAGAGATTTGGGGGGAGCAACATTAGGGGCTCTTAAGGGTTATATATATATATATATATATATATATATATATATATATATATATATAAAAGAAATAAACATCCTCTCATTTCAAATTTAAACTCATTTAGTATTAGATCTACAATTATATAATTTTAGGCTATGAAAAAGGAAAAAAAATACGCCGGGCTTTTTTTTTTTTTTTGGACGGGGGCAATTGCCCTTACTCCCCCCCCCCCCCCTGGAGCTGCCGTTGTGTTAACCAAGTCTGCATCGAAAAATGGTTTTTACTCTCGACAGAATAAAAAAAAAATCTAATTCTTAGAACTGTATTGTGAATTAACTTTCCTGGAAGGCAATATCCAAACAGAAAAGGGGAAACAATACTTCATACTACCATTATTTATTTGTCTTTAGATAAAAATTAATTGGAGGGGGTAACTTTCATCCCCTTTTTTTATTTATTTACTACTCAACTCATTTTTCAATAAAATAATTTCTAAATCCTGACATGCCAACATTTTCTCCTCCAAAAGATGTCCCAAAGTGGGTTAGAACTGCCTTTTAGAAGATGAAAATAGAATTCGACATCTCCGTTGTTTATTTCCGGCCCCAAGGACCCTTCTCTGAGGTGCCTGTGAATTAAGGGGTACCATGAAAATCCGCAGAAATAATGTTAAGGTACAAGCCAGAATGAACACTTTTCCAGGAACGGGATCAAGCCTCAAGAGTGTGTCAACACATGACAAAGAAAAATGAAGTAATTGCTCATAATGACATATGAAAGAAAAAGTTATTTTGTTTGTTTGTTGTTTGTTTTTTAACCGCAAATAAATAATTTCCACAGTTAGCAGGTGCATATTAGTTTTGTACCACAGGCAATTTCTTTTATGCCCTAGATATTTGGATATTTAAAGAAATGTGGCCACTATTTATACAACACAAAGGATCGCACACACATGTGTATGTATATATATTTATATATATATATATATATATATATATATATATATATATATATATATATATATATATATATATATATATATATATATATATATATATATATATATATATATATATATATATTATATATATATATATTATATATATATATATATATATATATATATATATATATATATATATATATATATATATATTATATATATATATTATATATATATATATATATATATATATATATATATATATATATATATATATATATATATATATATATATATATAAAGAGGTGGCAGTTTTCACTTAGAGTTATTAAGAAATTTTTGGAACTGGAAAAGCGAAAGTTTAAGAAATTTGTCTTCATATTTTACTAAAAATGGATTGTACGCTTCAGATCTTTAAAATTTACAAATACTGTATCATGCATAATTCACATGTTAATCATCTTCAATGTTTAAAGATTAATAGATAAAATCAAAAGGGGGTGAAAATAACTTGAATAAAATATAAGCAAAATAATCAAGACTGCGAAATAAAGCTCACAGTAAAATTTTTTAACCATAACTTACATTTAGATGCAAAACGTTGGTGTTGTGAAAATTTTTGATAGCGCTTTGTGAGTAACGAGGTATTAGATAGGAATATACTGATTGTAAAGGCTTGGAATATACCCAAAAGAGCATATTTTAAGTCATTAATATGCTTTATCTTAAGGAAGTACTTCTGTAAATATTTTTTATCTTCTTTAAATGGAATTGAAGGGACAAATCATCATGTTAGTAACTGTCATAGATATTTCTTAAACCACCCCAGAAAAGATTATGTATTAACCGTCACACATTACAGATACCTAAAATAGAATTGTTTTTAGACGTCTCTCCTGGATATTTTTATATTTGGAGTAATTGATATGAATAAAAGCATTTTTGAATCAACCAGATTTAAAAATAATTATAGAGTAATTTCTAGTGTATACATGATATGCTTTTTATAATTCATAATGAATTATTTAAACTAAAGTTAGTTACAGAGGGAAAGAAAAGGGTATGAAATTACTTATCAAAAGAAAACCTTTTTGAGTTACTAAAAAAGGAATATAAATATCAAAACAAAATATTCACATTTACCTGCTTGAAAAAAATTCCGGACAACAGGTAGGGAATTGGAAAAGAATAAGCCTAGTTAGTGGGATAACAAAATCTTATTTGCATTTTAAATAAGGGATAAAAAATTATGCTACTTTTGATGTTTAAGTTTTAAGGTTACACATCTTGTAAATTTTTACCGTAATAGAAACAATTTATTTTTATATTTTATACAAAAATAAATTGTTCCCAACAGAGTAAAAAGTTACATGATGAGTAAAGAAAATTTTCCCGTAAAAAACTGGATCATTAGTTTATCTTTTCAGAGCAAAAAATGTCATACATCTGTAGAAAATACACAAAAGTTGTTGACCTACATTTAATTTGAACCTTTATATTACAGAATTCGGGAAATGTTTTTCACATAGATTAATTCACATAACAATCAGATTTTAACATTTCATCACGCAGTTTGATAACGTGCAGGCATCAAAACCTGAACAATCAACTAACTATAAGCTGTAGTATTTTCTAACCGAATTAATACCACGTATTTCGATTTAGAACTGAAGTTTAAGCGTATTTTAAAGCACAGTAGAAAATAAGACAACGAAGAGTACCTTTTATATATAATATATTAAAAAAAAAAGTTGAGGTCTACGTCTAAAAACACAAGGAGAAGGAGGTCTAAAGTCAGTTCTAAAGAACATTTAGACATAATTCTAAGGTTCTACAATATGATAAATGACACAAAAGGCAATACTAAGGTCTTGACATTAAATGTCTTGGACGACGACTTCGGGGTGGCAAAGTCGAGAACATCTGCTATTTCCAATGACACGCAACTCTCCTCTAATCCTAGGAAATTTTCCACCGGGTAGCAGAATTACCTATCTTCCTGCCGGTTTGAAGGGAAAGTCAGGAAGAGTGGAATAATGCATAAGAAAATTGTTGCCTTGTAATAAATCATTCATCTTAAGTACTTTATCGATTAGTCTTCAACATCTGTGGCGTGACAAAAGACAATAGTAGCAAAAAAAAAAAGTCCACTGTCGTAATCAAACCCAGAATATTATATAAAGCGGTGTACCAGAAGCAGAGGTTACGCCCCATGGAAGCATTCCCGCGAAAGCTACTAAATTCCAGAACATGACATCATAAAGGTGACAGAACGAGACAAATATTTTATGAGAATCCCTCAACGTACCCTCAAAATTGCTACAACACGACACAGTAGCTTATAATTTCTTAACTTTCGCAAGACAGAGAGGTCCTTAATGGCGGCGATATTGAGAACAGAAACACCGTAATCTTTCATGGTGATGCGATTTTTTTTTCTAATTATTTCCATTACATGCATATGCAGTATGTATTTATAGAGACATTCTGTGTGACAGCTGACATAAATCAGTCTTTTGCTCCCTATGGGGAAATTTATGCCTTTTAAAAGAACATTTCTTGCAATCTGGAATTTAGATTTTTCTGTTTTATGAAGGTGAAGGAGGGAAGGAATAGTCTGCCAATCCACCATTCAATAACATTTACTTTGCACGGTACATTTACATTTCCGACCATGAATAAAACAAACGTTATACTTTAATGGTAAAATGATGCTAAAGCAATTACTCTTTAAAAACTCTCTTAGCTCAAAAAACCGCAAAAACTGAAGTTAATAAATTACACATCAGTACAGTGAGAGGTAATAAATACGAGTGGAACTATCTAATTATTACATTGGGGAATAAAGATGAAAATTGCCAATAAATTCCAAAGGGATCGTCTCTAAAAGAAAAACGTTTCACAGAAATCGTAATTAAGTGTTAAAAAATTTAGAAAGAGGCTTAGTTTAAATGTTAACAATTTTTTTACGAGTATAAATCATCTCAAATATTCTGCATGATTCAAATTCTAGAAACATTTTGAACTAAGTAAACTTATATTCCGTATTTTTTTATCGTAAGAATAAATATAATCCATCCCACTTTAAAGGCAAAGAAAGATGTGAAGACGTCAAATTATTTCACTTTATAGTCAGGAAACTCAATACAACGTCTTTGCCGTGGAACTAAAACTGAAGTTTCGAACAAATTTTCTTTTGTGACTCCCCTTCCTCACAAAAATAACGTTTTCTGAAATCAAAAAATAATGTCCGCAGTGAAACCCCGGTCGGAGGTCAAGCTTACAGATATTTCAATGTCACAGAAACTGGCACATAACATCAGATGTGGCGATTTCAGTATCCCAAGCATAGATTAAAAGAATATAACTCGCGGTTTGACCTTTTGAAATGCTTTATATGACGTACCTGCCTCTCTCTGTTATGAGAAGCAATTCATAAATATTTATTCAACGTGAACTTGAACAAATCGACACAAAAACATTTCATGACCAAAATTCAACTGTTTAAAATATGCCAGCAACTATACTGATGAATAAACTGTTTATGATGAGTTGGGTAATCAGTTCTGCTCCAGAAGGTAAATAATATAATAAATTTTTGGGCGTGGTTAGAGTCTTTACAATTGTACTTTAAAGATTTAAAACCCTACTTTAAATATTTAAAGTACAATTGTAGACTCTTCATTAATTCAAATATATTTACGTTAGTTTAAAGTTTAAAATATGAGTTGTCTGTAAGAAGGAAAAAAATAAAATAATATGCTGGTTGAACTTGTTATTCTCTTCATACGAGAAACTCCGTACTTTATTTAAATCCGAAAAAATAATCGTAAAATCGAGGAAGAAAAAATAAATTCAAAGGTGTTGAAACAGTGATCTAAAAACGATAGATGCGAACAAATAGAAAGATAATGAAAATCATTTAAAAAAAAAAAAACCTAAGAAAACTCTTCGGTATATACATATAAATAATTATATATAGAGAAAAAATAGATATAGACAGGTATAGTTAAATGTAGAATATACTGTTAATCTTACGATGATGGAAAAGATTAAGACTATCAGCATTATGTTATCGCCAGCGACATTAACAATATTAATGAACTAAAATTTAATTTTCTGAATAGAATAGACACACACACACCAAAGAATATATATATATATATATATATATATATATATATATATATATATATATATATATATATATATATATTGTGGCATACCTATTTGACTAACGTAAATGGTTAAACACGCCCTCCTTTTCTGAGAGATATTTATGCGTATTCCTATTAAAATGGATCATGCGATATCCTTTAGTAACATTTAATGAATAATGTAAAAAGTGATATTCGCTTTTCCCCTCGTTACTTAATAGTAATAAACTATTTGTTTAAGAGTTAATGTATTTTTTCCGTATTTCAGATTAATTTTTTAAACCTAGCAGGGAAGAGAAATTGGAGTTTTGAAATAATATGTAACATGGTAATTTAAGTGTAAGTTTTAGAGCATGCAAAACTTTTATGCGTTTTAAGGATAGATTGATCTGATATACATGGTAAATTTCTACAGTGTTTTTTCGAAGCAGGAACAATGATGGATTTTTTTTTATTTTAAAAATTAATTAAAAAGGTAATTAAAAATTAATTTTTAAAAAAAAACATGAATTTACATAAAAGTCAGATAGATATATAAAATAATTTTCTCCGTGAAATTACCGTATAAATAATTATGACTTTCTATTATTTCGGAATGATAATTTAATTTTATATTTTATCGACGCAATATGTATGAAAGAAGAATGCCAAAACTTTTAAGTAAGTTCGTCTTTTAAAAAAAACAAAATAAAAATTACAACCTTACTAAAAAAATATGTTGATTAAATGAAGCGCTTTTTTTTCACCAAGTAATTATATATTATTTAATGAAACATTTTAAAAGATACAAAAAAAAAAGGATAAAATTTTACACTTACCCTTGTAACAAACCCCTACGGACTAGCATAAAGTATATAAATTCAATAAGCTTACATATCTTTTAAATGTCTGTGTCAATTATTTTCACTTGATAACATCTAAATACAGCTGCCATAGGTTGCTGATCGGACGAGGATGCAATAAATAAATAAAGAGCCAAAATGTCATTGAAACAGAGCCGCCAACTTTGGCGACAACTTCAGGTAAGGGGGGGGGGGGTGATTTCCTAACAACCCTACGCTCTTAATGAAATAAACAAAAGAAAAATGAGCTTCTTGCGACTCTAAGGAATTCGATGAACGGTAGTGGGGAGGGAGTAGAATAGAGATGGGGGTTTGTAAGGCATGTGTGTGCGAGAAGATGTCCAACGACTGACTGTACTTAATAACTACATAGCAATTTGGTAAATCACGCATGTAGTCTTGCAGTTGCTAAAGTGTTTAAGAAGGAATTCGAATGCCAAACATTTCTCGGGAATTCCATTAATACAGTGATACGGATTAAATGCATCTGTGGAATGGGTAATACATCGCTAGTTTATGTTTCGAAAGTGAGAATATGTTTTATTCGCAGTTGACGCAAATGAAACGAATTAATAAATTCCGTTTTTTAAAACAAAACTCGAAATTAACGCATTTCAGATATTCAAAATTCAAATAGGTCAATGAACTAACTGATGCAGTATGGGTTTTCCTTTTAAAACAATAATGATATACTAAACTTTCTTTTTAGAATAGCTGAATAACTTCAATACTTGTAAAAATAAAATACAGTGGAATCTCGATCTATCGTTTTTCAAGGGACCGACTGAATTGAACGATAAATGCGGAAAAACGATAGATGCGGGAACATAACAAAGAAAATATGATCGTCGGGACTGAGTGAAATAAACGATACATACGGGAAAACGAGGATTCGGAAAACGATCGATCGAGATTCCACTGTATTATAAAAAGGAAATAGAGAATCTGAACGAATCCATGTAGTTACATTTTTATAAAATATGCACTTGTTATTTTTAGAGAACGGAAATCTGTGAGAAAAGTTTATGAAAATGAAAAATTGAACTTTAAAACTGTTCTTTTCACCTCTTTGTTATTGTTACAGAAAATAAAAAAAATCCAATTATCAATCTCTAAAATATTTTTACTCTTAAATAAACGTATAAGGAGGAACTTTATACACTGTACCTTTATTGATATTTATCATTAGCTTGTTCTTAAAATATGAAAATTTTATGCAGTATCTAGTCCTAAACATAACCCTTCTCTTGAAGAGGCGTGAAAATCCTATTTGATACCCATCATATTCTTAAGCAGATAGAATAAAAATGTTCTTAAAGTTTTGAGTTTAAATAAAGTTTCTGAGTATAAATAAGCATATGATTTCTTATATTCTTCCCTCGCACATAATATTACAACTAAAAAATCTAACTGTTCCGCTACTTTTACTTCCTCAATTCTATAGGAGGCCACGAAATCGATTGAAAAGGGTAATTCCATAGTTTCTATTCATCAATTCCCTTTTCCCCGTTGAATAACGATATCCCACCGACAATCACCTCCGAATACAAACCCGCTCTCAAGAAACTGATTCTGGTTGCGCCACTGTCTCATAGAACACAGGGTCTCCAGCATCTTTTGACAGTCTTAAAATATCAAAACTACTATCGCATAAAATTAATAATACATTAAAATGAATCTATTCCTACTAATCACAGCCCAACTTTTTAAATTTTAGAATTCCTACAGATCTCTTCGTAGCGCAAACAAAAATATATCTTTCGAGCTACACATTTTACAGATAATAAGTACTTGATAATACCAATACTTAGGTCCCACGAGGAAAAATTATTATGTCATGGTAAAGTTAGAGTAACTTAATAGTAAGTAGATCACACACATTACTTATCTTGAAGTCTTGTACTCTAATCTCCCTTTTTACTATTTTTCACACAGCCACAATGACATACAGTTGTTTATGTTGCATGGACAGTTTTATCCTTTGTTATACTCATGAAGCTCCGTAGCTTCATGGTTATACTCTAAACCCCACACCATAACAAATGAACAAAGCTGAAAGCAGCTTAACCATAAGAGGAATTATTTGACTTTGTTCTTTCGTAGAAGGGGACGGGAGTTACGAGATTTCAGAGTTGTATGTATTAAAAAAAAAAAGAAAAAAAACTGTAAGATCCTTTGGATTGTGTCACAAAACATAAAAAAGTACATTTATAAGATATTTTAAATTATATAGGGAGTTACCTCTACGGATAAATATATAACTACCCCAGTTTGTTCAGCGGTTAGTTCTTCTTGCGCTCTTACCTTTTAAATATCTATTGTGCCCGATATAAAGGGCTTAAGTAAAAAAAAGTGATTTTTAAATACCTGTTAGTATTGAAAAAAGAAAAAAAAATTTTACTTGTATAAAAGGCTTAAGTCTATCAAATTTCTATACAAAAGTACATTTATTTATATACAAAAGACTCAAGTCGGAAATTATATTTCTGCGATTGGTATAAAAGCCAATAACGTGGTATATTTAAATCGCTGTTTTTGATTTAAGCTCTTTATACCGGGCACCATAGATATAATTTTTTTCTATTTAATTCTCAAAACTCATTTCCTTCATTATTCAAAACAATTTTGAATAATTTCGCGAAAAAATATATTGGAGTCTGGTATAGTGACACCTGTTATAGTTGACCACCTAGATTATCTGACCAGCTTTTACGAAGTATATTCCATGTATTTGTAAAAGAGGACGGTGGCGAACTAAATCAACCAACCTCTCTCCCTCTAATGAGAAATAACTCAAGTTTGCAATTAGTAACATGCTCTGTAAATCATATTTGAAGAAAGAACTTACATTGCTATGGCTGCTTAGAGCAAAAATTCACAGTAGAATTATTTATCAATTAAGCTGTAACACAATGACAAAGCGAGCGGCAAACACGCACTATTTTATTTTGTTTCTGAGAATTTTTTGGGTCATAGCATTTCATCTGTTACCAATATTGAACAGTAAAAAAGTAACGGAGTGTTAATTTCCCTAACAATTAATCTCTATTACCTCAAGTTCCTAGATAAGAAAAATAAAGGGGCGAAGATTTAATGAAACAGAACATTGACTCCTAATTGAATAATTGTGAACGTGTGCGAGACACAAAATTCTATTCTCAGGCGGCTTTCATTCATCATTCTCTTAGAAGTGTTATACAGAAGAGTTTAGCATACATGTTACGTTTTTATTATCAATACTATAAATTTAACCTCTACATCCTGGATTACATCAATACACGTCGCATGTTTTTAATTATAATGAAACTAAAATTATAAAAATTATAGCAAAAATATATAGTAAAAGTATATATATCTATATATATATATATATATATGTGTGTGTGTGTGTGTGTGTGTTAAGAATTAATTAGAAAAAGAATAATAATTAAACAATTTACAGGGGGGCTTCAGAATAATCTAATTTCTAAAGTTAAATATCACTATTTGTCGTATAGCGAGATGCACTGCGGGAGGGGAATCCCCGTTTTTAGAATTGAACTTAATACACGAGGTTGGAAGAACCATAGAGAGAATCTAATTATAGTATCAAACTTAACTCCAGCGATGCCTCATCTTCGGTGCCAACGTCACGAGAGCATGCGCAGTTGTTTTGGGATCTTTTGATACAATAGGCAAGCAGCAGACCGATGGTATTAATCCATTGATAGCAGACGTGCGCTAGCCGGGCCCGCGGATTTTGTAAAATGGCGAGCACTAGGATATGCGCTTCTTTGGAACAGTGGTTGTTAATAGATGAAGAAATAAATATGATTAAATCGAACTCATGTGACTTTCCTGAGTTGGACTGCCCTCCACTACGCCACCGGACCACCATTGATTGCAACATCATTTAATATAGCGGGTGTAATACTACGCCCGTCATGTGGCTGCCAAGTGTTCGTACACTTACGATTTTCAATGAAATAGGGGTCTATCCATTGATTAAAATGAATATTTCAGAATGGGTATTTAATAATAAGATCTATAATCTATTCTTAACAAAACTACATGAAATATTTTGAAAAAATAGTAAAACTTTATTTTTAAGAAACCAATAATCCAAAAGTAACAAAAACTTTATCTCACAAAAGTCATCGTACACGTGTAAAAAATCTCTACATATTAGTAAATATTCTAACTTTTCGTTAAATTAATATTTAGTAGGATATCCTTTAGCATCCACAACAGCTTTTAAACGTCCGGGAATAGATTGTTTTAGTTCTTTTGTAATTTTTGCATCAATGTTCATCCATTCTTCCATCATAATTGTTTTTCGTTCGCTTTTCGTGTGAATGTCGTGTATTCGTACTCGAACCTCCAGTTCTCTCCAAATATGTTCTAATGGGTTTAAATTTGGCGATTGAGGTGGTGTTTTCAAAACTTGTGGACAACTATAGAGACACCAGATGCGAACGTTGAGAGCCGTGTGCTTAGGATCGTTATCTTGATAAAAAACAAAGTTGTTTCTAATACCCAAAATTTTGAGCTGATAATTTTAAATTGTCTCTTAAAATATTTATAAAAACAGCATGATTCATTATGCTATCAATAAATACTAAATTTCCTAGTCCTGATGCTGACAAGCACCCCCACACAAGGATACCTCCACCGGCATGCTTAACTGTTCATACTAAGTTCCTCATTTTGTTCTTCTCCATACAATTATACGCCCATCAGCACCAAAAATGTTCATCGGCAAATAAGACATTGTTCCAATAGGTTTGGGGCTTATTTATCATTGATAGTGCGAAGGGAAGCCTAAACTTTCTGTTTTTCTCACTCACAAAAAATTTTCTATGGGCAGAACGCCCATGTAATCCAGCTGTTCTGAGAACTCGTCAGAAAATTTCAGGTGAAATTGAAGTAGAAAATGTTTCATTGAATTCTGCAGAAACTTTTACAGCACTCAAACGTGAATTTTTCACAAATTTTCTAATTATAAATCTCTGATTATGTTTTGTTAACTTTGCCGGACGGCCTTTTCTTACATTGTTTTCGATCCAATTTTCTTCTTTAAAGCGTTTTTTCACATACTGCACAGTAGAATAGGATAAATTAAGTAATTTAGCAATATTCCGAACTGATTTACCACTACTATGATGAAAAATAATCAATTTTCGAATGTTGTTTGTTGTTTCTTTACGACTACGAGCCATTTTTAAATAATAAATACAATATTACGGAGTAGGCAAGCAAAAATTAAAGCCAAACGATATTTTAAATGCGCCCACAATTCAAAAATAAAAATAACCAGACGATAATTTTAACTATAAATTTATACGAAAATGTTTCAGTGTACGATGACTTTTGTGAGATAAAGTTTTTGTTACTTTTGGATTACTGATTTCTTAAAAATAAAGTTTTACTATGTTTTCAAAATATTTCATGTAGTTTTGTTAAGAATAGGTTATAGATTTTATTATTAAATACCCATTCTGAAATATTCATTTTAATTAATGGATAGACCCCTATTTCATTGAAATTCGTAAGTATAAGAACACTTTTGGGAGCCACTGTATGCATACATACATATATATATATATATATATATATATATATATATATATATATATATATATATATATGTCAAAACATTAATTAAGTTTAAAGGGGGGGGGGGCTCAGAATAATCAAATTTAACATTAAAATCATTGGCAAAGCGCGTTGGAAAAAAGGGTTTTTCCCCGTTTCAGAAGATGACCTCGGTACGCGAAATTGAAGTTCCATGTAGGGAATTTATTTTTAGATAGATGTACAGGGTTTGACGCGAGAATTAATGCTTAGGTAAACAGTAATATAAACTAGAATTTTCCAGATGGTGCTTTGAGCATGCGTCATAAAGGGGGATGAGAACAGAGAATGATGAGAACAGAGAATTATGCAGAGCGCGGGAATATGTCGTAATAATCGGAAGCATGCTAGCCGGGTCTACGAATTTTATGAAATGGCGAGCGCTAAAATGTGCGCTACTTGGAATAGTGGTCATAATCGGATGAAGAAATAAATATGGTTAAATCGAAATGATGAGTCTTCAATGTCTACTTGATTGTTTCTCACTACACCACCGGATTACCATGACTGCCACAAATTTTAATATGGCGGGCGTAATACTACGCTCGTCATATATACATATACACACACATGCATATACATATACATATACACACACACACTTACATGCATACTTATACACACTAATACATAATCATTGAATATCTAAGCCCTCCCTATATAGTTAAAACAATTGATCAGCTGCTTTCTTCGGTAGGATTGTAACTGCTAAAACTCCGAGAACACCAGAGAAGTTTTAGTTTTAAAAGTTTAACCTGAACCCGCTAGAATTAAATATCGTATATTTTTCAGTAATATTGTGGGTATATTTTTTCACCAAACGGTATAACAATATTATTAAACAATATAATGATACGGAATCAGCGAAATGAAAGATATTCCGGTAGTTTATGAGGATATGTGACTCAGTAACTGGCATAACGTAAAGCAACGACATATCCTCGTCAGATGTGTAACACAGTGATATACATTCTTATATTAAAACTAGCTGAATACCCGTGCTTCGCTACGGAGTACATTCAAATTAAATACAACAGTCAATGAATGCAATTAATGCCAATATATACATATATAAAATATTTCGCGAAAAATGGAATTTACTAATGTCAGTAATGCCTCTATTAATGACATGTGGACTGAAATAAGAATTACAAAATGCTGAAACACGTCTCATTTAATGTTATTTTAAACCTCAAAATTTCTGATTTTCAGCTAGATTCATCACTATATTGATACCCGTACTTCGCTATGGAGTACATTCAAACTAAATACAACGGTCAATGTATGCAATTAATGCCAATATATATATATATATATATATATAATCGTAACGGATATTTTTATAGACAAAATAATGTAGAAGAAAAAATTCAAATTAAATCTAATAGAACATACTAAAGAATATAGTACAGTTAATATAGTACAGTTTGAGGAACATTTCTTTTACTGTATTTTAATATTTTTTTGGATAATGTCCAATCGTCTGCCGCATTAGCAAGATAATTTATTTTTGTTGTTGTTGTTGTTGTCTATTTCTTTGTTCTGCACGTGACGCAAAATTAGTTTAAAGTATCACAAAAAGAAAAGAAACCACGTGATCAGCATTTAATAAATTAAATTCTAAAAATTAATCTTTAAAAATTCACCAAATATCAGAAAATGGCGGTAGAGATTCGAAAAAAAAATGTAGTAGAGATTTTAAAGGAATTTTTATGATCTTTCTCGTGATATAAATTTTATAACCCTCAAATTATTATTTTAAATGCAAACTTTAAATAATGTTACAAAAACAGCTTAAAAATTTAATTTTAAAAAATCTAAGAAGAATTTTTGAAAAATCTTTCTTAGTGCACCCCTACACTATAAGAAGAATCGCAATGCAAAATTTCAGCCCTTTAGGTCCAGCGGTTTGGTCTGTGCGTTATTTGTCAGTCAGTCAGTCAGTTACGAAACTGTTTTATATATATAGATAACCCCGTAAGTAGTGCTTGCAATATAGATAATAGATAGAGTTCTAAATGAGAGTTTTAAGAAAAAGCCTCATGTGATACAAATAGGTCTAAATGCGGTATTCAATATTTGCTTGCGACGCATGTAATCCAATTGTTAGCTGAAAGGTAACAAAAAATAATCACTGGGGGAAAATTTACAAAATTTCATGACAAAACTTCGATTAAAGGTTTTCTATATTTTTGTAACTCACCAAACTCACCTAATATATCACGCAGAACAGTCACTAAAAATGAGCTTTTTACCGATTTGTCTCTTTCCGACTCATTTTGAATTTGAATAAAATAATATTTTTTACACTTAAATGAAATACATAATTACATCATAAGTGAAAAAAATAATAATAAGGAAGAGCGGAGAAAGCACTTGGCAAATATAAATTAACAACGGCATAAGAATAAATTTTAAATTTGTTGGTGGGAGAATTTACCGGCTTTATATGATGCATACATGAAATTAGAACAGCTTAAAACCTTCTATGGAAAATAAATACTTTAAATGTGAAATGCTATTTAGTGCTTACCACACGAACTATTAAACAAGTATGAAATTCCTTATAGAAAAAATAACTTAAGATGAACTCTACTTAAGAAAGGTATTAGACAGAGTACTTTATTATCATAGAATGCAAATATTGAGAAATTTAAAAGTAATTTCAATTGCAGACTATGCAAAAAAATTTTTACATCTAGTCAACAAAAATATAGAGCTAAAAAAATTAAAATATTGGATAAATCTTGAATGGTAATCACTAACAGTGCACAAAAGTTTATTTACTATAAAAGCTAGGATATAATCGTTGAAACTTTTACTTAAATTCTAAAACATAGAAATATAACTAAATTATAAGAAATAGTTTTATTTATGGTAAAACTGGCAATAATTCAGCAATGCTAACCTGAAAACAACGTAGTTAATTTTTTCTTTTGAAAACAAACTTCCCTCCTTAATGTTTCCTTCAAAGAAAATATACATTTGAAACCAAAGTTGTGAGTAGCTGCAGTATATTCAATACATTCCTGTAAAGATATATTAAAATAAAGGAATGGATATACAAGTTAATTTTCTTTACTTCTTGTAAGACCGAAAATATTTTTAGGAAATATTACCACTTACTTTGAATTGCTCCCTTTCGAAACTTTAATATTACACTAATGTTACTTAATTTCAAAATACGGCTTTCAAGACATGTTAAGGTGCTACACAAAATGCTTCAAAGGCTCTTTTTTTTATTAAAGAATAAAATAAAATTTAAAATGGAAAAATATAATAGGCATCTTTCAAATTAAAATTAAGGAGTAATGCTTGCATTTAAGTTTACTTCAGAAATATATTCAATTATATCCAAATTACTCAAACTGTTTTCAAAAACTGAAAGTTAGTGTTCTGGGAAATGAGGCACTGAGCAACTTAGGAGTTTTCAAGCTATCGCATTTATTAAATGAAAATTTCTATGTCTTTTGCATTTACTCGTACTATGTGCTTATTTTTTAAGGGAAAAATTAATTTAAGGACTTTTAATCCGAATTTAGGCCGTATTTCCTATTTTGTAATTTCGTGTAGAAATATCCATTCAATGGTATCCATCAATCAATGGTAGTTCAACGCAGCATAAACATATAACTAATGAAAAGGAGTTTTTATGTATGGCTCTAACCATCCTCTATCTCACTTACCGTCAATGCTTTAAGCAATGAACTCAACTTGCAACCCGATTCTTTAAATTTTACAGTTTATTTTTATCCTCTAAAAACGAGTACATAAAAATTACTTACCTCTCTGATAACAAGATAATGACTGACTATACTTAATTAGTTTAACTTTCAATCAAGCAAGCAATCAATTTAAAATCACTTACCTCATACGAGGAAAATATAAACTTACAGCGCTCTAATTTAACAACCAACGTTAATTTTTCTATAATGATTATTAAAATAAAATACTGATAAAGTTGTTACGCGAGGAAGTTGCGATAATCTATTTCGCATAGATTAAATCTGACACAAGTGCTTGAACTGGCTGAGTAATTTAAAACCCGCGTTTATAATTTCTCGAGTAGTAAATACAAACATATTTGCAAATTATCAGAAAAATTTCGTGCGCTGAACTACCATTTTATTATTTTTGCAGCAAGTTATAAACTTAAGACTCAAAAGTAAACGTTTTCATTTAAATATCTAGAATATGCATAAACATTTTGGAAATTTTTGGGCTATCGCTCAAATTAATACCAGTTGTTTAAAAGAAAAACACAAAATAACTTAACTATAGTTATACTAGCCAATATTTCCATATAAAATGCTGAAATTATTGTACAGAATAAGTAAACTTAAGATTCAAATGTGAACATGTACTGCTCATAATATAGCCTAAATCCTAATTATCTATACATAATCCTAACCTAAATAAACATAATGTTACAGACTGTATTTAATTAAATATGGAACTAAACTACATGTAAGATGTAAAAATATGTTAAGTAGTAAGATGATCTGCAGAAAATATAACATGATAAAAAACCAGGTATTTTATTAACATTATACCAAATATTAACTACAAATAACAAAAAAGGGTAAAATAGCAGCTATAATTCCTATATAAAAATATTTATCAAGAAATATTATAAAATATTATTAAATGTAGCAATATATATGTATACTGATTTTTTGAGGTTGTATTTTGAAAGAGTATCTGTCTGAGATTCCATAAGACAGACTTTAACGATGTTGCGATTCGAAATTTTTTTTGTATGGTTTTTAATTTATAATTTATTTCGAATGCCCTCAGTTTTTTTCAGTTTATTAAGAGAAGCTCGTTTATGGTTTCGTTATTTGAGATATATAACAGTGAGAATTGCAAATTTTGCACAAAATGAAAATCTTTTCTTTTTGTGTTATTAAAATTGAGAGATAAAATTCATTCTCCTTGATTTTTTACAAACACGCAATCACACACACATACATATTTATTTGCTAATTTCCTAAGAAAAGACCCACTTAATTATTGTGGTATCCTTAAAAATGAAGAGCTCGTATTATTTCAATGGAGTTGGCTAAGGAAATTTGAGCTTTTTTTTTCTTTTCTAAATACGAGTTTCATGAACTGATTCCTTTCATCGGTGCATTCTATTTCATAACTGCAAATATTTTTATAATTACTACTCGTTTGTACGTTAATCAAATTCCAAGTATAATAAATATTACTTTACTTACTTAATCTTGTCTTAAAATCGAAGTTTTGCCATGAAATATATAAAAGGGTGAAACGTTCTAGGCCTACCTTGAGACCACTGGAAAGGACTCAAAACATGGACTTACCTAAAAGAAAAAAAAAAAAGAATAAGGTTACACTCAAAATTAAACAGCAACAGAAATACATAACATTAATTGTTGAAATTAGCACTTAATAAATAAATATTATTACAATTAAATTTACGAAATAATTATTTTGAATTTTTAAATATACTGAGTAATCAGTTCTACACAATTATGCATGTGTCCAAATTATGTATGTATCTTTGTATATGTGTCTGTGCATGCATATATATTAGTAAACACTAAGATACATCTTCGGAAAGAAGAGATTAAAATTTATAAAATTTTACAAAAAATTTTTACTTTGTTTAATGTACATATATTAAATAACATGCAACTTTATTTAACTTCGAAGAAGAAATTTTTTAAAGCCTCTAGGTTATAAAATCATATTAACACAAAGTACAAAATGAAACCACAGAAAACTTCTAGCGTCAGAAATGATTACAATCATTTTTATGCTGTTTATTTTTCTAAAATGAAACGAATAAACATGCATTCTTCATTCTGTATACAAAGCAACCCTTCGTGCAGCTGTAATTGCTGGCATAATAAGCGAATGAAAAAACAGCGGAGTAAAAATGTCACCAGGCGTGAGATCGCAGCCAATTCTATTTTGACAGCACTTGTCTTGAGACATTACGATGAAACATATTCTAATCATATAGAAAGAAAGTACTGCGGTAAGTTCCGGCTCCCTGAGATTTTTTTTAAAATTCTTATTTTTATTTCTATTTTTTAAGATAGAGGCAAAACAACAAGCATTTTGAAGGAAATCGATAAAAGAAATTTTTAACGTTTATACAAAAACGAAAGATACTTTCATGTTATTTTTTTTAACTACATGTAAAGGAGTAAAATAATTAGGCGGGGAAGTTTATTAGTAATTGCCCACTTGATAAGTATTTAGAAATTAAATAATACAAATTTATGGACAAACCTTAAACGTCCATTACATGTAATTTTATAGAATATTTTGCTCAAAGATCCCTTTTCATTCAAGACTTCGAGAGTCGAGAGAATACAATTTTATTTTACTGTTATCGTTAAACGTAAAGAAAAAGGATTACTGCATGACATATATTTAAAATAAAATACTGTGTTTAAAATTACCAAAGAAGAAATATACTTTCGAATTTTCCTGCCTTTCTAAATAAGGATAAACTTCTCCCCAGTGCCTCTATGCAAAATCATTCTTTTAAATAATAAATAATAAATGTATTGCAAATGCAGAGGAAAATTCCATGCATAAAGAAAAGAAGAACTTTGTAAACTATTGCTAAGTATTTTTTCTATAAACGACATAAAATTCAGCATATTAAGTTATGGATTAATACACAGGAATGAAATGCTGGGATAGAAGAAATTAGCAGTTATGTACCACATTTGCAAACTTACTGGGTAAAATATCTTACAATTAACAACTTTTAGTACTTAAACTATAATGAAAAAAAATGTGAATAGCTTCAAATCCTATGAATTGGTCAGAGATTAGCGCTTAACTAAGCAAAAGTAATCATATAGATATGAAGTTGGAAGCAGACTCTTAAAATTTTTTAAGAAGCATTTAGAAGTAATTTATCTCTCAATTTCAAAACAAACTCACCCTTAAAAGTGAATTCAAAACTCTCAATAAATAAATCAATGAATCGAAAGGTAACTGAATCGATACGTATTTTTACAATGTAGAATTAATATAAAAAAAGGTTCGAAATAAATTTGCTCAAGATTCTTTCTTTCCCATGTTAATATATAGTATTTAAACGTCATTTTTTTATAATACAGGTACTGTAAAGGAAGAGATGCACAGCGTATTTTAAAATACTATTTGGAAAAGCAATAATATCCGTAGCATTTTGATAAGTGACATTTCTCTTAAGTTCTTTTAAAGCACGAAAGAACCCATTATTAGTCGATGCACAATAGACGGTAAAAAACATAAATTTCCTTTTCCATCAATTTTCCCGTTAAGTATAAGAGGAAGAAGGGAGAAAACTAGAAACCTGCGTGTAGCCCCTTTTAAGGATAATAAAGGCATTATATTGTGCCTTGTTATTGGGGAGAATTCTTTTATGTCTGACAAGAGAGAAGTAAAAACTCATATTTATTTGGTGAAACTGTCCAATTTTGTTCTTGATCTACTTATAAAGACTTCTCTTCTTAATATCAATGCTTAACCACTCAAATTTTGTGAAAAGAAAAAAAAGGGGGGAGGGAGAAGAATGCTCTTTTTTCTCTCTCTCTCTTTCTCTCCTCCCATCTAATCTCTAATATTTGAAGAAATAAGTCCTAGATATTGCATATGCGGCTAAATCGAACCCTAGCCCACCGTCCACGGGACCAAGTAAACATTGAGCATTGCTCACAAAAATGAGAGTAAAACACACTAAGTGGTAGCGTAAAAGCATCACAGTAGGGAAAGCAGAGAAAAAAAATAAATAAACACACGCACAAACGAACGCGCACGCGCACTCGCGCGCGCACTCGCGCGCGCGCATACACACGAACGCGAGCACACACACACACACACACACACACATATATATATATATATATATATATATATATATATATAAACCAAACAAACAAACATTATCAACCAAGAAACAAAAATGAAAAGCTGGAGTCTCACGAAGGCATCTAACTTTAATCATAGCTTTTTGAAGATGCTTTCGTCTTCACTCCCACACTGCATGATTCCATTGTCGCCGGAACCTTCTTTTAAGGCTGCCATGGGGATCCGCCCAAGTGGGCCTTTCAGCCCCCATTGTCTCGAATATTTAGTTTCGGAGTCTACGGCATTATACTTTAAGATATGAATTTTTGTTTGTTCATTTTTCTTCTTCATATTTTCAACCTCAGTTTCAGACAATGCTCGAAGCTCTGAGTACAGTGCGATTTAGTAGGAATTTTTTGGAAGATTGCAGAGGTGCCTTGACTGGCTATCATTTTGAAAAAGCCTCCTCCTATTCTTGGAAGGATAGCTTGCCAGTGTTTTTTATAAGTATGGTCGCCTTTCTCGATGTTAGATAAAATGGTTTCTAAGACATCTCTGCTGAGATAAAATACTCTCTCTATAAACTGACAGTGTAAATCAGACCTGATCTGAACTTGGAACTCTTACCTGACAATTCTAACAATCACACATTATCACAGCCTGTAATTCGCTCCATCTGCGATAAAATAGTCAAAAATAATCTCTATATCTTCTTCAGTCAGGGATGATCTTTAAGGAGGAATCTTTTACAAACAGATAAAACATAAAATTTAAGATGTTTTCCTCCCAAATAGGTATGAAAATTAAATCTATACTCTTATAAACAGTATTCATGGTGCTCTAAAGATTCAAAAATTTTTAAAGAAATTCTTTCACTTTTTCATGCTTTCATTTTTCATATTTTTAAAAATTTTCTTGATTAATTCATTGAAACAAATGAGTAGGTACACTGAAATTTTAAATTTATTTTCTCAGAACACCACACCAAGACATGAGTTGCAATTTCCTAAACGTTATTAAACTGTAATATAATTGTATTAATTCAAGAATGAAAAAGACATGATTAAATGAGTAATGAATGTCGCATCAAGTAGTTGAATTTTTACCAAGAATGAGTGAACCTGTGTTTAATTAATCAATTAATTTTTTATGTAAAAGATGACTTCATAAATTTGCAAATTAATGTGTTGTGATCAAATACTTCTAGAATATATTGACAAGAATTAAACATTTATAAATACAATGTATTAAAATTTAATTAAAAAAAAATTCAAAGCCTGAGTTTTAATCAAAACTTCGATAATTTAGGATTATTTGGGCTCTAACATTTATTCTATTTTGAGTAAAAATGTGATATACGGAATCATTCAGCAAAAAACATTTTATAGCCTCTATAGAAACTATGTTCCGCTTCAGTTTAATTCAAGATAGCTCATTTTCTTGATTTTAAAGTTTTGTTTACGACTGACTAAGGTTATGATACAAGAGACTCGAATTCACATGCATTTCAAAGGTTTAACTTACTATGTATAGGAAGCGCTAACAAGTAAACCGGTAGCAAATATATCGCCCATCAGTATATATTTAACATGTTTCTTAGAATTTTTAGGCTTCATTTATTTAAATATAGCAGCGTAAGGCGGATCATCCCTAGTTTGGTAGAACATTGTTTGTCGGGAATGAAGCGGTCCGGGATGCAAACATGAACTACCCACAGGAGCTGAAAGATGGTTAAAAAGAAACAAGCTACAGATAAATTCCTCCCCCCCCCCTCCCTAGACACACACATAATTTCCATAGATTTTATAATTGTCACCAGAAAAGTTTTGACTTCCTCTGCTTCTAGTAAATTTTAAAGCTATGTATCGAGCTAAAAATGGGGGGGGGGGGGGAAATGAGGGAATTAAAGCAAAAGCTCTCTGGAACACCAAAAGGAAAAAGACAACTTTCATAATTATTGTACAATCAAAATAAATATATCAGGGGAAAACATAAATTTTGTTTGTAAATAAATTCTTGCTAGATATCAATATAATACGCATGGTGACATTGTACTTGTGGGTTTAAAGAGGTGTTTTTATTAATTTCTCGAAGGGAATATATTCTTTTAAAACTTGACCTTAACTGAGACACTATTGCAGTTTTAATAAGAGTCTAAACCCAAGCCATGGCATGCACGTTTTCTCCCCTTCCTCTCCATTTTAATTTTGACTACGCTGAGTAAAATCAGATGTATAATTTTAGTTTTCTACTGAAGCGATGTTCGGATCGAGATTAATTAGTACAGAGCTGGAGAGGGAAACTTAAAATTTTGGGCACACACACAATACACACGAAAAGAACACTATACGTATTCTCTCAAAGTCAGATAATCTCTTCAGTTTTTAGTCAATATCAGACACAATGACAAGTGACTTTGTAAATTATAAATCAACCACAATAAAAAGTATTTTACACCATTTATCTGTTTCGTTTTCAGTGTCTCTGTTTATGATACTAGCCGCATAACCAGTTTAAAATTTCTTGCTGTTAATTATACAAACGCACTCATAAGATAGATATATTCCTTGTGTGACAGATGTATAGATTAGCGTGATAGATATAATCCTTGGGATTTCTTTATTTGACATAATTATGAGAGATGACTGCTTACTAAACAAATCCTTTAACGTCTGATTGATGCTTCCAAAAGAATATATGTTTTCTGAAACAACAATCTAACGGATACAAAGGGTATCAATAAATGGACAAGTGCTACTCATTTGAAATTGAGTGGACTGATCCAACCAACATATCTGTGAGTTCACTTAGTTTGAAAAATAGTTCCTGATAAATCGTAGTTGCAGTAGGGAACGGCACAAATGAAATATAAACTTTTAGGTGATATCAAAATGTACCACACTTTCTTTCACTCCTTCCTTCCTAGATACACACAAATATTTCACTAAGAATATGATACAATCATATTGAATCCAAAAAGAAAGTCCGACAATATTACTCTCTCTTTCAAAAGCGCCATTTTAATATTCAACCACAATAATAATGTGAAAAAATAGCATACTGAAGCTGTAAAATTTTATATTTCTTCAGTTCATTGTTCCGACATAACATTCTGTGGTTATTGTGGTTTGAAGTTTACATTACTTAAAATGACTGTAAACGATTCTCTCCTTTTCTAAATAAATATGATGTGGTTTAAGTCAAAGGTCAAAATAAAATCCCCAAAGCTTCATAGCACAGAGTAGCCATGGATTCAAAAACGGTTCTTTCTGTTGGTGAAAATATACTAGAGTTACGCTATCGGAGCTTACAATACAGCCTCCATTACACAACAATGGCGGATGCAAATATACTCCTGACAGTTCTAGCCATGTGTATATAAAAACACACATAGTAATACTACCATAATTTACTTTATGTATAAATAGTATGACTAGATGATCTCAGGGATTTTGAATGGAGAGTCATTGTTAGCATGAGACTAGCAGATGCATCTGTGGCCAGAACAATTATAAACCGTGCTTGTTAGTCATGGAACAGTCTCTAGGTAAAGCTTCATCATCGAAATGCAATTAAGGGAGCTTTTTGCAAGTGAAAGACGTTCAAGAGTTATAACTTACAGGAAACATGCGAAAAACGCAAAACAGGAACAGAAAGCTTTTATTTATTGTCCATAGATGCAATTACACCAAATGCTCCTCAGCCTGATGGTGAACTACTAATTAGTTCAAAATTAGTTGCCACCTTTTCATATTTTATTGTGGATATTAAGAAGCCATGTATTCCTATTCAAGTATTAGTGCGTTCTGCGAATGAATTTTTATTTTCCGTGTCAATTAACCCTTATGCTCTTTATCTTCCACCGCCTCATATTTTCGAGATTCTGACATTAAAATAAAATAAGAGTGCATATCCTTTGCAATCCATTTCTGAGCTGGTTTATTTTGAAAACTTCATTATAACTTGTAACCCTAAAATTATGGCTGACGAAAACGATTCTGTCCTTTTTATTAATGTACCTCCGAAAGCTATGTTATACTAATTTTTTCCTCTTTTTTCATCGTACCGTATTCTCCGTGTCTTATCTATGTTTCGTGTGTTTTTACTATTGCATGGCTGCTACTCTTTTCTGCTTCTTGTGACAATTCTTTCTTTTAGTTTCTCTTTTGTGGAATGGCAACACTCCTTGGCACCATTTAGCCTATCTTGGCCTTCTATATGGGTGTTCGACTTCTCTGTTCTACAGAAGGAAGATGATTTTGCATTCGAAATTGGCCAATTGACTTTACAGTTCAAATCTTAATAGTGAATATTTTAAGTCGTTTTTTCTAATACCCCACTTGTTATTTAATACAGGGACCGTAAGCTTTATAAAATTATATATGACCTCAAATTCTTTACCGGCAGAGAGATTAAGAAAAGTGGCCTCAATCGTAGCTTTTATTCTAATTTCTATCGTCCTTTGCGGTACCTTCCGTTAAAATTTTAATCATCACTCGAGAGTCTCCGGTACAGATTGCTGTCGTCCACCCCGAAGTTTCTACGACGGACAGCTCAATGTGCATACAATAACAGTAATTACGTTTCGTGAGTCAGTTTTTGGTTCATAACCGACTGTAAAAAAGAAATTGAGGGTGGACAGTTGCTCCCCCATGCTTTCCCTCATTAAACATAATGTTTGAAAAGGCTGGAAGGAAATAGGTGGAACCTTTAACGTTTTCCTCCTAATGATGAAACGGTGCTCGTGTATGTGAGTATATATGAGAGGAAGAAGAAAACCACCGGTATGATAGCACAAAGTTGAAACGATCAGCAGCCCAAAATTGAGTAATGACGATTTTTCATATGTCTTTAAATGTTTTTCTTCATTTGGACTGCAGTATTACGATGATAACAGAAATGAGTAACAGAAGAACAAAATTGTCTAATTGTGCATATTTCTGTGCTCATACGGCAAAATGTTATAAGAAATTTACGTGACAGCAATTCTAAGTTTCAAGATGTCATGAAAAATCAGTAATTTGTTTTACATGAGCAAACGTGGTACCAATGTTTCAGAAAAAAAGTTGGCTATTATTTATAATAGTTACAGCACATAGAAAATATCGGAGAACGAGAATTCGGAATGTGAAAATCTCAATTTTTTTAAGAAAAGTTTCTTATAAAATTTTGCCATCTGAGCACAGATTTATTGCAGACTGAAAACTGCAAAAATACCTGCTTTCGATAGGCCACAAATGCATTTATTTTTTTTCAGACTGATCTGCTATAAAAACGTGTAAAAGAAAGTCTGATCCATTTATTTTTATCACACATAAAGGGATTATATTTCAATATATACAAATCTCTTTGGTAACTTAGTGTGTATCCTACATTTATCTGCACGCTGTTCTGTGATAAAATTGATATTGGAATTCCTTTTGTGACCAAAAATATGTTACAAATATAAGTGTATAGAGAAATATAATACGCATCATATTTGAATATAATATAAAAAGCGAATCCTTTTACAAAAATCATAAGAACATAAATATAATTGACATCAGTTCTTTTCTAATATCAAGGGTATTTAGATATGGCCATATTTCTGTTTTCAGTTTCCTTTTGACTCTCAGAATTGATTAACTCAAATCCTCAAATATTTTTCTTTTCACAGGGAATAAAATTTATTCAAGACTTCAGGGGGAGGAAACATATGGAGGTACTGAGTGTGGTTGAAAAAATAAGAACTGGTTTATTCAATGTTATGATTATGAGTTCAGGGAATTTGAAAACATTCACGAGAATCAGAGAATTTACCAAGAGTGAAACTAAAAAATTTTACCAACTTCGCATTAAATTTGATTCTAGCAAATAAAAATGAATTAGTTTGAAATGCACAAACTTAAAAAATTATGTAGCTTTTGAAAAAGGATTAATTCAATGTATTTATATTTTAATACAATTTATATATATATATATATATATATATATATTTCGAATCTGTTCCCAGGGCATTACAATGAAACAGAAAGAACTAGCTTGAAGAATAAAAAGTATTTAAAGGATAGATTAGTGCAAAACTATCTGAAAATGCACCCAAACCCTAACGCATCTCCAAACAAGTTACAAAAGTGTATAGAGAAACAATGTTAGTGTATAAAGAAAAATGTATTTATATTTTAATACAATTTTTTAAAATATATATATTCCAAATCTGTTCCCAGCGTATTACAATGAAACAGAAAGAACTAGCTTGAAGAATAAAAAGTATTTAAAGGATAGATTAGTGCAAAACTATCTGAAAATGCTCCCAAACACTAACGCATCTCCAAACAAGTTTTCCAGTAATACAGTTAACTGTCCCCCCTGTATTGCAGGAAACACACCACCCGCCTTCGGGACCGCACTTGCCCTTATCCCTGGAAGCAAATAAACACTAAAAAAATATTGCTTAATAACGGAAGATGTGATAATATAGACACATAAAACTGGCAGCAACCAAACAAAAACGAATTCAGGATCCCCAGAGCAAGCAAACAAAGAGTTCCAGCAAAATCCGGTTTCCAGTTTCCACATAAGATAATATCCCCTGCACCATAGCATCCGCGAGAGAACAGGTCGCATCTCATAGTAGTCCATACGGCGAAAGAAAAAAAAAAACTAAAAAACGGCCAAAAATATGAGCGTGGTGATCTGTATCTCAAGTGCAGATACACTACTTTAATATTCCGCTGATGGTTTGGTATACGGGGAGTGGACCCGGTCAAGCAGCCCCTACTTAGGGAGGGGACAATGGAATGTTGACTATGGGGGTTGCAGAAACTAGGTGCGTCTCATTGCTAAAGCAGCACATTTAATGCATTAATCATGACAATGTGTCTGTGCCTCCCTCTGCTGTATATGCCTTCCATCTCCACATCCCCCCTTCTGCCTTTTTCTCTGTCTGTCTGTGCGTTCGTCTGAAACCTTGCCCAATCCCACTTAACCTTCGCATCATCCGCACAGTTTGGCGGTTCGGAGGAAAGAAGTTTTTTATTATTATTCTTTTGATTTATTTCTTGATAGATGTAAACTATTTGATGCTTCAGTTGTTTTCTAGAGTTATGTATATACTGGGCTAACTACCACACCCCCTTCAGCTGCGTGTTTGTATTATAAAAATGAAAAATAAAACCGCTCACTTGCTTTTTTCCCAGGAACATTATTCGGTCTCACGCGCATTTTACTTTATTTCATGCGTTATCGATAAAATAGAATAATTAAGGATCTAAGCTTGGTAATACCCGTAGATTATTTCTGAAATAGACGTAAGACTATGATTACCCTCTCATAGATATCTGCCATACCGCATCGCAAGATTTTCACTACCGCTCCATAAATAAATTCCGGCCTTGAAAAGCTCTACAAAGCTTATTAAATATATACGCTCTACAGCACTATTTTCGACTTATAAAATTTATCGTTTTGGATGTGCTAAGTTAAAGAAAAATTTATAATAATTTAAGTAACGTTTAAACAGAGAAAATATTGGGAAAAATATTTTCGCGAGAATATTATCTCAGAAAGAAATATCACCTGTCAGAGACATGTTAGCTACTACGCATTCACACAAAGCCTTACTGAAAACCATGCGAGCTACCCGCATAAATTTAAAACTCGGCCCCTCTCAAGGGAGATGAAGAGGCCCCTTTCAGGTTCGACAAAACGAGTGGTAACAGAGTTTTCACCGTGGTTCATCAGCACGTACTCTCCCTTCCATACGCACGTTGTTGTGTCAGTTGGACATTTTATGAAGCATAATTTTGAGCTGCACAGCTTTGAGGATTTAAGTTTATGAGTGCAACTGAAAATTAAATAATAAAAATAATGAGTTTATTTTACCTCCACGTTTAGACAGCAGCTCACAGATTGCATTAGTCATAATCAGAGTAACATGTTATAGCATTTTACTATGTATAATGGTCTGAATTATTTTGATTCCTTAGATTCTCTCTGAAGCATTTCCGTAGTTCATTTATTCATGGTTAGAATTAAAACTAGTATAACATAGCAAAATTTTCAGGCTTTCCAATGCATAAAGTATTGAAAATCATTAAATGTCCTTATCCCTGGAAGCAAAAGCTGAAGATCACATATGATAAGGATATCTTAACGGTCGTCTTATAAAGTAAGTATTCGTCTTTTTAAATCAAAGGCATTATGCCGCAATATTCTGAATCATTTAGCAACAGCGAGGATTCGACCTACGTTGACTACCTTATTTCTCAAAGAATAGACGGATTCCCTATTCTACCGCCATCATTGTTCAATGAATAAGGCCGCAATAATCCCTCTCCTTATCCCCCTCTCTTATGAAAGTACCGCATCAAATATTTGATGGTAGGCTGTAGATAACAACTTCAAGGAAGCGGCAAGGCCTATCAGAAATGATACTGCATACTCAAACAGCCTACATCCTCACCTACCGTTTGCTTCATCGCTTTTTTTACACAGCTCATGTTACTATGCTTCCGAACTTTCCCCTGATATAGAAATAATTTTTTTGTAAAACTTGGGGAGTTTTTACATCTAAGCAAATAATAGGAACGGAGAAATTCCATACTATTGTCGATATTACGAGAAACTTGTGAGATTTCTGGTGGATTTCTCCTTGTTTGATCGATCAAGAAGATAGTCATAGTATTGGTAACTCCACAAGCTCTATGAGCTTCCAAGATTTTGTTATTTGTAATTGAAGCACCAAAATTCATATAAGTGGAGCACACAAGGTAAAAAGAATGCCAGAGAAAAAGAATACCAGAGGTTTTTTTTTTAACAGATATACTCAAAGCTTCAAAATTATATACATCAAGAACTAATCCTTAGAGCTAAATTCAAGCCTATGATTTGGCAGAATGTAAAACATGCGTAGATATTGTAAGACAAGCAGGTAGTATTTTAATTTTAGACAATTTAAGGAGTACGTTGAGGTGTTATTCACTTGAAAAGGGCAGCATTAAAAATATTAATATTATAAAATCTATAACACATGTTAAGCCAAACGTTACACTCCGGAGAGTGTAAGTAAAAAAATAAACACGTGTCAATTAATAAATGCATATTTGTCCATAAAATCGTAACTATAATAGAAAGAAGGAGGACATGGCCCTAAGGTAAGTAATATATACACAAAACATCAATGATCTCCATTGCTATGAAATGTGGAACGGATTTGCATGCCAACAAAGATTATCAACTTAAATTATGTCTATGACGCATCCTGTCTTCACAACAAAATATTTGGACAATCGCCCCTTATAATACAGGAACATCCCTAGAATGTGACGATGTAACTTATACGATGACTTTCATGCTTACTTTGCTTAATATACAACAACATAATCAGAATTTCAAATAGATAAAAGATGATAAAATTGATAATAAAAATCAAATTAGATCAGAAATATTTTCTTATATTTGAATTATTTTACACTTTCCTTTTAAAAATGAAATTATGCATAAAATTATTTGATGAGAAATATACTTTACTGAAATCCTAACATTAAAGCTAAAAACACCTTGAAAAATGGAGGATGGACAAAACTAAAGATGCTTTTAAAATAAGTTAATGGACGAAATCTAACACTCTCTTGCCTTAGAAAATATCCTAATAATTTTTAAATTATTTAAGTATTATAATTTTTAAACACTATTCTCACTTGGCGGTTTGAGAAAATTTGCAACGTGATTGGGAGAAAAGGGATTCATTTCATTTTTGCTTGCTAAAGTCAAGACACGCTAACATTCTTTTCCCCTAACGATTCAAATACAACTGGTTCCATACCAAATAATGGGTAAGAAGAATAGTTGCACCAAGACAATGAAAATGCCATCGGAGCCCACCTGATTCGCAGGCCAGAATCTGCCCCAAGTACCAAATTTACTTAAATGGAGAAAAGATAGTTAAGAAAACAAAGAAAAAATCGACATGCGATGCGCTTTTCTCTATGGCTAAGGTGCTTTACCTGAAATCAAAAGGAAGTGGGCTACAGAGTTCAACTCTATACTATCCTTAATTATATACTAGGAGTGTCTATATGATATCATATTACCGTTAGAAAGAGAGACACTGTGTCTAAAAAGTAAAAATCTGAAAGTAGTGTATGCCGAAAAGCAAAAAAGAACAAAAAAAGACAATTACAGTTCTTTGTTCTTGGAAATCATTGAAGCGCGACGCCCTCTAGGGAAGGGGCATGATTTTTCGGCGGTCCTTTAATGCTCTCGTTTTCTCCACGAAGCCGAATATAAAAAGAAAATTCTCATTTGTATAATGAAAGAAAGCGCACATTAGGATCCCTCTCGCCCAGTTCAGTCAAAGGAAATTATGTTTCAAACAAATACCAAAAGCCGTCACTTGGGTGGGATGGTTATTCCGGAAATTTCACCTTTCATTAGGTCGCAGATACTATGGATAATTGCAATGATATTACAGGCATAAATACTCAAATATTAAATATCCTACTTAATCCTCAGCTATTTTTAATAAATGAGCAAATGAAAAGAAACGACGTGCGAATATCTGACATTGTTACGCAACCGTTTTACAGATCATAAATGCTACAAATGTGTAGAGTAGCCAATAACACCGAGAAAAAGTACGACATAACTTCCAGTAAATATATAAAGGCTGAATTTATTTAACTCATGCCATGAATTACAAGAATGTAAAAAATGCTACGATTAATATCCCATCGTTGCCAGAGAACGTACTATCACAAAAACGTGTTGAAACACGAGGTGAAATTTATAGGTTGGTTGGTTGATTTTAGAACGCTATGGTCATCTTTTGCTACATTAGTGATAGACAGGCTGTGTCCGACAATTTAAAACCATTTTCGAACGGGTACTAACATCCATGCTTATAGCGGTACTCAAACCCACTCACACAAGTACTGAAGGCCAGAGCCCCAGTCCATCGACCATCGTCTGCCGACAAAATTCACGGAGAATCTGACATCATTGAAATGTTGTACTAAGTCCAACAGCAGCAAACTGTTCACAAACCCATGTTTCCCCGCTATATATTTATAATCCTGCATTCAAAGCAAAGTCGGGGGCACGCATGTGTCTTTACATCATTTAGAGTAAAACTGTGAAACAAGTACTCAGTCACTAAACACGATATAAATATGTTCTTATATTAAATGTATACATTTTTCTTATACGAAAATGGACGCGTGATAGGCTAGTTTTAAAATCGATTAAGTTTATCTGTATATCACGAATACCATTTTTTCAGCTATTTGCTCAAATTAAGCAAAAATCTGAAGCCTACTTTATTATATACTTTTGAACTGTATCCTCCAGAATTTTTCTACTTCTATAGTAAGAAACTTAAAAACCATACTTTTGATTTGATATCTATTCAAGTAATTCCTTAAAATATGCAAAAATCACCTAAATTTTGTACAAAATATGCCACAGTAAGATCAATTCCTACTGCTTTGTAAGTAGGACTAGCTATCTTTTATGCAGACTGGTTAAACTACGCAAAGAAAAACGACGCTTTTGCTATTTGAAATACCTCTAGACTTTTGGGATATAGAAGCCGCTTCTCTCAGGATGTAAATTAGACTTATTTGGGGGGGGGGGGGGGTGTATAAAGAAGCAACCAGTTTACGTAAAAGAAACATGTTCCAATATTACTCTGAAAATATCTTTTAATATGAATCCATGGGGATACAAATATGCTTGCACAGTTTCCTATAACACTTGTACTCGTCCTACATATAGTGTATGAATAAATGTAAGACTAGCTTTAAAATAAAAATAAAGTTCCACATGAATGAGAGTAAGTTAAAAGACAATACCCTCCTGCAAAATACAGACTTTGAGGTAAAATTTCTTTGGGGTAGAAATTGACATGTTCTCAAAAAATTTATTTAAAGCGTTATTCTTTCCGATAACTCTCTTACCATTGAAACGAAAACATTTAAATATTGTTATATTATCTTCCTTGAAATATACTCCTATTTCATTCAGCTATCTCTCTCTCTTTTATTATTATAACCTTTTATAAACCAAATATATGAGTGGATTTCCTTACTAAGCGTTAGACTGTGGGTCAATATTATATTGGGGGGTCTTTCCTCTACCAACATAAAAAGAAAGGCCCAACAGAGCTAAACCTATTCTCAAGAAAATTTACACTTCAACGATATTGTTGCTCTCTTTGCTAGGTTAAAAAGGAAAAAAAGAAAGATGAAATAACCGATCGCCTCTCTTACTGCCGAATATAAACTTTCTCAGAAATATCTCTCATAGAACTCCTCTTCAGAACCGTTTCCCTGAGTACAATGCTCAGCTCTACTCTCGGTAACGTTCCTGGTTTATCCCGATATAATACCATAAAAAAAGATCGGAATACAAAGCTATTGAAAAATTTTTCTAAATGGGGTCAGGAACTTTGGGTAGTGTTAATCTCCGGAGCACGAGGGAACTCACTCCCCTTAAATGATGCGGGTTGGGATTTGAAAGTAGAGGGGAAAAAAGTAAATAAAAGGCCACACAGATCAGTCACTTTTTTTTTCGGTAGTACTAACAGTTGAAATGATAGTTTAAAGTCTGCATGATTGAAAATGTAGGTAGATTTATCAATTCATGGGAGAAAAAAATGTAGATCTTAAATTATATAGAATTCATTATGATGAGTCAAAAGTTTGTTGGTTTAATAAAAGAAGGAAAATGAAAGGATCATCTTCCTTTAATTAAAATCACATACTATTACAAAACGTCTCCAAAGACGGGAAATTTACCTGCAATGTGTGCATTGTTTAAATTTAATGATTAGCCTCATTCTGTTTCTGAAATTCCCTGAAGATTATAGAAGAATGTCGCTACAGCCATTTCGCGCCCGATTTCCTAAAAAACGGGTATATGCATTTGGCTTTTTCTTCACGATTTAAATTACGATGTTCGAAAACGCAATTGTTAAGGCATCACAAAACGTAAATAGTATTCAACGACGACTGCTAGGCAGTAATCACGCAAAGAGCCAAAAGTAACTAAGGATTCCAAGTTTCCGCTCAATGAGCAAAATTTTCTGACACATTTATCGTCAACTGAAGTATTTTATGCATAATCCCTAAAAACAAATAATACAAATGCCAATCCCGACAGAGATAGGATAAACTATAGTACTATTATAAAAGATTTTAATTTTATAAAATTCTAAGTGAGTGTTAAAATCTCATTTACGGCGCAAATAATAGGGATTTGATACTAAGGAAAAATTTTCAAATATTTTCATCAGTCCTAATTTATTTGAATATTTCACGTATTAAGTGGATAGCATTGTGACTCATAAAAACACTGTCCACGAACAGTAAAACCCTATTTGGAGGAAAATGAGGTTATGGAAGAACCTTCCTGGTGCTTTAATATTGTATTTTATTCAATCATTTTTGTATTGCCCTGATATAAATTGGTAGTTAGTACCCTCTAGAATCTGTAAAATGCGTTATTTGTTCATTTTTAAAACAAATCATTCAATTGTGTTATTAAGAAAATTCCCGAGCATTCATACATGAAATCTGAGGAACTTTCCGAATGATCTGATAAAAGGATTCAATAAATAATCATGTCATATAAGAATGACACTTACGATTGCCATGAATATTGAATAATACGAAGTCGTATTCAAAACATAATAAACTACAAAAGACTGAAAATGCTTTATTTATCTGCCAACAATCAAGAAGGAGAAAAAAAATTGAGACAACCGCATGGAAAGAGCTCCAAAGTAACGAAGATTTCACAGATGAAAAAGAGAAGTACCAGCGCTGATTTACTTGAGTTAATAGATTTTAAAACGAGATCTATTCATGCTGACTCTTTAAGTTTTTCTCCTTTAGTACAAGAAAATCGAGAAATGTTTGTTCTTGCTAGTATTTACTCCCGATTTCCGAAAATGAACGCATTTTATTTTAACAGTTTTTACGGTTGAGTATGTAGGCTGTTATCCGAGTCTTTTGTCCTAGATAAATAAAATAAAGACGAAAACAGATTTTCGCTCTTTCTCAATAAATTGCTGCATATTTATTTTGATGATAAATAGTAAACCACTCTTCTCTGAAACTTAAAATATATACATCGGATCAATTTTTAGTCCCTTCGATATAATGCAAATTTTTCTTATGTTAAGAAAACAAAAGGCGATCATATCTACAGCCTGAATTTTTTTTCTGTAAGTAGTTTTTTTTCTGTAGCTAACACAGGATATCCTGGAAATTTGGAAACTACCAAAAACTGAATACGGTTCTTAATTTAAGTTTAAATAAGCAAACGAATACATAAAACAATTTATACAAAATGTTAAATTGTAAAACCTTTAAGGCACCTTCAATAACTAAAATTAAACAATTGATTAGAAAATTTCGTACTATGTACAAAATTTTGCCTGAATTTGCTGCAGTAGTTGAGCTAAGAACCCTTAAAATACGAAACAAAAAAGATTTCTTGGTAAACACGGGAAAATGAGTTATTTGATAATTTTTTAATACACTTATTTTTTTTAAATATTAGTTGCAATGTGGAATGTGTGTAAAGCAAAGAGTTGCATCTTTTTTGAAGTTGAGAATAAAAACTGTCTTTTAGCTTTATTATATCTGATCTGAATCACGTGCGTCATTAGAGGTTGAAAACGGCAATACACTGCAAGGGTCGTATGTCGTTTAAGATGAATTGCCTTTAACGACTATATTTTCAAGAGAAAATGCGTCACTAATTTTACAGACTAACTGAACTACAAAAAGTCAAGCTGACATCTAATGAGAACAATTATATTCTATCGTGTATGAAATGTGTCTAAGAGTTTCGTAAATTATTCAGAAAACTTACATTAAAAAATGATGGTAAGCTTTATGTATAAGGTTAATATTATAGGATATGAAAAACACAGGCTTTAAAGTTGATGACTATTTTTTCAACTGGGCTGCCGAAATCGTGGTTTCAGCCACGCATGTTGCTGAAGTTCAGGAACTATACTAAACTAACCCCGTTCGTTTGATGGTAGTGATACAGATATCTTTTGCAGCTCGAGGGTTGAGCACCTAAGCTAATCCAGTAAGCAATTTACCATGCATTTATATAAACATCAAAAGGTTATATTTTAAAGCATAAAAAGTACCTTTGACGGCTGCGTATACAAAAATTATTTAAAATCATATCTATAGCTTACATGAAATATTACAATTACTTTACAAGCAAGATAGGTCCAAAATTCGCAAAGCAATCACAACGAACAATGACATAATATGCGAACAACATGCTAGGAATGTCAGTGCACTATAAATGAAAACTTTTTAACGTATTTTAACTCCTTGACCCCATCTCCACGCGAAAAATTATTAAGGCGAGAAAACAAATCACCCCCATTAGACTAAAACATAGATGATTGCGTAAAATATTTAACATTAAAGCAAACTACATTCAACTGTTTATTATTAAAACCTTTTAATGCATTGCAATGTATAAAAGACATCCGTGGGCGCATCCTCAGAAACACTGAGAGATTTTCTTACCCCAGAAATATGATTGCAGATGGATTTTGCAGAGCGTTTTCATTCGGAAGCAGGACGCAGCTTCTGTTGAATCTTGAAATTAGTTTAAAACATATAATGAAAGGGAAAATAAGAATCTGTTCTCTTAGACATAACAGTAAAGAAAAAAAGGTCCCATCATGTGAAACAAATTGCTATTTTCATTTAACTTTTATGTCACAAAGGGCAAGTATTTACTTCTAGTAAGACACTATGTTTTATATATCCAACCTCAATCTACCTGAGATACCCGAGCAATAAACATAATAGAGAGGAAATGTTTCCGACTATTTAAACCATTTTCAAATAAGAACAACTTGAAGAGGTTTCAATTCATACAAGATGCGTTATAAAAATTACAAGCACTTGAGAAAAAGAAAAAAAGAAAATAATAATCAACTAGAATTCATATTGTATATGGAACAACGACGTTATTTATTTAAAATAGAAGGAAACTATTAAGTATGATAACTTTACTAATATATTTTATGGACTTCAAGAACGATGATAAAAATAAAAAGTAACGCTGGAAGTTAAAGTTTACTCATTTTTACAAGAATGGGCAAGAAATAACAAAATTTCAATTTCATTTTTCAATAATGAAAAGAATAGTGTAAAAGTGCCATTATCTAGCTATTATAAATAAAATATTATTCACAGCTAGGTGAAGGATTACACAAAGGAAACTTGTAAACTTAGTCACATTTTATCAAGAAATTCTGTAAGCTTAGCATCGTTGTTCAAATGTCATGAACGATTACTTCCGGTATTCAACTTCGCTATAAGAGGACGATAGTACGAGCCAAATAATTGTGACCTTTACAAATTTGATACTCCATACAGTTATCAAGAACCTTTCAGTGCAATTATGTTTAGGTCTATTTCATAAGCTTTTCAACAACATTGAATAAAATCAACCTGCGTCGTAGTCTGCTACTAGATTCAATTGTCGAACATACATGATCACAAGATGATCCGAAAGATTACTAACTTTGACCCAAGACAAAAGATATTTACACACGAGAATTTGCTACTATTAATTAGACTAGAAGATTAAAAAGGAAATCTTAACAACACAATGATCTGTTGCATGGCTGTAAACTGAATGAAAAAATTCCGATACCATACTTTCAAAGTAAGGAAAGAAAAAGGGAACAGATCGCTATAACATCTTTCCCAAGACATCAATTTATATCAACAGAATTTTAAAGCTTAACGTACTAATGTTGATGCAACAATAACCTACCATTAAAGCAGTAAAATTTTTACATCTGTGTTACAATCTAGCACGTATATGTTTGAATTTTCAATTCAAAACTGCTTTAACTCATTTGGCGGCTCAATTCATTGATCAATTAACTTTCTTAAAATGAACATCAAAAAGTAACAATAAAAATAATTGAAAGGGACGAAAAGGTTCAAGCCCCCCCTCCTCTCTTTTAGGCAGAAAGAATACAATATTTCTAACAAGAGAGAGAGAATAGCCTAAACAGGGATCAGTTCTTTATTATCGTTATTATTACTATGGTCACGTGAGTAATAGGCTAATTGTAAAGCCAACAATCACCATTAATTGAAAAGCGGGGAAAAAATGGATCACGAGATTCCTTTTAAGAAAAAAATGCAAAAGAATTAATTACTTATTCATTGCGGCTGTTCTCTTTCCTAAACAATGACGGCCAGACGGTTCATGATCAAACTACTCTGCCCTGAAGAGTCTCCTTTTGGATGCTATAGCTCAGGAACCAGAAAATAAGATATTTCATTAATTTACGAGGCACGAAATTACGGCTTTTTATGTACTGATTACCAAGGCTAAACAAAAAGTAACATGGCGCCTCATTAAATACGAAATTAACTGTTAATAGTGTACTACTGATAGAAGAAAAGGGGAAAAAAATGAAATCTGACCATGTTCCAGAAGAAAATAATAGTTCCGTATTAAAAAATGCTGGAAAGAAAAATTCCATCCTATATAGTCAATTCTTCTTCTTCAGTGCAGTTTCAGTCAACGAATCGAAACCTCTTTGGAATGAAGCATTATTATTAGAATAGCTGATTTTACAGACTACAATCTTAAAGAATCCAAAAAATCCTTGTGAATTGCTTGAATAAAGAAAACGTGATCTTTCATGAATACACGTGATTATTTTATAAACAGGAATTAATTTGATAATGAAACCTAAAATTCATTCAAAGGGTTTTCTATTAAAAAAATATCTACTATTTCTATTCGTCATTGCCAAAACACATATTTGATAACGAAATTGAGTTCGACAAAGGTAATTCAATCATCAGCCAGAACACACAAAATAAAGCATGCCTAAAAAATGAAATAATAAATCAGCAAAGAGAGGGTTTCTAAGTTTTCTAGTGTAGCAAATACAAATTTAACCCTTTAAAAAAGTTCATCTGTTACTGTAATAGATCTGAGAGAATTTTTGACGCACGCATGATCCATATTCCGGTTATGTATCCATAACATACTTAAAATCCTAATTAAAGGTTTTGTTTAAGTTATTCTCATGTTATACATAAGGTAAGAAAGAAGTTGCTTAAATTTTATCTTTACACCATAAATAATTAATGATAACAATAGCTAAATTTAAAGTTTCTTTTGAGATAGCAAATCTGAATGTTATTAATTTCAGTATTGAGTTACATAATAGTGTTATGATAAAATAGATTATTTCTCAGTTAATTTTTAGTTACAATCACATTAGGCCATTTCAGAATCTAACAGAATATACACCTAATAACTTCTCATCGAATACTTAAATAATGGAATGATAAATTCCAGTCGTTACATCATACGTTCATAATCTCAAGAAAAATATTACAACGGCATTTTAAGTGCAGGTCTTTGCCTTTAACCTAACACCATAGTAAATGATTATGCTTTACCTTTCTTAAATACCGAATAAACTTTTGAGTCGCTAAATCCGGAAGTGACTTAAATCCCTATTTGAATCTATTTCTCTTTGGATTAATCTTTTTACAGAAGTGGTTTATCCCTTTCTTTGTCAACACATTCCCTATTTCTGCTGTGTGTGAGAGATCAATAAAAAAAAATATTTCAAGAGAAGCAACGGAATTCGATCTAAAAGAGGGTGGAGCATTGCTGGACATAGCTGGAGAGAATGGCTTAGAGATGGACAAATTTACCAAGCCCAAGTCAGCTGGTGGTTACAAAAGAAAGCGAATGGAGCTCTATAACACTGTGGTATTTCCCAGGTGTATCCTTACAACACACAGAGCTTTTCAAAACGCTTTGTAACAATAATCTGTGTGGAGGCACGTTTCCGAGGAGCATGCCACCTTTTATAAAGCCGCCCCTTTCGCTATTTTCAATTCCCGATCCTCCCCCTGAGGCTTTTAAAGCACCTGATTGTGAGTCGTGACCAAACAAAGGGGCCGATTCGCGGGCAGAAGGTCCGACCCTGCAGTTAATGAAAAACATGTGCAAAAGCTACGCAAGAAAAATGTTACAATTAACCGGATATTATGTTAGTATATGTTGTTTGATTGACGTGACCTTGAGGCACATCTCACTTTTTTGAAAAGCTTGCGAATTTTCAGAATAAGCAATTTAGATTCTTAATTACTGTAATGGCATGCTGTAGAAACGTTGCTGACATAGTTCCATAGCCCATTCTCAAATACGGAGTTGAAAAGGCAGAGGTTAAATGACGAATTAGAATTATTATTTTTTTTAAAAGACCGTGTGTTCCTCTAGACATTGCATTAGTGGGTTATAAACATGAAGCAAAAAAAGAGATGCCATCGAGAAAGTGCCAACAGACTTTTTAGCAATCTATCAGCATATAGTCAGAAGTACTCCTTCGCTGTCAAGCTGGAACATGACTTTTCATTGGCCATACAAAGGAGGGGTAAAATATGTAGCGTAGGAAACTACATCATTGCTCAGCCCATACAAATTCTCCGCTTTGAAAGAGGTTTATATTTCCTACTATCACCCTTTGAAAACGTTATACATAAGAAAGAAAGGATATCTATTTCTTCAAGAGATCTTGAATCCGGCAGTAGTTTGAAGAAAACAAAAATATCAGTAAATGTACTTATCGCTATCTATAAAATTTTCATTTTCCTGGGATTTATTGTAAGGTGTAGGTACTTTAAAAGTAGTTTCTGCCTTTTATAATCGCTTGTCTTCCCAGCTAAATCCCAAAAGAAAATTATATATATATATATATATATATATATATATATATATATATATATATATATATATATATATATATATATATATATATATATATATATATATATATATATATATATAAGAGCTCGTCTGTTTGTATGTTTGTCCGCTGTAGAATCCTAGACTGTTTCATCTACCTGGACCAAATTTGGCACAGTTAAATGTTTAAGACCCGAGAAAGGTAAAGCAGCAAAAACAAAATTTTGGGCTCAATTAGTTTTTTTTAAATTAATTTTTTAATGATTTTTTGTGCCCCTAAGAGGTGCGTGTACCACTTAAATGTGGATACAGCCCCTTCACCACAACACTTTATTCACCAAGAAGAGTATTTCTGCACGCTAAAAGCTGGGCGCTGCGTTATCAGTCAAATTCCGATGTGCGGGGGAGAAGAGGGCTGATACAATATCACAACTTTCCCGGCTCTGCTTTGTGTCCTTTGTTACTTTCAGTTTTTCTCATCGCTTGTTCCGATTTACAATTTGCTTTTTCTACGGTTTTTGGCCTTAGGAAAATAAAAAACCGAATTACAATTCGCTTTTTCAACGGTTTTTGGCCTTGAGAAAATTAAAAACCGATTTACAATTTGCTTTTATACGGTTTTTGGCCTGTCGACAATAAAAAACCGAATCACCAAAGTAAGGAAAATAGGCTTCATGCGGAATCCCGCCTTACTTTGATAAAATAAAGGGGATAACGCATCTTGCACTTTACCTCTTGGGTGATGTGGAAAAAACTGCGTTTTTAAGGGAAAAATAAATAATAAAGGCAAATGTAAATTATAAAACTTATTTCTAATTAAACAGTGGATCAAATAAATCTAATTAAATTTAATTAAACAGTATCTAACAAATATAATTAAACAGTAAACTTATTCAATCCAAACTTGCGAATCACGCAACACTGTGCTATTAATTCTCAATAAAATCAGACGTATAATCAGACGAAGGTCCGCAGGCTCAGAGTTTCTTTCTTATTGTTTGTATATCATTTCAGTAGAAATGCGCTAAGCGCATTCTGTCTGGCCAGATGAACATGAAGAGCGGGTGGTGCAGTCCAGTACTTTTTTGATGGAATGCAATATATATATATATATATATATATATACACACACACACACACATGAGTGCATGTGTGTGTATGGACGAGGCTCTTCCTACTTATGGTCGTTAGGGGCACCGATACCCTGAAAGAGTTTAAATAATCACCAATTTTCTGGACCCCTCAACTTCAATTCTTAATTCTGTTAGCCACATTTAATCTACACAAAATATTAAAACAACACATTGTGCGGCAACACTTTGTTTTATAAATTTAAAATTATGAAATCAACAATAAAGTATGACACACAGACAAGGGATATTCAGAACAAGTATAGTATGTGATGTACAATTCCTGTCCTATATTTCAATTCAAGGTAAACAATCAATGCTTATAATTCACAGTTAAATTTAGTAGAGTACTTCATAGTACAATTCCGTATCTGACTAACTGTAATAATTATAGTGCAGCAGAAGGACTGAAAATCTACAACCTCATAACTGATGGCTATTTCTCATAATCAAACGCGCGAAAGTTACATTAATGAAAGACGAGGGTTGATATTGATATATATATATATATATATATATATATATATATATATATATATATATATATATAATTTTATAATCAAATAAAATAAAGTACAGATTATTGCATAGCATGATTAAATATATATTTCAACTGTAAAATAAAATGGGTGAAACGCACGAATCCTTCACGATGACTTTCGTAATGATTTTCTATTTAGACGAGATGATCGATGAATGGTTATAAACTTTCAAAATATAAAGTTGCTTTAAGCATTTCACAACCAAATTTACTGTAAACTAGTTATTTTTTACTTCACTTATTTTTCAACATCTAAAATACTTCAGAATGTATATCACTTTACAAAACAGTTTTAGCTCTCCAAGTGAGTTAAAGATCTTACAGGAGAGAAAGAAGGAAAAAATAATGTTTCCTCTTTCATTCGAAATGCTTTTCTGGGCTAATAAATAACAATTTCATGAAGTGCCTGCACTCTCATTCATATTATATATGAATAACAGGATGCGACCCTTTGTTTGTTAATGCAGTAATGCACTTCAAGTTTAGGATCATGTTTGTGATATTCAAAGAAAGAAACATTTATGTTTAAACATTCTAAACTTACAGAGTGTTAAAGAGCGCATATTTCGAGAGGAACAAAATGCAGGAGAGCTCGGAAAAATACTACAAAAGACCTGTTATGTACGCTTTCACTTTTGTTTGTAGCAGAAAAAGCTCAGGTTTCTATTGTGCAGTAAAAAATACTTTTGGCCATAAAGTAGAAATCAAAAGCAGTTCTTTGATGCAGGTATATTACGCTGTCTGATCTCTTTCAGATCCCCCAAACCGCACACAATGTGAGTAAATGTATATCAGAATCAACAATGTAAAAGAGTAACATAATACAAGAATGCACATAACTCGGTCTTTATAATGTTAACTGAAAAATAAAATCTTTCCATCTAGTTTTGTAGCTCTAAATTCTAAAAAACTGGATTTAAAATGTATAGTCTGAATTTTAAACACAATGATTATATCAGCTGTTTTTACAAGTTTAATTTTTATACCTAAATACGACTTCACGCTTTGCGTTCTGATTATTTTCCCACTTCCATAAAAATTGTTATTCTCTCAGTTTCAGTAGAATGAATACTGCTATAAAAAACACGAATGCTTGTGTTTTGGAATACGCACATAGTTATTTTCCTAAGAGTTCACATGAAAACATTGTTTTCCATTTAATATTTTCAGCCCGGAATTAAGTATATATAACAGAAATGAGAATTAATGTCATCGGACATTATACCATTCGAAGCAAATCATTATATTGTTGGATATTGACTTAGAGGGGTAATGATGGTACATAGATATATGCAAAGAAAAACATGTCTTTGGCTTCGATTCCCAGGCTAGTTTCTTTCATTTTAAGGGAAGGAAAAAATTGATAAATATGAGAAAATGTGGCAAAATAGTGAAAGATAAGATGTAACTAAGTACATATAAAACAATGACACAATTGCACAGGTTTCATGACATGACTCATGCCAACTACCTGATGATTAAACCAAGAAATTTTGTTGAAAAAATTTATTTCATATTAAAATGTATATTAAAATGTATAAAAATTGAAGTCAAATAATAACCCTCAAGTTCAGGCATATCTCCCTTTTGCGGTAATTAAATTCGTTTAGTGTCCAGTTATAATACATAACTTTGTCTATTAATTTAATACACAGAAAACCATAACGCGAATATATCAATATATGTATCTTGAATGTAAGAAGGATGGGAGTGGGGAATTTACCAATACATTTTTTATATAAACTGTCGGCATTTTCCTCAATAGTAGACAGAACTATAAACTAGAATTTCCCCTCAACAGTCGATGCAACTATTACATTTATAACTGTATACGCAAATGTATGTACACATACACACCCTTTAACTATATATATATACAGTGGAATTTCGATCGATCGTTTCCCGAATTATATAACGAATTATCGTTTTCCTGTATGTGTCGTTTACTTCACCCAGTCCACGATTATAAAGCTTTGTTATATTCCCGGATCTATCGTTCAGTTCAGTCCAGTCGGTCACTTGAAAAACGATAGATCGAGATTCCACTTTAATATATATATATATATATATATATATATACATACATATACATACATATACATACATACATATATATATATATTTCTCTGTAATTTTTATATATATATATATATATATATATATATATATATATATATATATATATATATATATATATATATATATATATAAAAATTACAGAGAAATTATTGTTGTTATTTTAAACATGCATTCATTCGAAAAAATTCGATACAAAATTGTCCATTAAAATTATTTGCTAGGTAGCAACCAACAAACACCTAAGCACAAGTATCATATTTCCATATCGTACAACGTGACTCCATATTTATCAATACTACCGCAGCCGTACCTGCATGCTTCAAATTAATGACCTTTCACTTAACACTCGGCCATTTCAAAAAGTCACCTTAATAATCATCCCCCAAAACGATCGTTTCCCCGTTACGTCGGCCGATTAGGTGGCCACAAGAACCACCTTTTTTTGTTTTATTTTTTAGGGGCAATCACATTGGGCTTTCGTCCCTCCCCGAGCATCTGACTAATCTTAAAGGAATTTCCGGTTTCTCTTGAGGGACCTGAAGCCTGCGCATTTTTTCATAAGCCTTGGAAGCTTCGCACCCGCTAGTTGTTTCACAAGTCAGACAACTTCCGTAAGCAAACAGTAAACATCTGTACGCCAGTGCTAAAAGGACGCTTTGAAATGTGTTTCCCTCCGAATAAAAATTATGTTCAAATTTCTGTAAAGAAGTCACACATCGAGCATCAAGACGGTCCACAGGTTTCTATTAATCCGATTTCATGCAAATATTGCAGGTCATCCAATCAATAATAATTTGAATGATCAGGTATTTCAACGATGAAACGCATTTCGTATCCGATGCATGAGATGCATTATATTTTTTTTGGGGAAAAAAAAGATGTTATGAGTAGCATTTTGTGCAGATACCTTCCTTTTCTTTTTTTTCCCCCAAGAAATGCTCATTAGTTCGTCCCTTTTGACTTACATTTACTTTAAAAATATATTTGATTAATTGTGAGCAAATCGAGAGCAAGCGGATTTTTAATTTGTTTGTCATACTGAAAAAAATTGAAGCCTTAATAATAATCTCAGCCATAATTCTCCCTGTCTGCATCATATCCCATTGCTGAATTATTCATATTAAAAGTTCACAGAAACACATTATTCACTTGAATTTGATCTTTCTTTAAAATTTATATTATGTTTAAATTATTAAATACGTTAGTCATACTCTTGTGCTAAAAATTTATGTAGTGCGGGAAACATCTCTTTATAAATATTCTACAACAAATCATAATTACCCCCCCCCCCTTCCCTTTCTGTATTTGAAGGATATTCTACGCATATTTTGAAATCAAAGAAACGAATAAACAGGTTCTCAATTCCCACTACAGGTGAATTTATATTTGTTAATCAGGGGGAAAAAATGGTTTAACTATGTGCGATTCTTAGTTTAAATTTATTTGTATCATCCATAAATAATAAAAACAAAATCGATTTTTTTCTTTTAAATCTAATACCACCCCTATACGTAGTTCAACATAAAAATATATAATTTCTCTGAAAACCCGTTGTTTAAAACAATTTATGCTTCTATATGCCACATTTGGTTACATTTTAGAGGAATAAATATATAGACAGCGCAAAAGAAAAGTAAAACTGGTTAACAGAAGAACATAGAGGGAGACATCCAACTATCTTTTGTGCTAACGTGTTTTCATTAGTTTAAATTTATTTATTTCTGCACAGAACACTTAATACGGCTTCCCTTTATTAAACAGTTAATTCCCTTTAAAACGGCCCGATAGCATGACTGTCCATATCAGGCAATAGTGTACAATTACCTGAAGGCATTCGGCACCCAGGTCTTTCCCTAACATTCTAAGCGTCCCGATTCTTTTGCCGAGCCTTATTTGACTTGGGTGATAATAGGCCACAAGATTACGGACAACAGCAAAGAAATAGGTTTTACTTATATTGCGTTGGGAGTAAATTAGCAGGGATGGGTGAATTGCGGAACATTGTTGACATTGATAGATGTGATATTTAATCTATTAAGCATTAGGAGAATACTTCATATTTCACGCCGAACTTAAAATAGAAAGCAATAAAAAAATTTAATATGATATAGAGTAAAGATAAAGGAAATGTGTGAAAAGTAATTATCTGAAAAAGAAATGTATTTAAGTTAAGCATTTATAAAAAACGGTTCAAAAGATAATATAAAGCATACGATATAATAGAATGGGAAGATAAAAGATTTTTTTCGTATTGTTTTCTTAAAATTTCTGACGCAGAATTTAGCGTTTAATGTGCCTTTTATACACCATGCAGTATAATTTTTATATACTATGCTAAACGAGAAAAAAAAAATGTATGAACTAGAATAAACGTCCTGGACTGCGAAATTTTTAAAGCCACTAAAATATTTGAGAATTAAAACACTTTTTCCTGCAAACTTAATTCGCAAGCTGGTTTTATTATTAGAAATCTTGTTTATGTTTGAGATCACATAGAAACCAAATTTATAGGTTGTAAATTGTTTCGGTAATATTTTTATATGGCAAAATATGGCAAGTGATGGATTTATGCGAGATATTTTTCCTATTTTTACGAGGGACTTAATAAAGAAGAATAATGAAGCTTATAAATCTTTGCTGCTGTCATTATTTTGAAGGTACTCGTGGATTTGATACCATGGGAAAACAAACCTTTTTTTAATCAATTTTTTCTCCTGTTCTATAATTCTCTTACACGGTACTCAAATTCGAAAGCTACAAATTTCGCTATTTTACTAACGATGTTTAGAGGTTAAAAAGTGCAATCAAAGCTACATTTCCCCATCAAATTTTGCAGGAGACTCTAAGCTATTGTAGCAAGTTTTAAAGACTGAATAAATCATGAAATTTTGAAATTTGTTATAAATAATGTCAAAGGATTTTAGATCAGTTTTATTTGTTGGTGAGAAAAAAAAATCGTGAGATCAAGTGGTCTAAAAATTAATCTTAAAGGAAATATTTAAGCATATTTAGTACCAGCTTTGAATAAGTTTTAAAAATATTTCATAAAAAATAACTGACAAAATTACCTGGATTATAAGAAATTTTATTATATACATTATAATATTATATAATAATTATATATAATTATTATATATTTTATGCATGAAATTTATTATGTATTTTATAACCTGGATTATAGGACAAGTGTACGAATCAAAGATGAACCAAACACTCAGTCTATCTTTATATGGAGACACTTCTATTGTGTACTACAATATGAATAAAAAAAGAAAGAAGTCTCATGTAATCACTCGTATTTTCTGGAATTTATATTCTTTTCGATATGTTAGAATTGATGTCCAGAAAATTACAAAACAAGAATAGAACAAAATTATAAAAAACGTCCTTTTTAAAAACTATTTCATTTTGACAGTTTAACGAACATTTCTGTTTATTTAAAAGTACATTTATACAAACAAGTATAGTTGATTTTTCTCTTTTCAAGCGTATCACAGTAAAGATAAGAGTGTACTAATGCACCAGAAGGAATTAAGATTATTGTGCGATTTTTTTTACAGCAAATCTAGTTTCAGTCATTAAATGAAAAAAAGTCATATTTAAGACAATTCATATAAATAGAAATGCTCCAGTTTTCTTAAGAATTAATCAATGTTTTACATCCATGCAGCTGTAAATGTTCATTTGCAATTAAAGACTGAAATTTTTAATATTCAACGGAAATACTGATATGCCTCTTTTAGAAATAAATGGCTTGATAAATCTGTATTAAATTTAAAAATATAAAATTAACGTTATGAATTTAACAAATGTGTAGGGCTATTCTCTCTGGATATATACTCGTGTTAAATATAATACATAAAAGAAGGTCATTCAGTTGGTAAAAATACGAGTGTAATGACATGCTGTATGACTCTAAAACATGAAATAACATGTAATTAGAATGTCATATTGTTTTTATATCTCAAACGAACATTATCATCACATTTTAATTATTAATGTCGATAAACATGTTACAATGCATTGCTTTGGAAATTTTAAAGAAATATTAAAATGATCTTATGAGCCAAAAAAAAAAGAAGAAATAAAACTTAGCATTTCGATTTACTAAATAATCTCTTTTGCAGTTTGGAGCATCGTTTTAGAGACCTAAAGACATCAATCACTTCTTTTTATACATCAGGGAGATTTACCATTTTCTTTTAGTCTCTTCATTGGCAAAAAAGTATTCGAACACACTCGACCTCTTTATTTATGCAAAGCTGATAAGTTTTAGGGGTGGAAAGACAGAGAAAACTGAGCCTCCCCTCATCAATTTACTACGAATATTTCATTTCGTTACGCAAAGGTATTTTGGAAATAGAAGCTCCCTTAAAAATAAAAAAGAAGTGAAAAATGAAAAAAGTGTCTCGCTAGTTCCTCTAGACAGCTCGAATACCCTTCACGGTCCTAAGAACAGTGAATACAAGTCCCTGTCAGAACTGTCATATCGATGCAGCAACTGATTTCGTCAAATGTCAGTTTTTCTTCCTCTTCTTCTTCGCCATTCTTTCTTTACTTCTTTTTATGCTCATTATGACCAGCATACCTACCCCCCGCAAGAGCCCCCTTCCCTGCGCTAGAAAATCCTCAGCTAATAAGGACGGAGTAGCTTCTTTTTTTATGTTAGTATGTGATATGTATTTATATTTATTCGTTAAATCAACGAACACTTATAATTTGACAAGATACGGTGCAGTTTTCAAATTTCCGGTGCAGTGCAGCACATTGGTGATTCGCAGTGACAGCCTGGAAGGATTTTTTTCGTTTTTTTCATTGAGAAATCACTGGCGACAAGGCACGGAATGCGGCAGCCTGTCGGTAGCATTAAGCGAGACAAATGGAGAAGAATCCCAGGTAAGAACAAGTAAAAAAAGCAAAGAACGAATAAAATCAGACACAGCCATCAGCAAAACTGCATATAGTAGTGCTTATAGTAAGAGGAATAGAGGACCACAAAAAAGTTCCAAACATTAATAAAATTATCAAGCATATCATGCAAGGTGCAACGCTATGCATACTAATTGCGTTTTAAAAGCCTAACACGTTAGAATACAGGAATGTGAACAGGTTTATTCTGATTTCTAAATCAAATATTCTGTTTGGGAGAGAGCATCAAATTTATATTGCTGCTGATTTTGCAGATCAAGAAACTTTGACGCTCTTTATTTTAGTAAGCTTTAGAATTCAAGGGATATAATAGAATTATGGGGGAAAATTAAACCTAGAAAAAAATTCACGTACATAGACGAGAAATATTTTGCTCAGAAATGAGTTAATAAGAGGCTGTAAAGCAACTTATAGACATGGATTACAATATACAGTTAAATTAATTACATTTAAATCAACCATTTGGCTATATAGTATTACTTTTGAACAAGTAAATAAATTCTAATCAAATAAAACCAATGAAAAATGCATGAAACCTTTTTAAAGACTATACAAGGAATTAAAAGTATTTTAAATTTCTGAAAGTAAAGCTAAATCCGAACAATCAAAGCAACAGATCAAGTAATTTGTCCAGGTATAAAAAAAATGTAAAATAAGAGTATCTATTGTCCAAGATTACTTTAAAAAATTCTTACAAGATACATTTTAACTGGATTTCAACAAGATAATAAACAGTTCGATGCGGAAACAGTATGGAATCCTACAATATTATATTTTTCACCGATCCGTCAGTTATACAATTTTAACGCAACCAATCATGTGCGACGAAGTTCCGGCTTGCAAATTCCACCGCATTTTTTTTCATACATTTTTGTTTCAAGAGAAATCAAAAATACATTATAGTACCAACACGCACAACACCATATGTTAACATTGTACTTTCAACATCAATACTAAACAAATGATTGTTTGTAGAAGGTGAGACGCTCGAGACAAACACATTTTGGTGCAGCACAAGCATCCACACCAATGAAAAAAATAGAAAGCAAAACAATGAAGGATTAGAATAAAGCCTGAGACATATGTAACTGATGTGGCATGAAATTTGTCTTGCTTATAGCTACCGTCAAAAACACAGCTAAACAATACAGTAAGTACTTAAGTAGAAAAACGTGAATTTCAAACGGAAGTAAAATTCCCTTAAAATATATAAATATAAATATTTCTTCAAAATGGCTTCTTTTATAATTTCCTAATGAGGGGAATTTCTGGGCATGCTAGTTTTATACCATCGTCAGTTTACCTTTACGATAAGACTATTTACAAACAACTTTGTTTCTGAAGAAAAACCAATGCGAAAAATGTTTTCAGATTTTTGGCTTCCATCTCCTTATCCTTAAGTTTTTGGTTTCCTTATTAATTGAGCATATTTTGTAATAACATTTTAAGCCTCCTTCCTCCCCAACACCCACACATACAAACACTCCATTTATCTGAAAGACTATCAAGATGCCGGCACATAAATATTATGAAAGTGAAAATTTGGATTGCTTTAAACTATATATCTTTAACAAGTTTTGAATAATTCCACCAGGAAATATGAAAAGTATGATTACTAATTTGATCTAAAATTCTTTTTTTTCTTTGAAATGAGCCACAAAGTTTGCGTAAAAATCATTATTATAACTATAATGAAAGTTAAGGAGAGTTACCGCTATTAAGCAAAAGAATTAAAAGCATATTTACTGATTTAACTTATACACTTGGATTACTTTCTGTTATTATGAAATTTAAATAAGGAATTTACTTCACTCGATTCAACAAAAATTAAATAAAAGTATTTTGACCTTTGTAAAATACTTTCACCATACACATATTTTAAAAAAAAATGTTGATTTTGACTTTTCTACAAGTACGCTTCTAGTTTAATATTTTGATCCAACAGTATTATTCCCTAAATGTATGTATTATATATATATATATATATATATATATATATATATATATATATATATACACACACACACACACACACACACACACATTCACACAAGTCAGTTCAAAAGAGACAAAGAAACAGGATGAGAGGGACATAAAAATGCTAGGCCGCAATGGCTAGTGATTTATTAGTACGTTACTCATATGGAATTATATTTAAAATATTTAAAATTAGGAGCGAGAAGCTAATTTTATACAGCCGATATAATCATTTTATTTCACTTTAAGCACTTGCACTAAGAAAAGCATAAAGCTTTTCTTAGTGACTTAGTTATTCAGGTGCTTGGATATTATGAAAAGTTCATTGTATATCGCGTGTTTTTATAAAGTGCTATTTTTGCTAGCTACACTGAATTAGCAACATATTGATTAAAACACAGTAACTGCACAAAAAATTTTCTTAAAGTGATCTTAAGTTTAAAATATTTTAAATTGAATGTTACTGAAGGTCGTCTCTTAGACGTATTAGTTACTATAAAAGACATCAAAGCATATAATATGGTTCACCCGAAGGAAACAAAAACTAACTTATTTGATGTAAGATGTTATTAAGCATTTAACTGAATTAATTTCCTTTAGTTTCTTACTATCCAAATTATCAATTTTCAGGTTAAAGAAATCTTCAAAGCTACACTGATTATTTAGTTTTCATTTTTCACGTAAAAAAGCAAAATATGATCTTCCAGTTACTTTTCATCACTTCTTTTTATTACGCGAGAAGAATGAAGTGAAATGAAGTGCGCTGAATGGCAATAAGAGTTACATCTACAAAATGATAGCTCTGTCCCATGGTGACCAGAGCTCCTTCAGCCAGGTGTCTGATGAGCTTTCCACCTGTTGACCCCTCACCTCGCTAGCCCTCAGTTAATTCTTTACACTGACAGCTAAGTTAATACACAGAAAAGAAATCTGAATATTTTTACTAGCACGTATTACAAGTAGGGGGGACATAACTACGATTAACCCTTCTATTCTCGAGCATAAATCAGATTTTTTACAAATGTGTCTTTATGCGGTATCTGAATCAATAAAAAAACATACATGCATATGCAGAAGAGTCCTTTTTAACAATCCTCTGCCTAGACTGACGTTTGTATATGAAAATTTAAGTACATAAATATACACACATGACAATACACCATTGGCGGCTCTAAGAGGGGGGGGGCAATAGGGGCAATTGCCCCTCCCAAAAAAGCCCGGCATATTTTTTTTTCATAGCCTAAAATTATATAATCGTAGACCGAATACTAAATGAGATTAAATTTAAAATGAGACGATGTTTATTTCTTATTTATATATATATATATATATATATATTGCCCCCCCCCCCCAGAAAAAAACTCTGGACTGGAGCCGCCCCTGCAACACACCACACGAAAACACACACATACATACATACATACATACATGCATACATGTATATTGAAAATGCAAAGCAAACTTCATGTTTCAGGTACTTATAATATATATATATATATATGTATATATATATATATATATATATATATATATATATATATATATATATATATATATATATATATATATATATATATATATATATGTGTGTGTGTGTGTGTGTCTTTAAAAAAATATTATTTTCGATGTAAGAAGTACCCAAGACTGTACAATGGTTTAGAAAACACTTTTAAAGCATCGGACAGACTTGGGTACTTCTTACATTGAAAATAATATCTTTTAAAGTGACATAAGCAAACAAATTCATCTTGGAAAAAATTGACTTAGGCACGTCTTGTACCAAGCCACAGATATATATAGAGAGAAGGTGAGTTTAGTTTAGTTTAATTTTCATAAATTTTCAACAATCCTAAATTTGTTATCGAAAATCATAAAGAAAAAATTCTGGAGTCATGTAGCTTACTTTACGTAAGAATAACGGATATTTTTGGTACATTCAATTCAAAACGACCCCAAAGTACAAGTATATATTCCATAAAAATGTAAATGAAAACAAATACGAAAGCGAATAATCTGTAGCTGCGCAGTACACAGTTTTTTCGCTAGCCATTTCTGAATTTATAATGTCCTGTTGAGAACAAAAGAGTCACGAGTAAAAATCATAGACATTAAGCATTTTCCGATAATGTAACCAAAGATGCTTGACTACGAATCATCTATGAACGTAATCCTAATACTTCTATACGAAATCTTACAGAGTGACGTACTTTTGGGTATGCAAATGACTGCTAAGATTTATTTCAGTGCTCTGTCTTCCTCTTCTCCCTCCCCCAGACGTAGATCCTGAGAAGAGGTCAAGGTTGTCGGCCCCATTTCAAGAATTTCTGGATACGCCCTTGCTCTCCCTTTCTTTCCAAGCTTGCACACACATGTATATGTGTCACACATGTGCTGCACAAATGCACAAAACAGTACCGAACCCATAGTTAGGCGAGATTCTTAGCCTTCAAACGCACCACTGAAATTAGCATTTAAAATAAATTTATCTCTGTACTGCACAAAATCTTTATGAAAAGGGGTAATCATGGTTGTTAGATAAGTACAGTAATAAAAGCTCTCTAATCAAAGTATTAGTTCTTGGAGTAGGGATTATAGGTTAAAATAATTAAACAAACTGATTGCGTAAAGGCTCGCTGCAATTTATATATAACAGGATATATATTAAATTGGAAAAAAAAAAAAATCTGGTTTATCTTGATGCCTTGATAAATATATTCGTCTTACAATTTAGAAAATAATATTTTGTAGATACGAAAATGAATAAAAATATATTACGCTATAGAAACATTTGTTTTTATTTATTTATTTTTCTTTTACTTTAAAGAACTCAAAATACAGTGAGCTCATCAAATAAATCAGGAGTGCTGAAACAAAAATGGGTTTTATTTAATAGCAGAACATATGAATTTTTTCACATATGCTTCCTTCAACTATATTTAATAAGAGTGAAGATAAATAGCTTGATAACCTTTTCTATATATATTCTAAATATTTTCTTTATACCAGATTAAAAGTTTGAATGATAGCATTTTGTTAAGAATGAAAATGAAATAAGTTAAAAGTATAAAAACCACATAATTTAGATTCAAATTGCCTTTAATGCAGAATAAAATAGTGTTGGAATTTAAAATTTGGTACTTATAGGTTTTTCCTGTTGCTAAATTCCATCTTCGACCTAACATCGAGACCAGTATGACATCACTGGAGGTCAATCTAAGGGAGTGTGCGTCGTATTACAACACAGTCTGGGCAAATGTAAAAATAATAATGTGTCCATCCTACACTTCAACTCTCGAGATATGAACTATCTGAGCAACTAGTAACTACTCAGCCCTTATTTCTTTTTCACATGCAATGTAAAGGTAGAAATATATCATCATGTGTGCGGAGTTCTATATTCAAGTTTCTGCGGATTGAAAGGAATGCCATGAAAATTTAATTTGTTTTCCAAATGGTATTCTTACATAGACAGATCACACTAATCGGATAATGCACCATCGGTAAAGTACACAGCTTCGCAGTTCGGGAGGCGAACTAACAATCGGTCGCTACAGTGGCACCCGACAACTAGAAAAAATTATAACAGACTGTCAGGTCAAAACGTACTAAAATAACTAATAGCGGGTGGAAAATGAGCAGTTTCAAAAAGTAAATAAATAAGAATAACCATGAATATGCCACCTGTGTCGATGACCTCAAAAAGAAAGGGGGGGGGGAGAGATGTCAGAAAAGATATTGCGAAGGGTCTCAACCCCTCATATGAATGATAATTGACAAACATATGACAAATATTCCCAGTGGGAAAATAACTGAAAAAAATTAAATTAATTAAAAATATATCGTCAACTTACAGCATTATTAGCCTCAATAATAAATGGGAGAATGGTATGAGCTTTAGATATCAGACTTCTTCATTTCATCGAAGCATAACTAGCATTATTTGCAGCTTGAAAATTCGAGGTCGTTTACAAATTCCCTAGGTTTAGTTGGTCAAGAAAAAAAGTAATTACAAAATTTTATGTACTATTATAAATTGCTCTAGGTATTATTCCTCTAGGTTTATTTTACATCCGATTCTTACGATATTTAAAGTGTAGAATAATATGAAAGAAGAAAATGAAAAAAATACGTAAACTAGAGAAGCTTACGTAACAAGACTGACATAAACCAGATAAAATATGCCTTACAAAGTAGGATTAAGCACAGAAATCGCTATTACATAAGATGCATTTTAGAAGTATCGCAGTAAATCAAATTGTAACGCTTGATATAAAAATTCAACTTCTAAAATATAAAACGCTTATATACATACTGCTGTAAAGGATATATTTACACTTTATAGTTCCTTATCATGGAATTTTAAAATAGTTCCTCTGCCGACATCACGATGAAATGAGTTTTTACCCCTTCTGTCACGATTTATGTCAGGTCACCATATACCTCAAAGATGAATAGACAAAATGGAGTGTTGGAGTGCAAATAAGCTCATATCCTTCAACGTGTTTTCCATATCCATCAGATAAAAGATGGACGATAAGAGCTGGTGTGTGTGTGTGAGCAGGTTAAAAGATCATATTTGCAGGAAGAATACGACATGGAGGAGTAATTATGACAAAGCGCCCTATCCAAGCTGTAAAGATAAATTAAAGTTAAGTTGCGTTAATATGAAGAATACGGAGTACTTTCCACTCCCACACTCAATCCATCTAATGATGCCGTGGATACGAAAAATTGTAGGGATCCAAAAAAAAAAAAAAAAAATTCAACGAACAGGATTGCTAATTCACCTTCGAAAAAATGAAAATGCTTTTTCCTTTTCCAAAGAAAAGCTTTCTTTATGATATAAAAGAAGCAACATTTCAAGATTTTGTTTTAATTTTTTAAATATATGTTTTGATCGATAATTAAAAAATATCAGCTCATTTAAAACAAACCCTTTTTTCAACTGGGCAAATAAATGTTCTGTGATGGTATTTTTGTATACATCAGGAGGGAGAATTGCGTTGAATAAAAATCAGACTTTTATTTGCTCTAAACCATACGGAATCGTTGCTTCGCTTTTTAAACAACAAAACTACGAAACAAAACAGGCACTAACGATGTGATTTGTCTTTTAACAAATTATAGTAACACTTTAAAATATGAGTGACAAACAGGTGAATCAAAGTTACTCGAGGATTTTTGCACCATGTCAATGCAAGAGATTATGCCGACAGATCAAATTCATTCCCTTTTGTAACATAGCATTCGACAACGTCACACGTCAACTGAGACGTCAAAAAAGGGTACACGTCAACAGATTAAACAATAAATTCCAATTTTATTTTGTACTTTAATTTTCATAAAAAAATTTAATATATACTTTTTATTTATGACCAGAATCTTTATATATTTTTTTTGTTTTTATTGAGCAATTTTTTGGATAAAATAGATAAATCTTAGCAGGTAAGTTGTAGGACATAGGATTTAAAAAGTTATAAAATAATTATTTTGCAAGGACAATCTGCCAGCAATGGCAATAGAACCTATTTATCCTGATTTCGAGGATGATGCTGGCTTGATTAAGCTTTCCAAGTAATCAGAAAATTTCTCTTTTGAAGATCTTTTCCTGACATCTTTCCAACCCCTCTTTTTGAGGCCTTCGACAGTGGTTGTTGGACTTAAATTCATTTAATTTTATTTTCAGTGATGTTGAATTATTTTTCATAATGTATTTGGTTGTGTGTTTACCATAGATTCATTACCGATCTTTCCAATGGTCTGATGTCACTGCAACGACAGAACTCAGGATTCAACCCAGGTCTTCTAACCTCGAGATCGATGTTTCCCATCCTTGTGATGTCAGGAATTCTTATTTTTTCACTGTCTTCCCTTATCACATCTCTTTCAAAACAAATTTCGATCCCAAATAAGGAACTAATCCAAACAATATTATTACGAAATATAACATTAAAATCCCATGCTATAAAATAAAATTTACGAAATAAGAATTTATCACTAAAAATAAAATATATATATATATATATATATATATATATATATATATATATATATATATATATATATATATATATATATATAAGTTACTGTTTTACTAACGAATTTAAATCCAAGCTCTTCCATTTAGTGCGTTACAAGGCAAATAAAAAAACTATAAATATTATGTTTAATTTTCTTTAGAGTGATCCCAAAGCTTTTCAAGAGCGTTAAAATTGATCGCAACTGTAGACAAGTCGGCCACCCCTGGTAGAAAAGCAAGAAAAATATAATATTACACAAGAACATAATATTACACAAACTAAATCAAGAGTTTTGATATTAACTTGTAAGAGTTTAATGTGTCCTTGAAAGCCAGGTCAGTGACCACGGATCAAAAGCACTGCGAATGATGGTGCGACTGGATGATTTAGGCCGGTGATCGATCACGGAAGTTGCTCAAATCAGTTGTCGAATACTTCTAAAATTGGACTGCTTGAGATTTTGCTTTGCACATTGGGGTTCTAATCAGATCTTGAACTAAAAACTCACGGCTTTTCTAAATCTGTTTTCGACTTTTTAAAGGCTTTTGGGGACGACATTCCATGTAATTTACGCAATTACATTAAAGTCCTTTCAAACTGATATTTAATAAGTGGTAATACAAATAATTTAACAAAAGGAAATATAAAATTTAATACATTCAGGTTTTGCTTTTCGTTTTTGTATAAGCTCTTAACGCGGAAAAGCTTCATAATGGTCAATATATACTGATAATTTTAACCTACCCCCCAAAAAATTCCAGTGCGTCTGGAATTCCACGAAAATTATATTGTAGTACATATAGTTCAATAATTACAAAAATATCTGGGTGTGTCAGTGGCCTCTGAACAAAACAACTCTTTCACATAGATACGTATTCACCTATTTTGTTTATATTTTATAAAATCATAAACCTGATCTAATAACTTTTAGTGCTATATTTTTAATGCTGCTTTACTAACGCAAAACAGATTAAATATATCTAATCTCACTACTTCTGAAAGAGAAAAATGACAGCATTTAAATTTTAAAAGATTTGATTAGTTGCTTCATAAATGCGAAAATATTTCGATTATTTTACAGAAGCATTTATTTTGTTTACATTGTGAAAATATCAGAATTAATAAATTTTACAGTGTGTTTTTGATTAGATGTAACCCATTTTCTGATAATTCCCCGTTGTTATGATACTTCTGTTTAAAACAAGTAAAATTACATTACTTCATTGACTGCAATGTACAAGGGACGGTTGGATGCACTTAATGAACTAGATTTTTTTTTAATTTGTTGAGAGTGATATGAACATCACAGTTACAAAAACAAATTATGGTGCTATACTTAACAATAATGTATATATTTGGAATATTCATATATACATACATTGCATCCAATGAGATTACAAACCAACTCCGTCAGCATTTCATTGAATATCTAATAGTTTCCTCAGATAACTTTATTACCGGAAGCAAATCTCTCAGTACGTTTTACGCACAATTTCCCGGTTATTTAATATTAATGCATAACATGAAAAAAGAGTCATGAGTTAAAGGTATGCCTCGTCAAGCATTTGCCACGAGAAAATTAAAAAAAATTTAAAAAAAGTAGTATGAAAGGTGTGACATCCCTTAAATACTAAATTAATTTTAGAATGTATTACACTCTTAATTTCCAAGGAATTACTTTACGCGGTGGGAAAGATGTTAGTGTTTGTTCACTAGAAAGTGTAATTTATTTCAGGAGTTGAACTTAAGGTTTTTGGGCGCGGGTGTTATACCATGCAAGTTGAAAAGTCTAGGCCCGAGGTTAGTTTTTGAACCACAGCTGAAAACCTGGAGAGTAACACTCCATTCAGTCTGAGCCTACATATAATATTACCTCCTTTTTAAAGAAAAATATTGCCGTTCATAAAATCTCGTTGAAAAAATTACAGGTTTAGAGAAGATGGATAGGCGTCTAGTGGCTAAGCCGTCTATTACTAGAGCGGAAATCGAAGGTCGTCGACGAGCTAAGTGCCAACTGCGCGCCGATTATTCGTACAATTATAACTAAAACTCTACAACAAAAATGAAGATTCACGGGAATTGCTATTCATGTATAAAACTGGAGAGCTCGAAGAGGTGACATTACCTTTTTGTTAAGAAAAACTGCCGACAAGTGTTCCTCCCATATAAATACAGAGTTTCAAACCAAATAGAGAAGTACATGTTCAAACTCCCAATTGACTTAAAAGAAAACCCCGGTTAAAAGATCATAGTTAATACGAAATATGTTTCAGACGAAGTTTAGTTTCTTTTCTGTTACACCAAATAGCACACTTTTACATTGATTTCAACTATAGATTAGGTAATAGGGAGTTTGAAGTCTATTATTATTGTTATTAATCTTCCGTTTTTATGCGAGTCATAAGACTGAAATGCTGTTCATTCCAGAAAGTTACACACACAGGTTGGATATGTTTTCTAGCTAACATTCTAGCTATCCTTCTAGCTAAAAATTACCATCATTCTTTTCAATTTTATTTTTGAAGATGCCAAAAACTACCAAAATATTATGAAACGTCTTATTCTATACAACCAGTCAGCTTTCAATAATCATTAGAGTACAGTACGTGACAATAAAAGCGTAAATTCAGAAATTCAGTTTATTCAGATGTGTTGGAGGATAGATGAAAGAAAGTTCAGCAAAGGAAATCTTTATTCATTCTTTGGTGAATTTATCATGAATGCACGGGACGTAGTTCCCGAAAAAAAAATTTAAAGCATGCAACTTATTCTTAATGAACGTAATTAGATGATTGAAAATCAAAAATATTAAGTAAAATGTAATCAAATGTAAGCAACATTTACGCTAAACTTTAAATCCATGAAACAAACTTAAGTTCAAAAGAAGAAAATAATAAACTTTGACTTTTATTCCTGATGCTAATCATGTTTAATGTCATAAGGTACTACAGCATATATTTTATAGAAATAAATTTTTAAATACAAATCATATAATCCCATGAATTTAGTGAGTACATTCTTGATTTAACAGCAAGCAAGAATTAATTTGCCAATGCTCAATTTCCTATCAGTATCATCTCATTTCATTTTGCAATCTTTTCTGTGGTAGTTTCTATTAGTATCGACAGTTGTCTTCTTCTAGTTACTAGGGATGCGACATCGATGTCGATGTTTTTAACATCGATTTATTGAAGCCGATGTTTTTTTAACATCGATGTTTTGTGCTCGATGTTTTACGTTGTCTCGATGTTTTTTTTTAATGAAAAAGTACCGTAATATAAAAAATTTACCACGTAGCATAATTTTCACACTCAGTAAATGTAAGTCTGAATTCTGAAAAGGACGAATACAAAAGGGGGAATGATTCCTTGGCAAACAGACAAATGGCAATTAACAACCAATGAACCAATCAGAGCGCTTGGAATGTTCCTGACACTCCAGAACCTTCCATGGGGTTTTATTTTACAAATAGTATATACACGAGTGCATCCATTTAAGTCTTTGTTTTGTGATGGTTTTATATAAGTTGACGTTAATTTTATTTGTAAGATGCCTCCCAAAAGTACCGTTTGGAAGTATTTTTACAAAACCTCTGACAAATTGGAGAAATGCAATATTTGCCTTAAGTCCTTCAAAACTTCTGGCAATATACACGAATTTATCTGGACATTTGAAGGCAAAACATGGCGGTATTTACAACGAGAATTTTGAGTCATCAATGTAGCCCAAAGCAATCAAGTTTTTGTCATTTGTGCCTGCCCAATCAGAGAGTAAAATTAAATCACCCCCTCCCCCCACGACTAACGGAAGTAACATTAATGTTAAAGATTACTAAACCAGTTTTAAAAAATGGATGTTCTAAAACATCGATGTTTTGTTATCGATGTCGCATCACTACTAGTTGCACTAACATAATCAAGTAAATTCTTATCAGTACGTTAAAACATTTAAAGGAGGTCACAAGACTTCCACGTTTCTAATATATGTAATATATAAATTATTTAGAAATATTAACTGCAAAGGCAAAATATATATATATATATGATATTCTACAGTAGGTCCTGTCTATGATATTATTTTTTCTCCGTTTTAATAACTTCTGCTTCCGGGTGTGTTTCCTTTACAGGCTCAACTTCTAAACAAGCCACAAATTATGAATTAAGAAAAAAAAATTTATTTCACCACTTTGTGTATTATTATAAAAAAGCTAATGAACAGTATGTTTTCATTTTTCTTTACCTCTTTACGATTATAACTCAATTATCATATTAATTTCTGTTCCTGAGTTTCTAATTAAGATATGAGAGATATCATCGATCATAATTTTACAGAAAGTCACATAAAAGAAAATTGTTTATGAGTCCCATTCCTTTAAAATTTGCCTCGATATTAAAATTCATAATTTTCAAAATATTACAAAATCTGTTGTTCTAAATCTTTTTTTTTTCTTTTTTTCTTTCCCCAATGCGGAGGCACTTGTCGTGAAACATTCGCCTATACTACGCCGCAAATTTTACTGCCCATTTTAGCGGGGCACCATATAGGCGGACAGCATTACCCCCTATGAAGGAACGACACGAACGAAGGCATTTGTGGCAACGTGGCGCGACGCCAGGATTCGATCCGAGCACCCTCAGCACCGAAAACCAGCGCGCTGTACCACTGGGCCGCCACAAGCCCTGTTGTTCTAAATCTTATCCCCCAAAATTTACGTAGTCCCCCCCCCCTTTTTTTTAAATGCATATTCTCAAATTTTGGCAGAATCTAATTTTACATAATGGACCAAATCCTCGAATTACTTTCCTTTTTACACTTCAAAGCAACTGCATTTTAAAATATTTACTTAGGATTTCAAATAATCAAGATATAGGTATTTCGGTTGCTTAAAAAATTGAGCACACAGACACGATTCCATTCAGCCGTTAATTATTACTCCATACAATTTAAAGAAAGAAAAACGTCAGAAAATTAACATTATTGACAATTTGCTTTTTAATAAGTTAAAAGGTACAGATTATTATTTTTCCCCTCTGTTGACTTAATAATTATCCTAAGTTTTCATTTTTACTGTATAATATACCCCGATATATTATACATTATTATTATTTTATTAGAAATATTAAAGGCATAATTGCTAACGAAATTTTTTTTCTAACAAATTGGCAATTTCCTAAAAGAAACATTTATTTTTAGCCTGTTAAAATAGTACGGATGTGGAAGTGAACGCAAAGATTAGAAAAACTAAGTTTACATAAAATATTTTTTTAATGAAAGATAATGAAAACAAAGAAATTTTGTCACTATAAGTATCACTCAAAGAGAAAAAGCATTTTCTTAGTTTTAAACTGGGGGAAAAAAACAGTGTAATACTAATAAAATAAGAATTAATTTCAACAATAAAAATTAAATTGTTAAGAATGGAATTTATATGACAAAGTTATTATCATTCATTAATAGTTCCACTTTCCTCAAATATTTTTTTGAAGGGATGAGGAAGTTCCATATTTAGTCATACGTTACCCAGAAATTTCAATTTTATCAGATGATGTTACTTTTATTCTAAGGACCTCGCAGAAAGGTATTGTTCACTTTTAAACAGAAGGAAATAACAGCTTGAAACTGAGAAAACATGAGTTATTTGAAAAAAAGTAGATTATTTTATTTCCATAATTCTTATCCATATATATAGAACAGGTCAGTGACTGACTGACTGGCTGACAGATAACGCACAGACCAAACCGCTGGACCTAAAGAGCTGAAATTTTGCATGACGTTTCTTCTTATAGTGCAGGGGTGCACTAGGAAAGATTTTTGAAAAATTCTTCTTAGAGTTTTTAGAATTAAATTTTTAAGCTGTTTTTGTAACTTTTCTTAAGTTTGCATTTAAAATAATAATCTGAGGGTTATAAAATTTATATTACGAGAAAGATCATAAAAATTCCTTAAAAAATGAGAATTTTTCGAATCTTTACTTCCATTTTCTGATTTTTGGTGAATTTTTAAAGATTAATTTTTAGAATTTAATTTATTAAATGCTGGTCACGTGGTTTCTTTTCCTTTTGTGATACTTTAAATTAATTTTGAGTCACGTGCATAACAACGAAACAAATTGACAAAAAAAAATGTTAAAATACGGTAAAGATAAAATTTAACCACCAAACTAATTGAGATTACCACCAGACTAATTGAGAAAAGTTTTTAAGAATTTAATTCAAATTAGTATGTGTTATGGATATTAAACATACAAATTAGTTGCATACATTGACCGTTGTATTTAATTTGAATATTTTCTTCTACATTATTTGGTCTATAAAAATATCCGTTACGATTTATATATATACATATACATATACATATATATATATATATATATATATTTTTTTTTTTTCATTAATTGCATACACTGACCATTGTATTTAATTTGAATGTACTCCGTAGGGAATGTACTCCGCATGGGTATTCAGCTAGTCACGCATAAAACCATGGAAAACCGAATTTTCAAAAAAATATTTTTTTCCGGAACGTAATATTTCGTTTAAGCGGCGAGGAAGTTCCATATTTAGCCACACGCCATACATACCTGTCTTTACTCAGTTCGCTTTTAACAGGTGGGGAGAACTACCCCCTCAGGTCCAGGAAAAAAAAAAAAAAAAAGAAGAAGAAAAAGGAAGAAGATTATTTTCGAGAAGCACTCTGTGAATCATCACCTGAGGGCTCAGGGGCCTCAGTCCTACTCTATTTCCATACAAGATTTCGGGCTTCACCGTTGCATCTTAAAAAATCTCGCTCTTTAACGCTGCTTTCCCCCACTTTTCCCTGTCTCTCATTCCATCTTCCAGAAGAAAATACTCCCTCCCCCCGTACAATTTCATCTCCCACCCATTCCCCTCCCGCTTAGGCTGTTTTAGTTTAACAGGCTCCTTGCTCCTCGTTGCCAGTGTCAAACTGAAAAGGTGTCTCGACTAGCGAGGAAATGTACTTGAATATGGAGAAAGAGTATAGGGAGCGTATACAAATTGGTGAAGACTTTGGGACCAATAGAGCAAACATAATATTTGCAGATTAGGAGAAAAACAGACAAGGATTTTGAAGGGGGGAGGGGGGGATTATAAAAACACTGAAGTAGAAAGAACAAAATGTAAATACACTCAAGTGAAGATAAAAATTTTGGTTTGCCGTCTCTCTAAGAGTATATGTAAACTATAAACAAGTTATACGAATAAAATTTTGTCAGCAAAGGAAATAAAATGTTGGATCTTTAGTAATATAGCTGTGATGTAGAATGGATAAAGTAAGAAATCAAAGGTATTATCAAATTTTCCAAATGCATAATAACTTGATTAATCAATAAAACCTGTTCAAGCAGAGAATGAACACCTTTGTGACTTAAGGTACAACTTTTGTACAAACTAAAGAGTAATAAAATTTGAAATATATTCATGAACTTCAAACTTAATTCACGAACGTCACTAAATATCTATTTGTTTTTGCCCCAATCGTTAAAGGGAAAGTTGTTTTGAAATACCGGGGATACTTTTAAATAGTCAGACGGGCATTTGAGTTTAGCTTCTAGGAATCATAAACAGAAGAATAACAATAATGTTTGCGACTAGTTTAGAATTGCCCAACACACACATCTCTGGGTGTGCTTCAATTTACAGGAAGCTAGAGAGAATTAAATGAAAGTACATCAGTAAACCCTAAAACTATGATCGTTTTATAGTCAATATAAATAGATTACCTTCAAGATTTATTCTATATGGCTGCTTAAAACTTTATATCTTGGCATGAAATTCCAAAACATAAGCTTGTCTTCGTTATTTTCTAATTTTTATTTGCTTCCAAATTATTTTATGAGCAACTTAATACATTCATTTGTTTTCATGGGATTTTTATTATTGTTTTGCTAGTCATGTTACGAAAATAATTTGTAGCTTATAATACAATAGCTGTTATTAATACTTTAAACTAAATAATCGGAAAATTTCGGCATTATGGTACTTCAATAACAGGCTTTACGAATGGGTTATTCATTTGTTACAATTACCTCAATAAAAAGTTATTCTAATTTTCGTATCTTCTACACGTAGTTTTAACTATCTGTGCCCGATCATATCATCTTTTAAGTTAAACTCTTTTGGAAATAAAAATATAGTTTAGATATGTATAAACCTTTAAGATATTCAGAAAAATTTAGCATTCTTCATTTCACTAAAGTGTCATTCACATTCTTTTATTTGCACATTCTTGAACACTTCCCATAAGAAAAATTTAAAAAAAAAAACGAACTCTTCGGTATTACAAACAAAATGACAGGTAAGATTATCGATCATCCTTCATGAACTTCATAGGTTATATTATCAGATAAGCGAATATTGTATCTCCCCGTAAAGCGCCGAGCCGGCTATCGGTAAAAACCAACTTTAAAAGGCACATGCATCTGTCCGACACCAGACTATCCCATCACTTTCCGGAGGTCAAGAGAAGCCTTCATTATGAGAGAAGAAAACTGGTTTTTATGCAGAAAGAAAATAAAACAAAAACACCTAACCGTCTCTTAATACGGAACAAATTCGGCCGCAAAAAATCATAGCTGTCAAAAGGAAAAGAAGAAGGTCTCTCAGCTGCGCGAAATAAAAACTCATTCCAATAACCTATTATACTCCCACTCCTCATTTTCGGATAAAAATGAACTTCTAGCCAGATCTTGCAATAAAGCTGATCTCGAGAAAAACCTGTCGCTTGTAATATTTTCCCACATTGTTGCGATATAGAAAGGTAAGGCGGTAGATTATAACAAATAGAGGGCATGAGGTAAAGCGCTCATAAAGAATGAATGCAGTGTCTTTTCTACAGAGGTCATTCTAATTATTGTAAACTGGTAAAATATGCAGTGTATATATATATATATATATATATATATATATATATATATATATATATATATATATATATATATATGTGTGTGTGTGTGTGTGTGTATATAATCTATCTATATATATATATATATATATATATATATATATATATATATATATATATGGTTAAACGGATGCCTCAGTTCCAAAGAAATTTGATTGGTCAGTGAATATCAGAGTTGAATGGGAGGAAAATAACCAGCTTCGTAGAAAATTTTAGGTGATAGATAAAATCAAAAAAGCGAGAAGTTCATTCTCGTCAACAGCGATTTTCCCAAATACCTCAAGGAAGGGTTAAACACTAGAAAGATAAATGTTGAAATTTCTACAAAATATCATTACATCAAACAATAATGCTAATATTAAATCTGAGCCAGAAAAAAAAAAATCTCTACATCCGTCCTTTAATATTAGGAAGCTCCTTTTCTTTGAATTATGTTATAACAATTGGTGATGCAGTAACCCAGTGCTTTTAGATGTTTATTAACAGGTTTCAACTGATCTTCCAATAATCAGATTTACAAATATGATGTTATAAATTGTGTTTCTTTCAAGACGGCTGAATTTTCAGTAATGGATGAGTGAAATAAAAGTATAATTAAATAAATAATCACCATTTTTTTTATTAAACAACTTTTAAATCTCAATTCTCATTTCCCAAAATTTCCCGTTAATGTAGACACAGATAAGATAAACTATAAGAGATTAATATATGTATTAAGTGACGATATTCAGCTGATACAAAGAATGTAATCATCAAGTAAACTTCAAAGATCCTTAATGTTTGCAATTAATTGAAAGTCTTAAATTCATTAACATAAACTTTAGCATTTATACCAACTTAAATCACCTTGAAAATACCATAACTTTCAAGAAATGTGAGCAAAAAGTTGAGGAACTTAAAGGAGTTTGTAAAGCTAAACAATTTATAATATATGATACGAAGTTTTCAAAAAAGGTATCCCTCACCTCCTTTACTAATATCAATGGTAAACAAACAAAACTTTTTTAGATGCATATAAATCAGATTTAAACATCACACGAAAATTCTCCGCTATTTCTACTACCTAATAGAAATCATATTTGAATATCAAATTCGGGAGTTCCCTGCATTTATGTACATAATATTAATAGTATTCAAGTCATGTCAAATAAACATCTCTATGACAAAAGGCATATTGTTAAAGTAGATGCTATTTATTATTATAGACTCTACATATGAAATTCTTGTGTGTGTATGTATATATATATATATATATATATATATATATATATATATATATATATATATATATATATATATATATATAATATGAGCATAAAGAGAGAGACAGTGAATATAAAATATGTTAAAATTACTCACAATAATAGTATATTTTGAGTACCATAGCTTCACGGTGAATTTTTAATGGAGAGCGAAACCTATATCCAGTGCTCATACCAAACACTTGTACGAGCACTGGACCATCCCGTTCATCAGTTGAATATTTATGGAGTTTCAGCCATAACGAATGTTTCCCTATACATTCAGGTTTCTTTCGCATCCACAGAAAGAATTATAACTCGAGTCCAAACTATCAGTATTACTATTATCATGATTCAATACTTTATAAATTTTAATATGCATGACAACACGTATAATACTGAATTACAGGTCATTAAGTGACGGAAAATAATAATCGATAGGCCATTAAGACGAACACCCTATATAAGCTATCTAACGCAAACGGGAAAAAAAAAAGTTTTTATCTAGCCATGCATTTTTTTTTTAAATGTAGGGACTTTGTTTAAAACTGTTAAAATTCGCTCTTAAAATTTATCCAACTTAATAAATACTTATAATTGGTGAGTGCGATTGTGTCTGAAAGGAAATATATGTCTAAAAATTTTTTGAATCTACATGATCGTTGAATTTTTATCTGATTTGTCACCACTTACTCTTACATTCGGAGGTCAATGGTTCTGTTTAAAATTCTTTTAAAAACACGCCCTAGTCAGTTTGTATTGTTGGCTCTAGTTACAGGGAAACAATACCCTCATACTATTTCAGTTATTAATTTCGCAAGTATTTTTATTAATGTACGCAGATTCAATTTCTACTCCCCTCTCGTTCTTTCTTTCTTTTGTTTAGAGTTACGTTTCTAATTATGCACAGTTTTATTTAAATCAAATAAATATTTATTCTAAGAACATATTTGCGTGCGTTAAAAAATATTTAAAAATTATGGACGATTATTGTAGATATATACTACTAATTCGATAACGACACGTGAATATGTCACCAAATACGTTAATCTACCCGTTTCCGTACTGCATTATATTTGCTGCATGTATAAAAAATTGTCCGATTGAAAACCACCTTTGTTCTAGAGTAACTATTTTTATGCTAGATGACACTTAGATATGCTTGTTATTTTTTTTCCTCAATATCGAAGGAGAGAGAGAGAGCGAAAGAGAGAAATATTCTTGGAGAAAGTTTAAAAAGAAGAAATGATTAATTCATTCTATATAGGAGCGGTCTTATGAATATTTATGTCGCTTTAAGAATCGGAGAGATGATTCACATTTTTCATTCGAATGTCATAGAGGAACTAAACCCAACGTCAGATTATAAAATATAGCATGTGGTTAACATTTCACCTTGAATAATCAGATTTATCGCATATTTCAAAGCAACAGCAGAGTATAAAAAGAAGAATCGTTTGCCATTAACAACATTTTAATGATTTTCCCCTTCAAAGATGAAAAGCCTTATTTATGCACTCATTATGTATACTGAATACTTCATATAGTATTGATGAATCCATATTTTAAATTTATATTAAAGCTCTTTTTCTTTGTTATTTTACAAGGGATAAAAAATTAATGCTGCATAAAATAGGAAAACAAAGACTGAGTAAGTGATTAAGGGCGAAGTTCAAAATGAATAACCATAGTCGTGGCCGTCTAATATAAATTTTAACAAAATTTGATAGGCTGATGCTACAATGTTTGAAAATATTATAACTACCGGCAACGATCTATCTCATGAAAATTATCTTTCCACGAACAAACCAACTGTTTACGAAATATTCAATAGATAGAGATGAATTCTTCGCGAATACAAAATGGTGATATTCTATGTTTGATTAGGATATCATATAAGCAGAACAATGTCATGATATAACATACTAAAGTAAATTCTTTACTCGTTCAAAAAACTTAATGCTATCCTTTAGAGAAAAATAAACCTCACTAATATTAGTTTTCATTTCATTGAGAAAGAAATATTACTTACAAACAGACTTTACACTAAACAACAGAAGTAAAAAAATGGATTTTAAAACAATTTTTTTAACAAATATTTTCAATGATGAATGCAAGACACCCTCCTCCGAGCAGAAAAAAAAATTGACATCATATATTTTCTCAAACAGTACAGTAAATAAAAATTAAAAACGCAACGATTTGTATAACATTCAAAACGAAAAAATGAAAAAAAGTCGCTTTAATTTATGTTTAGATTGTCTGAGAAACTGTCAAAGAAGTCATAAGCCCTGCATTTCCATACAAACGAATGAAAGTCCAGGATAAATTGTTACAGGAGAGAAAAGTTTTTCAGACAATGTTAAAGTTTCTAGATACAAATTTTAAACTCTACTTCTTTGCTTTTCCAACATTTAAACAAGTAAAAGTTGACAAAAATGCATGCCCTTATGGCCCATGTTTTAAAAATTAACACCTATGTTCCTTCTTTAAATTTTTTAGATTTTTTTTAAATTTACGCTTTTTAAAATATAAAATGAAAGCTTTACTTAAACAAAGATTTACTATTTATTTGCTATAAGCCAAATGAGCTCTTCAATTACAGTTAAATGTCGTAAATGATAACTGCGATTTTAATAATTTTATTGCATGCATAGTTTCCTCGCATATGGAACGTTAATCAATGGAGAAACTCATACAATGTCATCAGATGCTTTAATTAAAGTAAAGCATAATCATTAAAGATATACTAAATTACCACAAAAAGGTAATGATAAAAAAAACTAAGAAAAAAAAAGATTCACTGCAGATATCCTCTATCGTTTCTGACCCCAGGAAAAAGAGAAGGCCCCACACTCACCCAACAACTACATATAGTTCCATTAACTCCTAATGATTCATCGTATATTTGTATATCAGTCATGATAATGTGAAAACAACGAAGCGAAAAGAAAAGAATAGTACACCATGTTCCATAATATATCGTCAGGGAATAAAAAAGCATCCAGCCAGAAAATTGTCATGGCACAATTTCTGGTGGTCTGAAGGAATATAACCATGAGTAATTAGCCTCCCTCAGCTTCGTTCCGAAGTAAAACAAAACGCCAAAGAGCTTACCCTTCTCTGTACATTACTGAGTTAATTCCCAAAGATGACGTCTAAGTCAAAACTATGCTAGTAGGACCTGCTTAATGACCATTTACTAAAGATCCTGTTTGTTTAAAAGTAAAACAAATAAAAAGATTTACAGGGAAACTTAACAATCCTAGGTAATTTAACGCAGAAAAAAAGCAAGAGAAACCCGTATTGAGCTGTGTAGAGTCAGATGAAAAAAATGCATTTGCAGGAAAAAAGGACTTTTTTATTTTATTTTGACAAACCTGAGTTTTCGAAAGCAAAGTAAAGAAAGAATTTGTACAAGTAAATCTTCGAAATTTGTTGTTCAAAATCGTAAATATAATTTATTATTTAAAAATATATCTACGTGATATTTACGTGAGATGAAAAATTGATTTGCTCCGAAAATGAAGTGAGAGGGCTTAAAATGGTACTTGAATGAAGTTATGTTACCTGAAAATGTAAGGAGATCGACATTTTCAAATGCATTTTCTATTTAATAATTATTTACAGTAATTTAATTTAAAAAGCATAAAAAAGTTTATGAAATACGGTTTAGCAATATTTCATTGAAAATTTACTTTTAGCTCCGAAATTATTAATAACAATAACAACTTAAAGAGTATTTTCTGTAAGTTATTTCTATCCAGGAATCGAACCATGGACTTCCAGATCTGTAGATGGAAGTTTTACCCTATTATGCTCCCTGACGATGACAGGGTCTTTTGAATGATTTTCTTAATCAATTTTCTTCTTTTATATTTATTTAGAGTTTTTCTTCATATTTGACCAAGGGGCTTCACCTTGAATTTACCACAGGTTTGCAAAACATCCCATCATGTTTCTTTATGTCATCGGGCACCAGTATAATGATTTTTTGCCAAGGGTACAATCCAATCAACATATGGATCCTCAGTTAAACTACCCTAGTGATAAATGAGACTCTTATTTTTAATGATGCTTTCCCGTTCCATCTTTTACTTAAGTAATAATACTCGAATACAGTGTTCTATACATACCTTTTCATTAAACACCACTTATGTACCACTAAGTTTTTCTAAATGAGATTGAGAAATTACTAAGCGTTTATATATATATATAGATGTTGATCTTTAAGAAAAATTATTTTTAATGATAAAATACCTGGTTCTCAAATTGCCAGTGTTTTTTTAGAAAGTCAAGCGTTTCTACGAATTTTTTATTTTTTTTATTTCCAAATAGGAATAGAAAGAAGGAATCTTCAAAATAGAACCACGGTTTACGTGCGAAGAAACTTTAATGAGGATAATATATCGAATCACTTGTAATAACAACTTACTCTACAGCATTCGCAATAACAAAAATCTTTCTAATTTTCTATAGCTGCAGTTTTCAAATATAAATAAAAAATGGCAAAAATAATAGAACTATATCTTAAACAGAAAGAAAAAAGGCTCATTACTACAACATATTTCCTAATAAAAAGAAATAATTCTCAAAGCATTATTAAAATAAAAAAGTTACAATGAAAAAGAATTACTTGTCATGATTCGAACATGACTAAAACCTTCAATATATTTCGTCAAATAATAAAGAAAAGATATATTAACGCAACGTAACATGTTATAATTAAGGAAGGAACGAAGATATTATAATTGTCTCTCATAAAATTTTGAAGTCTGTTATACAAGAACGTTTAATTAGTAGCTACTTTGTATGCTTATGATAGAAAACTGCAATTTTGCTTTTGCAGTGAGAGGAAAGCAAACGCTTAAGTGGATCGTGAATTAAAATTTCTGTAATGTATTTATTTTTTTAAATTATTTACACGAATTGCCTACTTTTTTCAATATCTATTTGCCTTAAAATGCAAAACAATAAAATTTGACAAAACATTTTCACTTTAAAATTCCATGAAGTTTAGGCATATATGTTCGTGTCAATTATTATGCATGCTGCATTTAATGTTTTCCAGATAAACAAAGTTTTTACCTCTTTAAAAAATATTACAATCGATAATTAAAACAAACTTTTCTAATAAATTATTAGGTACGATTGCGATTTTTATACTTTTTGAGCTTTACCTGTGTAAGCAAACATTTCAGTACAAAGCTGAAAACTACAGATTTTACATTATTAAAATTGGTTTATTATTAATTGCTAAACTACACAATCACTCTTAACATGGGGAAGACATTACTTTATGAAGTATATTATACGCAAATGGGTTGTGCAAACTTTGAAGTTAAAATAGCTCTTTCATATCTTTTTCTTTCTACCCTCCACAATTGCATAAACTTTATGATGAGAAAAATTAAAATCTATTTTGAACATAAACTAATTATTAAAAAGTTTGGATCTCAGCCAGATTTAAAAGTTTCTGATATCAAAATTTTTTTATGAAAATAAATTTTATTAACCACTTTGTTTCATTAAAACAATAGCTTAAAATCACAATGTAATTTAACTACATAGTAGTCAAAAATACATCTTAGTTTGCATCATGAAAATCATGAAATTTTAATTTTAATTAATAGATGAAATAATAGATAATAAGGGAAAAATCAATTAAGGAGTGTAGAGCTTAATTCATTAAATTCCGTTGTATATTATCAGACAGTTTATTTCAGTTAAAAGTATTTGAAAACCTTTATCATTTAAATATTCTGAATTTTCTAAAATGAAGTCTGTATAAAAAGTGGTTAACAATCTGAAATTTAAGAACCCCCTTTTAAGTTAAACAATATCTTAGCCAGCCACAGAAAGCGAAGAACTTATAATATTATAAGGGGTTGACAGAAGACAACACATTTTCTGATTAAAATATAAATGGTGACGTTCTAAACATTACGAATAATAAGAGATTTAAACTATATGGAAATAATTAAACCCTCTGGCAATCAGATATGGCGTTGCAAATAAACGTAGAACCAATTATCTCATAACTGAAATAGACTGCTAGGTGTCAATTAAATAATACAGCCAGTCAAGATGTTTTATTTTCGTTACTATGTGAGTGAAGTAGAAATACAACTCAGGAGAATAAGACATTCAGCTGAAAAGTAACTCATACAAGTACTGATAAATTGAAATGAAAATTTTGAAAATGGAGTAAATTGAATTTTTATGGGATTTTACTGCTATTTTTTTTTTTTTTTTTTTTTTTTTTAACTTAACCATGTATTTTTTTTCTGGCAAAATTAAAAAAAAAAAAAGTTCAGATTTTTTTCCCCCCTGGGTTTCTTCGTTTTACTCTTCTCTTTATTTTCAGGTGAGTTTCCACATCGGCAAGGCCCAAACGGATGCGGCTCTGGAATTCTTCCAGATTAGAGAAAGATTCCGCAATAAGCTTGTGTTTATTAGGAATTACATCTCAATTACTGGTGGAAAGCACAAGAGCTTTAAAAACCATAATTCACTTGTTTCCAAGGAGGGGTTTAGGAGATTTGAAGAGATGCGCAGTTGGCGAGGGCTCGATCGTTATCTCCAAATAGTAGACAGAACGATAGCGCGCGACCTAGGAATAATATTCATGAGGTTGCAGCAAAGAAAATAAACTAAATCAAGAGCGGACAGCTTCGGGAAGGGGCGGGGAAGACGCAAAAGACAGAGAAGAAAATGAGAAGTAAAGAGGCCGGATATGTGCGAGGCCGCACCCCTACTCCGGACGATCATCTATCCAGATAGCCCAATCGGTACAGGGGGTGGCAAGACGCGCGTACAGGAATGTGCATCACGTACGCCAGACCCCCACTTATTATTGCATCGGCGATCTGTATTAAAACAGAGCGGGTTAACTTATGGAAAGTCTAAACATATTTTCTTTTTCATAATTACCCTTCTCGGCAGTCCGTTTGCGCATGTCAGATAAACTTATATATAGTGCTCGCTATGATTTCTTTGCCAGCATCTTATAGGTGGGGAGATAGGGATGTTTTAATTTTATTCAATTTTTTTTTTATTCTTTGATTGCGCGTGTGCGTATGAGTGCATTATTATTAGGGCCGTGATTTCGATTCGTAACCCTCCCCCCGCCTGTGGTAGAGTTGGTGATTATGAAAGATAGAACGAACGAAAACCTTTGAAAGTTGTCAATGTTTCTCTAACTGTTCTTGTTGTTCGCGAGCACTTTCATGCGGTTTAATATATTATTCTAAATTGCTCACGCATTTAAGCCCACCGCCCTAAAATCTTATCATTATTTTGGATTGCCATAATCAGTCATCGAGCAGCACACTTTGTCTCCGTTGATTTAGTGCAGGTGGCAATAATCAGATGCACTTGGCTTGCCACAATTTCGACATTCCGTATTCACATATGCATCTATCTCAGACTTGGATCTCGAAATAAATACGATTAATGACGTGGAAAAATACTTTAATATAGATTTATAAAGGAAGGATATGCTAAATAGGTGCAAGCTACATTCATTTTCCCCCCTTGCAGCCATATCTTTTAATAATCCCCATTTCTTTTAAATCTTAAGATGAATATATTTTTTTCACCAGAGGAAATTTAGTAAGTGTAAAATACATACATTGGCCGGTGAGTTCCAGTTTCTAGACTCCCACTGGGTCATCATATTTCTGTTTCCCATGTCCCATCTTACAAAGGTTAACACAAAAGAGCTCAGATACAAACTTCAATTCTCTTCTCCCTTTAATCGTGACAAGGTTTGGGTACTAGGTTCTCCCTAGCATGTCAGACAAAAACGTCAATGATCCTTTTCAACATATAATAGAAGGCAACATAGGTCTGTCCCTACATGACGCATTCTCAAAACTCAGTCTGACATCCTCTCAAATTTTAGAAGGGGGAATTCTGTTTCATCATTCACAACATGCAGTCAGCATTGAATAGAATGTATCTTTTCTCTGCGTACTATAGATTTTAAAGCTTCGTAAGCTTAAAAAAAATCATGGAGCTCAGTACAATAAATAATGAAATATTAATAAATATAGGTTAAAGAAATTGCAGTAGAGTTCTAGAATATATATATTTGTATTAGCGTTTATTATCAGTTCGTATTAACGTCTAATTTTAATTTTGTTTTGGGGTTGTTTAGGCCGGGGCGTACTGTTGTAATTTATCTTTTTTTGTTAAATTTTATGTATAAATATAATAATAAATTTCCACCTTAACTTCATCGTAAAACTTTCCGTTTCTATCTTCACTAAGTTATACTCTTAAACACTCCTACAGCAAAATTAAAAATAAGTTTTAATAGTAACAGTAATGGTCCTGAAATTAATAGGATACCATAAATAATTTCCCTAATTAGTGCAGGAGAAATAATCACTATATCAACTACACTGAAATAAAAATTAACATATTATTTAATAGTTAAATAAATATTTTATTCGAACCATTCCGATTATCATACATTTAGAAAACAAACAATTGAGAAGGAAAAAAAATTCTGTTTAATATCTTACGGATTTTTTCAGCAATGCTGAAACCAGATTCTGTCGTTTTATTTTAAAAGTTGACTATTACTCATTGAGATTGGTTTTTAAAAATATTCAATAAATTATGCATTTAAAATATAATCAATATCATCAACACAAACAATGAATTTTCAACCAGTCAAAAGAGAGACGAACAAAAGAAGAAGAAAGAAGAATAAAGAATCAATTAACATTTTTTGCTCCATTTAGGGTTTAAAGGAAAACGCCTTTGCATTAACACGCTCTTTAGTTTACATATAGAGGAATAGATTATGAGTGGGAAAATTTATTTTATCGTTCATTTTGAATGCAAAATACAGTACCAAAGAATTCTTTTAAACACCTGGGTTTTTTTTTTTTTTTTTTTAAGAGTACAATTTTTCAACTAGTAAATTAATTATAACCTACAGGGAACTTATGGAAAATGCTAAATAGGAATAAATAACGTTTTTCGAAAATAATCAATCTAATCACCGAACGCTTCATATTAGTTTGTACAACCTTTGATGGGTTCACTAAAGTGTCAATACGTTCAGCAAAACATGCAGTTTTATTAAAAGTATTTTGGAAAATTTCAGTTTAAATGAATACAAATAACGAAGCAAAGCAACTTATTAAATATTCATACAACATTTTAAAATTTAAGAGATAATCGTAAAAGTAAGTCTCTAAAATGCGTGATCTGTTACAGCAAAAAGGCCGAAAATAAACTTCACTTTCCTAGGTAAGCGTCACGATTAACTGCCATGATCCAGTAAGGATCAAAGAGTTGGAGCTATATATCTTCATGATGAAAATCTGTTTCCCAGTCTGAGAAACAAGAACATGTGCAAAAGGTGTGAAGTACTAACAGTTGGACGTCATCAATAAAGGTGGATTTAGCCGTTTTAGAGTTTTTGAATAACTATCACGCCTTCGAACACGTAAATCCTACAAAATCCTTTTACAAATAGCGATGACAAAAGCGAAGTGATAAGTAATAGGATTATATCCTTGTTTCACTTGAGTTTATATCTTGTTTTTGAGTTCCCTACACTGCCTTTTATTTTATAGCATGGCAAACACATTCTGGGGAATTCTTTGGGAGAAAAAACATGTAACTAAAAAGAAAATAACAACTTGTTGTAATAACGTATTCTACGAAACATCCTCAAATGTGAACAAAGGAGAGGATTGATAGTCCTTGCTGTAGAGGGTTGAAAATGGGAATAACGATATTATACATCTGAATAAACGTAAAATTCCACCAAAAATGAATAAAAGGTGTGGGATTATATAAACAAAAAGATACACTTTTGTTTATAATGAGGCCCTCGAAGAAAATACTATGGCTCAGAATGAATTTAGATGGGACAAATAATAATAAAAAAATAGAATTTTGATTTAAAAAAATTATGTATGCGAACAAATTTAGACTTTAAATTTATTTAAAAGTCTCGCGATTAGACATGGAAGGGTAAACAATGCATAAATATCATTTGCGTGCTAACTTTCGGTATCTAAAAAACGTTAATAATTTACAACGATTGAAAATTTGGAGACAATATTATATAAACACATATTACACGGAATGTGTTTCATAACACCAGAGAATACATTTTCTGAAAAAACACTGCTATATAAAATCCCCATAGCGGTAAAAATTGAATGCAAGTAAATTTTACGTTTATGGGTCCGTTTGTTATCCATGCATATGAGTAACGTGCCCATTACCTACAGTCATGCTGTGTGTAACCTTAAGTTATATATACCCGATGCCATAGACACGTAAAAATAAATTAATAAATGAATAAAAAATTTTAAAAACAAAGAAACTTTATACAGAAGAGTAATGAATAAATAGAATCCTTACAAGGAAACTTTTCTAAATAACCCTAGAAATGACAGACACATGAGAGTACCTTATTTAAAGAAAAAAAAATTGTATTGTATTAAATAATAAAATTCTTTATTTATTAACATATAAATAAGCCCATTTACATTTTTAACGAAAGAATTATTTCTTTAATATGATATATATCATTTATTCAATCACTTCAATTTATTAGTTCTTAAATGATTCCTTCAGCTTCATGTTGCTGTCAATAACACCCGGGAAAAAGAAAAGTATGCAGCATTCTAAACCACTTTTCCTAGCAAGGTCTCATTGCTCATATTTTAAATACATATAAACATCATTCATGAATTCTTTAATGAAGTAAGATGAGAAATTACATCTGGATCACCAAACACTAGCTTCATAGGAAAATGAAAACTACCCTCATTTGATTTAAACTGATTATTACATAATTGGGATAGCCTACTTCACGAAGTTCTTAGCTATTCCTTTCTTGTGTCCACGCACGTACTCACAGGTCCTTCTCATAATAGCCGCTTGCACCCGTTTATCCATTTCCGTTTGGCCTCCATTGCGGGCTTTCCTCCCTAAGGGCGATTACTTCGGGATTTTCTTTACCATCTGTTCTCCGAAAGTATAACTTAATCTTTACCTCACATCTTTAACATGCCTGAAAATGGTTCGTTTACAACTTCGCTTTAAAAATTGACCGCAAAAATGCAATCGGAAACTGTTTAAAACACAAGAACTGTGTGAGGAACTTTATTTTTCCCTTTCTGTTTCCCATATATTTACACATTATACATAAATAAGAGAGGAAGGCTAGTTTAACACACTGAGAAATGGAAATCTTCATAAGACAAATTATTTTTACAGGAATGAAATGAAGATCATTATTCTGCTGCCACGAAGTCATTTTACCGCCGCTTACAATTGCTAAGAGTAGCCAAAGGAACAGTAAATGCAATACTGAAGGCAAATTTATAAAAGTATATGGTGCAAAAAGCCTGTAATATAGGAGGAGTCAAGGTCTACTATTTAAATAAATTCAGCACAAATACCTCGATATTAGAAGTTAATAGGTTCATAAAAAATACAAAAATATGTTTAAGTTATATGACGTTTCTTTCGCATTAAATTCGTGCATGCACACGCAAATACAAAAATATGAATATTTAAATAATTTCTTTAAAATATATTTAAGCATATTAATGTGTTTTGACTTTTACGTGCAAACAAACGTTTTAAGAAATGTTATCAATATATTTCTTATCACAGCATGCTAAATAGAAACTAGTCATGAAAAATTCAGGATGGTTAAAGAAAGGTACTTTCGCAAGTAATTATTTCTCCGCTGTTCAAAAATAAATGAGTAAGTAAGTAAATCGATTGGCATGTATAATAGGCACTGGACAATTTATATGTGTGATAAGCATTGCATTGGGGGGGGGGGAAGAATTTATCTTAAAAATAAATGCAGACGTTCACATTAATTTCAAGTAATTCCAATGCAATAAAAACGATTAGCCAAGTTTGATCTTTAAAGCAAATAAGAGGCAATTACGATTCTATCCGACAAGTTAACTGAAGATTGACGAAATCCACTGATCTAATTTAGCTATTTTAAAAGGCAGAATATGTATTACATATCCTCGCTATTTAAGTTAGTAGAAAATTTGGTGTTTATTTGCAATAGATTCACAAAATAAAGTACTTCATATCAAGTATACTGCCATTTATTCCACATCAATCATAGACCATAGACAAGATATAAATGGAAGTGTAGGTGAATGTGGGTCAAAACTCCTCTTTGACCCCCAGATTCGATAAAACGCCCTGTCTCTTGACCTATAAACTGACCGCCAAAACTTGTTTCAAGGGACTACAATAATACTCAGAGCACCTACGCTCTAAAGCTAGAGATAAATATTTGCATATATTTGCGATCGAATTCTTCACTCAATACCGGTTGTATATCATTAGGGGTATAAAACTTGCGTTCGGAGAGAATTTTTTCAAAAATAATAATAAATAAAATTAAATATGGATTTTGGAAGAATATTCAAAACTATCAACCTTGAACTCCAGTAAAGGTAAATGAACTTCGTCGAAAATTTCATTTTGAAACAAAACAAAAAAATCCCATTTGCAGACATATTAGAAACAGATGCAAATTCATAAAAATAAAACATACTTTCACGAATCAACAAAACCTGTTAAATTACCTCACCTCAAGAAAATGAACATTTATTTTTACCACAGATATTTATATGCACTAATGTTTGAATCATATGAACATCAGTTCAAAGAATTTAACCTCCATGCCGAATATGTTGGGTTTAACTTTTTGAATGACCGGAGGACTTCAAGTATTCCATGAAACTTGAAATCTTCGAAATTATGCTTAAAAAAGTATCCGCTAGACACAATTATTTGTAAGATGTATTTCAATATTTAAATTTTTTCATTAGAATTTTCATCCTTTCAAACGGATGGAACACGCCTGGCACCGATAAATGTTCTTTATTTGTCTACATGAAATATAAATCAAGATATATAACGTGAAAGTATAAATAACTAGCTATTTATAACTATAAGTTAGTGTAATAACCTATAACTTTCAATGATTTTTTATTTTAATTTTTTCATTTTAAGACTCATCTACAAGATTTAGCATTGGCTGAACATTTATAGGATTGAAAAACCTTTGATGTCCTCTACGGAACCTTTTGTCTTTAAGGCCTAATTTTTACTTAATAGTATTTTATATGTAACTCTATTTAAATGTTGACGGTGGTTGGTGTTTTGGAGCATAACAGTTGTCATTTTTTAGGCGAGAGCTAAATGAACCGTAAAATATTGACGGTATTATATAGATGAAATACGTTTACTTCAAACCCTTCTAGTTTATGCACTTATTTTTTCTCTTAAACTGATTCTTTGACTATGTATATGCACTTTATTTTCTCAAATAAACTTAAAATATTTAATGAGACCCATTTATTTTTCATTTGCTTCACGAATATAGATAAAGAGTAGCCTGACTGCTATCGCTAGAAAGGAAACAAACAAATAAAAAGCAATTGAAAAATACATAAGAAAAAACGGAAGAGGTTTGTTTCTACTCGAAATTTTTGTGCATTTCGTTGCAAAACATAAAGAGATGTTTTTATTGTGATAGGAAATAATCAGCGACTCAAATTGGCTAAATTGGATTGGACAAAGCATTACTAGAGAAATTGTTTGATCCTGGATACGCTTAAATGATCACCATGAAGAAAAAAAACGGACAAATCGTTCCGTGTCACATGATGGCACATGGCTCATGTTATTTAGAACCACGTTTTCACGGTTGACAGCTTGCCGACAGGACTCGATTTACAAGAGTACAATAGAACTTGGATACTTAAAAATTTATGAGTTATCTTGCGAGTCTCCTAGAAATTTCAATGAAGTCAGAAAGAACTCATTGCTTAAGTCAGTTGATAAAGTGAGATAACTACATTTTATTAAAACAGTCTCGTTACGCCAATAATGGCGAACATTGTGTACAAGTGAGCGTGTCATGACATTTCATCTTATGAGCTTACAGTCTGATGACACATTAGACAAACCATTCTGAATATAAAATGATAATCTAGTTACTTAGGAAAAGATAAATCTAAATTAAAAAGAAAATATAAAAGATAAATGTATTTGAAATTCGACTTAATCCATTAATGCGTAAACTCAATCATGCAAAAATAAGTAATTCCTGTTATGAAACCCATTATCTACATAATTCCTGCAATGAAAACCCCACACAATTTAATTTTTCAAAAAGAGCGGTGGTGAATAATGGTGATCTATGTAAGGATAACTGCCGCGGTTACATTTTTATATCCTTAAAGAGCTCTGATAAAAGATTTAATTGTGGTCACGTCTCCTCCAAACCGGACTTACTGGTGCGCAAAATTACTACGCCTGAAAACTTTAAATAACATCCCCTCCCCAAAGGTAAATTATTTTTAATAAACACACTCTAAAAAATGGACAAGAAAATCGTAACAAGATCAGGGATTTACGTGAAATAACAACTGAAAACTGTATTCGTGTATTTTGAAAAATAAAAGAACACGATTTTTACTTGGTCTGCAAAATTTCAATTGCAGCGAGTTCTCTAGTACAATTCAAACTTTTTAATCATTCGTACATAATTCGCATTTCATGAAAATTTACATGTACTAAGTATATATATATAAGAGTCCATTCAACCTTGTCAAAGCTTCTAAAAGTTCGAACAAAAATAAATAAATAATAATAATTTTTAAAAAAGCAAAGGAAATAAAAAGAAAGATTTGGTAAGTTACATTATACATACCATACCTTTCATTTACTTTCGGATGCTTTTTACACATGATGAGAAAATATCTCTTAATAACAACAAAATAAAGAAAAAATTACTTTTGCATAAAAAGTCTTTAAATTTAATGAACATCAATAGTCGTTATTCAGGATTTGTGATAATAATATCTTAATCTTGATTAATAGCATTGAAATACCATACTGAATTGCAAGTAAGCTCAGCTATTAATTTTCTATAACTCAATTAATGAGGATAACGATTTAATTTACATCTTCATGCTTTTATTTTCTGATTATAGCAGCCCAACAATTTGAAATTAGCAAAAATGATGTTTAAAACAATGGTGGCGTTTCGATAGATTTATATTTTCATCGTTGAAATAAATTAATATTTATTTAATTAAACCACGCATACTCAATGTCAGAAAGAGATCTGCCTATTGTTTTATGAAAAATCTCGAGCACACGCGCGATGGCCTAATTTTCCTACTTATTTCATTGCAAATTTACCCCAAGATCTTTGTACGACATGTGAAAACACAGCTTTTCGTTAAAAAAGCATTTATGTAAAAAATAAAAATCTTCGTTCCCTTCAATTCCTATGAATTATAAAAAAATTACAATCTATTCAACCAGATTTAAATGAATTGAAGTCCCTCTAAGGAAATAATTCCTACAGCTGAAAATTCTACAAACCTAATAATATAAATGAAATAAATCTTTTTTTAAGCAAAATATTAAAAAGGCCTTCAAATATATTCGCACGTGCATTTTTCCTGTCATCTTAAAACATGAGGCTGATTCAGGAATCAAAATCGGATTTCTTGTCCTCGGGAGATCTATGCACCATCAAGCCACGAGCTTCTCAATGAACCTGTTGCACCTACCTATACAGTGAAAACTTCTCTTGCCGGGCAATCCCTATTCGATGGCCATATTTTGTTCAGAACCTATTAAAGACTGCATAGAGTCAATGTTGTGAACGAAACCTCTTTTCGACGGACATCCATCAAAACGGTCAATTTTTTTCGGAACCATTACTGGACGACAAATAGAAGTTTTACTGTACCTATACCTACGTATACCTACACCAATAATTATTTACATATTTTTTTTCAATCAAAAAAGAAAACTTTTAATTTGGAAAATAGCCGCACATGAATTCAGAAAAGTTTTATTTTTAGTAAAAATTACAGGTTCAGAAAAGAGATATAGACTTTTCTCCTGGTCCTCCACATAATAACCGATTGGAGTTTCTACCAGCACAAAATGTATTGAACGGCTCAGTGTTCAATATCCATAACCGTTTGGCGACAACAAAATATAGATTTAAAATGCTTTCTCAATATTACTCAAATCATTTAAAACACAACATAAGAAAAAAACAAGAAAAATATAACCGAGCAATCTCTTTATAATGGTTAAGCCCATTTTCATACTTTGGGAACAAAGCTGATTGTACTCGTTTTAGCGTTTATAATCGCTTCATGCCGGACCGGGAATATATCTAGTAGGACGAGACTGATTCCGAACTTCATGAGGAGGTTACACAAAGGTCATTTGAACGTGAATACTTTCTTCCTCAGTGCAATGGGCCAATAACCAGCTCCTCACTTCACTATCTCAACAAAAAATTAGAATTATCCTCTCCCACATCATTAAGGCATTCATAATGTTTGTTATTATAAAGCCCCGTTTTCATGCAACTGTAATCGCGCTCTGCAAGCGAAGTGCTGTACCGAGGTGATGACTTCGTGCATGCGAGCTATAGAAAACGTGCAACGACGGGTCGCAGCTCTGGCCACAATCTCGGGTGCCATCGGAGTGCTGCTGAAGTCGGCGTTGGGGCCATGGATCAGACTTCCGACAACACCCAGTTTGCCTATCTTGACGTCATCGCACACATCAGCTGCTACACTTTGGGGAAACATGCTTGTATGATAGTTCGAGCTTGTTCAAGCTCTTAATGAACTTAAATTTCGGAGGCTCACGATGTTAAAAATGGCACACATGGTGAAGAGCGCTTTCGTTTAGGCACATACCTCACACAGATGAATAAAAACAAACAATTCGATTAATGAAAATTATCTTAAGGAAAAGAGACAATAAGCAATTTTACGACTTTGTAATTTTATGGCTCTAACCGTTTTGTTACCGAGTAGACTTTTCTTTTGACGGGTGAGCTCGTTGTTTGTTTCGAGGAGAGGTCCCCTCTAAAATTAACAATCTCTTTAGATGTTTAAAAAAAGGAAATGAAGGCCCAGAGGAGGTCGTATAAGGTCTTATTATATTAATAAGTCTTAATTCTTGACTTATGTGCTGATGATTTCTGAAAGGTATTTTAATGGAGTCTACGAAAAAATATGCGTGCTTTCACGTGTACCCGTACTCATACACGCAAAAACAAGAGTAAACATGTGTAAGGGAGCAAAACAACCTTCCAAAGCAGAAATGACTTTAATTTAAACAATTACACGGGCGATCAGTAATACTATCCCCAATATTCTTCTCACACGCGGCTTGTGTAACCTTTTTACAAACTTATAATTTTACCATACTTAACGAATCCAAATAGATCCCGAGAGAAAATTCAGCGGTTTCAGCAAACTCCTTTCCTAGAGCGTATTACGCTCATACCATACTGTTTTCCCTCATTTTGCAGAAAACAAGTATTATTCTGAAGGAGAGGAAGATAATTACTTCCTCTAGGGCATTCCGCAGTAACATAAGAAAAGTTCTCATGATGAAAATACTTTTCATTCCGATATATCCCCCCCCCCCCCTATAAGTATACTTTTCAGATGATTGTAACTGCTAATGTTCACACGGCACGTACAATTAACATCCTAAACCGATCATTGTAATATTTCACATTCAAATAAGGGTTTGTTTTTGTTTGTTTTTTTCAAAATGTATAACATTTTTTTACATTCGGCTTGTAATAAAAACTAATATAAGTAAGGCCACACATACACAAAAATAGATATATATGTATAAATAGATATATACGCACACACTTCCTTTCAAAAAATATAAATATAAATTTATTTATTTATATTTGTATGTTAGCAGTAGTTCACAACTGCAAGGCTGTTAAAATAGTGCCACATTATCTTCCTGACATTTGATAACATTTGAATTCATAAATAAGAATTCACGAAAATAAAAAATTTTTTTAAATTTCTGCCAACATTCATAATTTTTAAAGATAAAATAAAGTAGGATTAACTGAAAGTACCTTAAGAGGCGGGTCATCATAAAAACTAAATACATATAGATTGAAGCTGATTTTGAGTATAATGTACAAAAATTTATTCATACTTCAGTATATCCTCAGATGACTGGCAAAGTTTAAAATACTAAAATAATAACGAGAAAAAATTATATTCCATGTGGAAGAGATTGCTATTTTTGTTTGAGTCGGAAAGCTTAAAAAGAAAGTAATTTTTTTTATAAAGAACGATGAAATATAATACAATATTACATAAATATATATATATTCATTCCTGAAGTTTTATAGAGAGTACAAGTGAAACTTGAGGTGAAAATAAAGTTCGAGAGAAAATAGTTTCTACGAAATATGTTCCGAAGGAAAAATACGTAATTGTAATTCAATACTAACTATCCCTTACTTAAAACTCTGTTTAATTTCTTAAAAGTCTTTTCAACCCTAGAAAAAGGATTCGGACTGACAGCATAAGGGCCTGTTCACATAGGAGTCCGTTGCGTAGCGTTAAGGGAAAGATGACATTGAGATGAAAATTAACCAATCATAGGCGTTAAAAATTTCATTGCTAATCGTTTGGAGGCCTATGATTGGTTTATTTTCGTCTCAACGTCATCTTTTCCTTAACGCAACGCGACGGACTCCTATGTGAACAGGCCCTAACACTGGACTATTGTACACGTTAATAAGACATTAATCGATGATTCATAGATCACAGTGAAAAAATCTCTGCAAATAAAGCAGCGAGAAAAGAAGCGACAAAAATTTTTTTCAGCTTTTTATGTCTCAACATATTTAGTTCCCAAAATTTTCAAAGAAGAATAAAGTAGCATAAAACGATTTTTAAATAAATGATATGGATTGCTGAAGAAAATTCACAACCTTTCCAAATTACTTCTTCTCAATTATAGTCGATATCAAGATGATTTAGATCAGGTTTAAAAAGACGACACAATGCATGGCTAACTTTATACATTGTGATATCGTTGCAACTTTACAACAAACTAAAAGATAAGGAAGATGTCGTAACGCCTATGAATACAGCATTAATCTTGGTTGCGTCTGCTCTTTATCCTTTGAAGAGTCAATCTTAACTCGTTTACCTCCCATGCTAAATTTATTAAGTGTCACTCCCTTTCTGAAAGGCAATTTTTTTTCTGAACTTAGCCAAGTTAGCATGAACTTTTTTTTTGAGGGATGTCTTTTGAATTCACGCTTTATTTCATGACGTGTAATAATATTTCACACATCTGTAAATCTTATCCATATGCTTATTATTATTAAAATAAATTATGAGATTTTTAAAATATAAATTATGCTCACTAAAGCTCTTATCTCTTTATAAGTGGGATACAATTTATAGATTCTAGCATGAAAAACATCAATCATTTGACTCTTTATTTAAAAACTGATAACAGCCACTGCTAGTTTTAGAAATTCGAGAACAGAAAGATAAAATTATACGATAGTAATTGTCGATCAAGAAACATTAAAGGCTAAGATATCTTTTAATATTTTTAACTCCATATTTATATTTGTGTTTACCGAATCTAATGCTTTTTTTTTTGTTTTTCTCTCATGAGCTACACATTATATCTTCGAGGCAAATCGTAAGAAAATTCTTCTTAAGAATGAATAAAAGAGATCTGATTTTGTAAAAATAGATATTTTTTAATGCGAAAGTAGGTATTATGAGGTCAAATGAAAGAAAAGTTTTGTTTGCTTAAAGCCAAATATCCTATCAGAGCGATTACTACAATGCTATTTTTCCACATAAATATAAGCGTGGAAAATGCTATTAAAAAATTCGCTTTCAAACCACAAAAATCTAAAGTTTCCAAATAAATTCACAAGGAAGAATTTTATACAAATAAAACTATTACAACGGAGTTTCTTCATGATGATTTAATGTCTTTCATTTATTTATTACGATAACTGTAAACGGTGAGGAAAAGGAGCTCTAGTCGTCAGCATGTTTCACATCAACAGATAAGACCTTGGGCTTAACAGGTTAGACCTAGACCTAGACCCATATTTTCAAATTTTTATACCTTAACTTTGCTTGAAGAACATGTAAAAGAAATAAAAATCGTAAAAACTCGGTGTCTCTAGGAAGTATAATATTATTGTGAAATCTGGAATCTTCTGGAACTGGATTTGGAGCTAATCAACATTCGCGAGTGATAAAACACCTTTAAAATATAAAAAATCGCAAAGATGCAAATTATAAGATCGGTTTTGGAGAGTGGAACGTAAGTGCATTAGACGTAATCTGTTGAAGTTTTCTAAATGACATTATACGCACGCTTCAAGAAATGTTATGTACCTGAAGAAGGTCTGTCCATCTGTAGCTTGTCGAAATCGCAAACATACATACTGCAAGGACCACCCTCCAACACCTTACAACCGTAATAGAGTGCAACAGAAACAAACTAGATTTTATTCCACATTATCAGTCAAAATCCCGTCCCCTCCTTTGTGTAGTGATTTTGCTATAAATGTTAGACTTGTCTTTCAAATGCTAAATTATATATTTTTTTCACCAGTTTAAAGCAAGACATTACTGAAGTACATGAATTTTCAATGTGTTAACTCAAAAGATGCAAAGTTATTAATAAACCTTCTGTTCGAGACTGTTAACATATCTTTTAGGGTAATGTCTACTCTGCTCGAATGAACCCAATTGGTACCATTTAATGCTAAAATGAACCTTAAAGATCTCCACATGGAGATGTTGAAAGGGGAGCAAAATCACTTGTTCTCAGTTACGATACATTCATCATCAATTCTAAGTGTAATGAATCCGTAACAACTAGTGAACAATGAGAGTACCAGTTTTCCTGTTAACCAGTAGTAACGCTTTCAAGTGAAACAGTTTGGTGAAGGCTTTAGGGGAATACAAACATGAGAATGCTTTTGTTCACAAGTAATGGTAAAGGTACGTATAATTTGACAACATGGCTGTTAAATAACGTAGCTGGCATGCTAACAAAACCCCGCCAAGCGCAGTATCATAAAGTATCATAAAGTGCAACTTGAGCCTTACCTCCCAGCTCGTTTGAAAGAACGGGAAAAAAAATATCCAGAAATACCCTCCGAAATCTTAAAGATCTTTTCAGAGCTGAGGCTGTAGAAACATTGAAAAAAAGAACAGAACTCAAAATCATTTAAATCCTCAGTTCGAAAGAGATTGTGGATAAACAAAGGAACTAGAAACTTTTGATATGATAGTTTAAATCTGAATTTATGATGCTGTAGATAATTTAAATTAAAATGTTTATTAGTAAAACAAGTGGAAGAAATTTACGGAAGAGATATTGTAAAGATTAAACCAGATATATAGCTAGTACTGAATATTTTAATAACAGAAAAAGGGAAAGAATATTCTTATTTGAGGATATAAAGTACTTTATGTGAATGAAACAAGAACCATCTCATAAAAGTAAAGAAATAAGTATCTTATATGGAAATGAAGTTATAAAAAACTGTTAATGGAATGATTAATCCATTATGAACAATTTTATCAAACGAATTATTTTAATGAATCCACATTATTTGAGCTCAATTAGAATGAAAACGCGTTAAATTTTATGTTTATTGGTGACTCACTCACTAAATTCATAAAGGGTGCCTCTTTACAGGCAAAACAATATAGTATCATAATTTAATAGCAATTAAAACAAATATTTACAAGTGACTGATTACTCCAGGAATGCATTTTTTTTTACAAAATTGGCTCAAAATGGGAAAGACAAGATAGGCGGCCCAAGCAGAAAATACACGACGTTGGCTCAAAAACAACTCTAAGAATTTAAAAAGAAATTAAGAAAGAAAAAGAACACGTGTTTATCCAAACCTCCCATTTCAATAACAACACAAAAAGGCCCATCCCGAAATAATTTCAGCGTTACATACAACCTAGAAGTTTGAGTCCCACCACCTACACAGTGTTATACGGCGAGCCCGACGTTATTAAGGGCCGGGCTAAGCAGCAGAGGGGGCTGCAACTCACGGATCTCGAGATTCCAGGTGGCGATAAAGAAATTTTCGTGCTTTGTATTAAGGGAAAAAATGGGTTTACTTCATTTAGTGGGCGGCCGCATCAGCAGCGAAGGGGGGGGGGGGGATAACTTTTGCTTCTTTTTCTTGTACACGCCGGATACGTCACCTGATGGTTTATGAATATTCAATAAGTGGCATGCATTAATCGGCAATAGAAGAGACACGAGAGATAGTACTAACAACAGGAGAGATAAGGATGAGATGCCAAGTGATTTTCATCCCCATTTCCATCGGAGTGTTGCTCATGATGAAGTTATTGATTCGAATAAAGTTGGAAGAATTTGGAAAAGAGTGTGTTACTTTCCAGCCCAAATTATTGCATGCTTATCAGTAAAGCTGGGTGATTTCTAACGCTTCTGAATGTTTCATAAATAAAAGGAATGATTTTTTGAGATTGATCGCTGTTATATGACAGAGATAATTTGAATTAAGGATTTTTAGAAATTCCGAATAAACCAATTTTTTTCGGAAGAAGTTGGAAAAGAAGGTGTTACTTTCCAGCCCAAATTATTGCATGCTTATCAGTAAAACTGGGTGATTTCTAACGCTTCTGAATATTTCATAAATAAAAGGAATGATTTTTTGAGATTGATCGCTGTTATATGACACAGATCATTTGAATTAAGGATTTTCAGAAATTCCAAATAAACCAATTTTTCTCTGCTTGCAAAACAAGGTTAGTTATTTGCCCGATTATGAATGTTGGGGGCCCCTGGGCAGATGCTATTTGGGGGCACCCCTTACGAACATTTATAAAAATAAGAACTATCAATGGGCTCTACATACTATTAGAAGTTCTAGGTGCATACACCAAGGGGGTTTTGGGGCCCCCTAGCATCATGGGGCCCTGGGCAAAGTCCCGATTTGTCCATGCGATAAAAAGGCCCTGGGTATATCTGTATAATTAAATCAAAAAGTTTTGAAGGTTTAAAAAGCTCTTGTTTGTATTCATTCTATGATTTTTCAAATTACGCTTACAGACACATACATACATGAACTGCTAATAATCCATACACAGCACAACAAACGAAAATAATGCTTCGGAGTTAGAAGAATTTAAAAAAAGAAACAGGGATTTCATTTTGACAGATAATATTTCCTGTCTTCATTTGCAAATGAAAAGATTGCTCTTGTGGGCTTCCTTGCAAGTTAAAGATATTCTACTGAATAATAAATACAGATGTTTCCACTCATGACATATTTTTAAAATTTAAGCATTAAATAATTGACGTTAAAATCCTCTAATAATTCTGGGAATAATATATAGCGATCCCTCCTTTCGTCTAATATAATGAATTTTTGAGGACATAAATAAGGTTTGTCCTCATAGTCACTAGAACATAACAATAGCAAGAAAAATATGAGAAAACAATATTTTTTATTTAAGGAAAGAATATCTTTTAGCTTTAAGAACAAATCTCTTAGTAATATGTAAAGCAACATACTTTGGCATTTAACAACACAGCACTAGCTGGATGCATACGATATTTGTAATTAAATAAAATTTAAGGGACCTATAAGGAAAAACTGAAGTATGATAGGGTTACTGTGTGAAAATGAATATATTTTCATGCAGTGCACATATATGGAACCTAACTTTAGTAAAACAATAGTTGTTTAAATGAATTTTAATAAAGTTTTACACCTTTTAAAAGAGATGCTAAATTCAAAAGACAATGGTGAATTGCATTGCATTTTGAATAATATGAACAATAGTACATTAAATAACGTGTCTGTGTATGTCTTTTCGGACATAACGTTTTTGCTATATTTTTATAAGACTTTATTTTTAAATCCTTATTACTTTAACCAATATAAAATGTATGAATAAATATTGCAGAATAACTAAAAGTCGGTAATTTTTATGAATAATTAATTCCCCACGCTACATTTGTGAATACTCAGTTTTAATGTTTTAACTGCCTTTGTTGCATCAAGATACAGAGTAACTTATTTATTTTTACGATACAACTCTTCAGTAACGCACACAATTACCAGGAAAACATGAATATCATTTTTTCTTATTGTTTGCGGATCTGAACCCCGCAAATTACTCACATACCATATCTCTGCTCTCGGCCCTAACAAAGAAAAAAAAGGGAAGAAGCAAAAAGTAGGAATAGCATCCCCTTTAGGATAACAAATGGATATTTACAGGCAGTAAGGGTTGGTTCCAGACAAAAATCATTCCGTATGTCCGTTCCCTGCAATTAGTGGCTGGCAAGCTTGGGCACCAACAAGTGGAGGTGTGTGCCTTTAGGAGACAATAGATCTTTTTCTGGATCAGAAATAGGAGGAGTTCTGGCCTCTAGAATCCTCAATTTAAGAGAGAGCAGCATTCCCGTTCTGACTGATGTCGGATGGGTAGAAAATCAGACTTGAAGACCTTCGTAATTTCACGGTTCCCCCAGGACTATATTTTTGCTTTTTACAGGCTACCACGTTTTGGAAATTATTGGGCTCCTCCTACTCCAAGCATACCCACAAACGGGGTCTTCAAAATTAACAGCTTCATACTGAGTTTGTTTCGATGACCATAATTAAATGTCTCTGTCGGCCGGTCACAAGGAACGTCTTAGAGCTACTGGTCTCGAAGGTATTTGGTTTATAAGCTTTAACACGTTTCTTCCCCATCATTACTATTTTAATCCTCACCCTTCCTAAAAAGAGTGAAAATTTCTGTTAAAGCCATAGAAAATTTACCTAGTGATTGCACTTTTCAACTACTGTTTTACACAATTCTATACATTTTGTAAAGAAAACAAATACAGTAAACTATCTTATGAGCCAAGTTTAACTCCTACACAATAAAAAAACAATAACAAGACATATAAAGTAATAAATACATTTCGCAGATCATTTTGAAATAATAGGGGCAAAAGCGACTAAGCAATATTTAACTTCGACATACGAAAACGATTCGAAATTTAAACACTTAAAGAAAGTTAACGAAAACAAACACAATGAATTAAGAATTACATTTATTATTCCAAAGATAAATCTCAGGTACCAAAGTATTTTTTTTTAAATTTTAATTTTAAAAAGCAATATTTTTTAATAACACTTGGCTATTTTATGTATTGAGTTACCCAACTTTTAGAAAATACTTAAAATTATTTTTATAAATTGTCAGAGAAATATTTGGTATTTTTTATCTACGAAAAATACGCGTTAGTAAAAACATGCATAGAAAATAATTTATAAACACTCAGAGGCATGCCGACTATAAACTGGTATTGTTTAGTTTATTTTATGCTGGGTGAAACAGGAGGTTCATCTCTTACCTGTTTCTAACATTATTATTTTTTTAATAAAGTTTTGCAGAGTAAATATTTGCTAACATTTATATGATTAGGAAGACATGACGATAATTCTTCGGGTGGGATGCATCACATTTAAAAAGCTTACTAGGATGTATAAAACTGAAGCTTTTAGGTTCTTAGAAATAGTTGCTTCATATGATTCCTTCATCGTAGATGAAAAATTTGAGCATATTTACAAACTGTGAGAAAGGCATTCAAAAGCTGAGATTCTCTCAAATCGCCATGTTAGCTTAGTTGGGAGAGAGCCGACCTGGTATTCCGGAGATCCAGTTCGATCCTCACAGATGGGGATAAAATCTGTGCTTTAATACGTCAGATATTTTAGCGCTTGTTTTTATGCCTTTAAAACACAGACCGTTCTAAGTTATTTAAAGTTATTTATCAGCAGTTTAGAAACTGTTTCATGCGCCACGTTTAGATTTTTAGCTGCCGAATTTGACTGGTGTAGTTTAGTTCACGATCCAATATACCATTGATTTTTATTTCGCAAGAAAATTATCAAAAGACCTTTTTATGGAACAGTTTTTTTTCCCTTTTTTCTTCTTTTATGACTCTAAATGTAATTCTGAAAATGAAATGAAAATTAACTAAAACTTTCCACTCAATATTTCTCAATAAGTTAATTTAAGTTAAAGAACGAATAGTTTTAATGATAAATCTATAAGAAATTCTAAAATTTTACAATAAAAATTTATGGCAACTTATGAAATAATTATAAATGCCTTAACGCATATAAATGAAACGAATATTGATGCATTAAAATAAAAAGTTAGGGTATACATTAGACTCGGATAAAATGATTTGAGGGCCATATAAGTTAATTTGGGGTAAAAAACGAATAGTTTTAATGCTAAATCTATAAGAAATTCTAAAATTTTACTATAAAAATTTATGGCAACTTATGAAATAATTATAAATGTCTTAACGCATATAAATTAAACGAATATTGATGCATGAAAATAAAAGTTAGGATATATATTAGACTCAGATAAAATGATTTGAGGGCCGAATACAGATTTCATAAAGTACTGCTATCGCAAGACATAACGTTATTAAGTGCATTTAGTCTATGATTCCTACTTCTGTTTTTGAATTCGAGCAGCAATAAGTTGTAATTAATAAATATCAATTGAAACAAATCAATATGCTTTATGAAATAATCTATGAAACATGTCCTTCAGCTTGATGAAAATTAATGAACCTCTCTGAAAAATCCTCAAACAAGATAATTCTTACATGATAAACAAGACGTTGAAATTAATTGACGCTTTTTGTCATTAATTATTGTGTAAGTATTGCAACATAGGCCTGTGATGGCAGCAATATCAAATGTCTTAACAGACAATTTGCTAAAGTAATTTACGAAACTAATATGCCTAGACCTGAACCGCCCGCTCGTAAGTTAGAAGTAGGAGTGGCCGAAACATGCTTCTATGAAAACAAAGAAAAAAATAAAAAAATCAAGAGGTAGTTGCTCACGTTATAGGGGTTCCACTGATATTAGATTTCTCTATTTTTGTTTTTACCACAGACTAAGAAGAAGCTTTTCCGAGATTGCTATTAAAGATTTTGGTCACAGTTAATACTCAAAGAAGAGTGAATTTCACCGACGATTCATTTCATGGTTGAACTCATCATCAGTATGCACACTTCTGTGGTATGTCACGTACAAAACTGATAATACATAAACCCATATTTTGCAATGAGCGAAGAAGAGCTATATAGTCACGAAACTTGCAGAAAATAGACAAATATATTGAAATAAACGAACTGCAGGCTATTGGGGAAATAATATTTCACGTTTATAAATATTTTCTTATTTTGTCAATATACATATTAGACTGTTCAATAAAAATACTACCTTAGCTCAAATTGTTATTCAAGTACAGAATGATACAGCATTTATCTGACAATCACAAATCAATGGTTTTAATTGCAAAAAAATCCAATCAGAACCAATTTATCAAAATCTAACATGTATTTAAACAGTAATAACAACAGTAACCGATAATCATAATGAACATTATTAAAACGTTAATTAGTCGTAAAAATTAGCGTAACAGGAATTATAATTAGTAAAATTATATCTACTCGGTCTTATGCCTACATCACAAAGTGCAACACTTATTTTCATTTGTGTTTCAAAAATTTTAAAGTACAACTTTCCAGATCTTTCGCCATGGAACAACAACATTTTAACCTATTAAACAGAATAAAACTGGTATGTATTTCCTAAATGTTTATTCATAAAATTTTCGTACATATTGTTAATATTTAACATTTATAACTATGTTTTTTAAATAGCTTGTTTATATCTCTTAATTCCTCAAAATTACATCACATTCGCTAGAATTATTTCTAATTGATTTAAATGTTACACATTCCAGTACTTGAACAAAGGTTATTTTAGGAGTGGAAACAATCTTTGTAGTTACGTGATCGTTAGACCCACAGAAGAGTTGGTATCAACTGAAATCAGTCTTGAAAAAGAAATAATTTTTCTCTCAGACTGCAGGGATTTTCGTGGAATCCGTTATCAGAAGCGAGACATAAAATAATGAAGAATATTCTCATATAAAGCAGTTAGAAACCGATAACATGAGGTATTAATTCCTATATCTATCATACAGTTGCAAAATAACGTCTCAGGTGTAATCTAAATAGTAATGACTTAAATATGGCTAAACAACAAACAAACAAGCAAACAAACAACGAGAAGAAGAAGAAGAAAAGATTCAGCACAGTTTCTATTTAAAGCCATACATGCGATTAAAAAGTGGGTCCTCCCAGTTTTATTTAGACAAATAAAAAATATTTGTCCAAGAAACGGGATCTAAATCACCAGTACTTCTTTCAATTGGGAAAGTAAAGTTGAATGACAGTAGAACAAATTTTTCAGATTAAGTTTCTAATTTCAAATATTTTGAAAGAATAAGCTATTATTATCTACCACACGTATTCTGTAACAAAATTACACTGAAAATGGTATGCAACTTATTTGATACGAAAATTGAATATATAATTCCACAACCCACCTCCCCACAAAAAACTTCTAATAACTTCGTAACTTAGAGAATGACATTAATTACTTACCTTGATTATGTCTTATATCCTTTAAGATGTACAAAGCGACTTTATTTCAAACTGATATGATATGCCATTGAGCTACTATCTGCTAATTTTTATCCAGAAAGTTAAGAAATTTAAAATGCATTTTTTTTTTTTTCGATCTGAATCTCCGTGAAAAGACGGTCCCTTCTAAGTAACTCTTTGTAAAACTGTCATAGCCATGTCTCATAACATAAATACAGCACAAATCCTATGAGAACTATTTCAAAGACGCACTGTAAGGTTCATCATCGAGATAGCATGGTATTTCGATGCTCGGAATATCGACAAGGATACAGAAAATAGTAAGTTTGATTCCTGTCCTGTCTATAGTTTATTTTTATTTTTTAAAGAGAAAAGTAAGAATGAATGTAGTGAAAAGGGAGGTCCATCACGGAATATAAATTAAATTTCACACAATTTCTCTTGTTATATACTAATTCGTGAGATTTGCTTTTAAAAATATTTGATTCTGCATCAAATAACATTTTCCTTCCATTATTTTTTAAATTTGAGGTACCCTGAAACATTTGTCTTTTCTGGCACTGTTGAAAAAGAAATATCACTTTTCCGAGTTGCCTTTATGGTTTGGATTTCAATTTTAACTTATGTACATGCATACGTAAGTGTGTCTGTGGACACGAGAATGACTATATAATTATGTATTTATGTATACATATGTATGTATTTACATATAAATATTCATATATCTGTGTTTAAATATAGACATGTCTATACGTTGCATATATTTAGACACGAGAACAAAACGATTAGGTTACGAATGGGTTACTTAATTTAAAATAGCGGTCAAAAAGGTATACATACTGATGAGGTTAGTTCCGATACGGCTAGTTCACCTTGAATTCCACTGTAGTGAGTGTATAGAAATATGATGGTTTTGCAGCAGGAGGAGTAATTTATATGAACAGTTTCGGGCAGGAACAAATCTAAAAAATTTCTTGAAAAAAAAAATATGACGCATAATTTGAAGGAAAAATTTTCCTCGTGCATATTTCTGCCTTCTGCGTGACTGGCTGAAACGAAAAATTTGCAAATTGCTAGACAGGTCAACTCTCCGCGGTCAGAATGCACTTCCCATCCTAAGGTGATGTGTGTGAAAGACCGGCTATAGCTTTGAGCACCATATTGTGAAGGAGATGTAATTCTCAAGCAATTGTTATGGGGTAATGTTAGTTATTTGAGATTTCGCATGCAAGCAATATACGTTGAAGCGCATCGTAGTAGGTATTTACCTATATCGAAAGGGGGTTTATGAGAGAACAGATTTGGTGAGAAAATTCTGCGGCTTAAAAAAGAAAGCATGCTTAATAACAAAAAATATTTGGCTCTAAGCAAACTGAATTAGACAAAATTCAAAGCCTGGTGAAATTAATATTAGAAAATTTAATTATTTTTATAAAATGTGGATAGTGAAAATGAGTCGAAAATAATTGAAGTTCCGCATAATTGATCTCAAAAATATTGACGTTATGCTTAACAATAATTCCAAGATCACATTTAAAGTACAACAGTTGTGTTACAAAATATAACCAATCAACCGTAATTCAATAAATTCAGTGACTTGTACAAAAATGTATCACTTCAAATAAAATTATGAGGTTTCTAAGTGAAATGGGAGACATACTGAAGAATTTTTTTTTTTTTTGGCTAATGTCCCTGAGGGATGACTACATTACACACCAGTTCGGTGTACATATGAATACAAGGAAGGTAGAAACAGGTAAATGACACAATCACAGAAGAATTTTATTGACAAACGATGACACCGGCGATGGACGATGGGTTGCTGCTCCCCTTTATAGACGGGGCTCCATTTGCAAGCGGAAGACCGACCGGTTCCCCAGAATACAGTCAAGTCATATGCGGGAATCGAACCCGCACCCCCGGCGTGTCAGGCTGATGCCTTAACCACTTTGCCACTGGGCGACTGAAGAAATTTAAAAAACACAAAGGAGAAAAAATTTGTTATGCTGTCTAACCAGCATTTTGGCTTGTTTACAAATACATTTCTTTGTGTGATAAAAATTTTAGAAAATATATTACTATTTACGATTTAAAAAAATCGCTAAAAAATCATGTTTAACAGAAGAAAATAAGCCTTTCATTTGTAAGCGCAAGAGACCTAGCACTAAAATATTAATTTTGGTTTGATAATAGTTTTTGATCTGAGTCGAATTAAAATTTTCTTTTCAAACTATATGAGGGAAGGGGGTTCGCAAGTTACGATTTTGCCCCTTTCAAGGTTAAAGTATATTTAAATTAAATTAATTAAAATGGATGCATCTAAAAACTTATGAAATAAATTAGGGAAAAACCAAGGTCAATTGAATAAAATTTCTGCTTAAAATTGTGCCAGAAATTCATGTTTCACATTTATTTATTTATTTATTTGATTTTTTTGTTGTTGTTCATTTCTTTTCAGTTTTTCTAAATATTTCAGTTACAGCAAATTATATTATTACATAATAAATTCAATACTCAGAAAAAAAAAAGGAAAGAATTACTGTAAAAATTAAGTTTATGCAGTTCAAAAGTAACCCCCCCCCCCCCCCAAGTAACAGAACTTTTTCATTCCATCCTCTCCTGATATAAAAGAAATTACGCGTCAATAAAAAATGTTTACAGTACTTTACTAATTAAATTTTTAAAAAATATCTGATTAATTTAAAAGAATGACCAGCTTTTTAAATATCCCAATCCCTGCTCGAAAAATTGATGCACAGTTACACTCGAGTTCGAAAAGCAATTTTAATACAAAATTATATCTCTTACAACATGGGGGAAAAACTATGGCAACACGTTCACGTTTCCAAAAGCGTTTTTCTCCTCTTAATTCGAGATGAGAAGGGGGAAAAAAATGCACACCTGCTCTTTAGTAACGACCAAGAAAAACCTGTGAATGAGGGGTTACTAGATGAAACTGGCGGAATTTTCAACATTCACGCCAAATGTATGCCATACGCAGATTTTTTTTTTTTCGGCTTTTCACTCAAACTTTTTTTTGGGGGAAAAAATAAATTAAAAGTGCACAGAAAAATCAAGCAATTAGATTAAATCTCATGGCTCAGTGTTATTATTATTATTTTTTAAAACTGAAATAGATGTATAGCACTTATTAAAAAAAAAGGTGAAAAATCGACATTCTTCACTAATATGCATTTCAGCTCATAGGCCTGAAATAATAATTAAAATAATGCACCAAGAACTAAACAAATCAATGTAACATTCATCTCGCTAATTACACTAGTTTCGTCATTTTAAATATTTTGACAGATGAGCGTAGAGGCGTTAAAAACGTGATATTAAATTTTTCTGAATAAAATGTATCTTCAAATTTCAAGAATTCAAAGGATTTAGTTAAGAGTATGAAATATATAAATAAATAACGCTGATACTTATATGGCCTGTTCACATAGGATCCGTCAGTGTTAAAAATTCCGTTGGCCCTGATTAATTAAATGGGTCAATGATTGGTTAAAAAAATTAACGCTGACGGATTCTATGTGAACAGGCACATGTACATATAATGGGGACAAGATAAAGGAGAATAATTTACAATACATGCGGTTTCCTTACATCACACAAACACACGCCTACAAAGGCAAACCCCCAAAAAAGCCTTTTTATATCCTATTAAAAACGACTTTTGTTCATTTATATAAATTTCTTTAGTATGCTCATGTACTGTAGTTTCATTGATAGCAATATGTAAAGAAGAATGACGTTACAAATGTGGATAAATGCTTCGGCACAAGAAAATAATTGAATGAAATAAAGAAGTAAATATATTCTGTAAGAGATTTAGTTTTCAAGATGATTAAGAGTTAACCTTATAATTACTGGTACATAATTTTACTACCGTTAGATATTGATAGTATTCGCGTTTGGATCTAGTAATACCATTAATATGTCATCAGATCTTACAATAATACATATCTATGAACTAATGAGTAAATGTAAACGTTCAAACAAGTACATCTCTAGACTGTCTAAATAATCCTTTTATCCAAAAAATATAAAAGTACTCCTTAATTTCACTCTTTTCCTTACGGCTCATCCGAACCTTCAATAAGTGAATACATTTATAATTACTAATGAATACTCATATTAAGGTGTTTTGTTTGAAGTCGTGCATATTTTCCCTCGGAATGGTGTGACGGAACGCTCAAGAGGGTTTGCGTTTATCTTGATCGGGCGGATCAAGATTTACGGACAGTATCGAATCGGGCATTGTTAGACAACGAGAGCAAGCTATCAATGCCAACTAAAAAGAAAGTCAGCTTTCGGCTAGGCGAGAGCTCCATAAGCTTCAGTGAAGAGATAGCTGAAGAAAAAGCGGCAATAAAAGCCGAAAAAAACCTGTCCACCTCATATACCCCCAGAGCACAGGCCAGATAAAATATAAAACAACAAGAAAAAAATCTTCCAAAAAAGCCTAGAGAAAAAAAAGTTCTTCATCATTCATTTTCAGCAGCAGCACCGCAGGGTCAAAGGAGGGGAAAAACGCCGAACCAGTTTGCTAGAAGACTTCCCGCGGTTCGCAGCCAGCTAGTCGGGTTTGGAGTTGTTGGCCAAGATATCTTCTGTTGGATAGACAACACGAATATAACGACGGAGCCCGGCGCGCGCACACTGTTTACTCAAATATACCTCCGTTTTCACAACTCCAACCACCCTCAACTTATTCCCATCACAAAACATGAAACGAACGATTTCCAATTATAATACAACATCCAATTTTTCGTAAACAGCTAATTCCTCCTATTTAACTCTTGGAGTCATAAGCATGAAAAAACCCTTCATACATCCATACGCACATACACATATATTGTGTATACGCATTCATATTAAAACACGTGTATTAGTAGGTATACATTCACATAAAGAAATGCTTCAAATTCACCAGACAGAATCTTTCGAGTAAAAAAGGAATTATATTTTGAAGTTTACAATTTTGATATCAGATAGAAAACAAACACATGAAACAACTCTTCTATTTATGTTGTTTTTAAATGTTGAACAAATACAAATTGCTTACGTGCAAAGCTTTAATTCATACGTAATCAAACCTTTTTTTTTTTATTATGCAAAAACTCGGGTTTACCATAAAACCAAATGTTATACTGGGAGTCATTATAATGATCTTTATCTAAAACACTGTTTCCGGTTATCTGTATTAAGTGGATACTGTTCTCTATTGTTAATAAATTGTTTCTCTAAATGAAAATTTAGCTGAAAATTGAAAGTAAACGTGAACAGTAGTACATGTATACACGTGTAACAGTTATCATCGTAAATGAGAAGTATTCTTCTTATCTCTACCGAATTTTTATTTTTCTAAATCTGCTAAATACCTTCATTCCAGTCTGTCATAGACTCGGACAAAAAAACATGTTTCGAATGTGGCACATTATATGCAAGCGAAGTACATCGAGAGGCGTCCGGCAATCATACCTGACGCCTACTTGCTCTCATATAATTATCATGTTCCTTTTAGATTCATGAAGCCAATAAAAGGGAAACCTTTGATGACACCTATGAAACATTTTAATGTTTTCGTGCGTGCCTTACTCTGCAGTAGACTTAATTTAAAGTAGTTAAACAAGCCAAAAACTTACAGACTAAGAAATCATAACTCCCGTACCAAATAGACAGGCATTTCTTATGCCATTTTCATCTAAAAACTCGAGTAAAGGTTTCTTAGGAATTAATTTTTTTGTATGCATTTAAATTGAAAATAAAATTTTCTCCCGCTAAAATAAACATTTTGAAATTTATATTAATTAACAATAAAAATTTCAAATAACTGCATATATATTTCTTCGGAAAAACAAAATCTTTTTAGAATCACATTTCCTAAAGGCTTATAATTAAGACGTGCAAAAATACTACGCACTCTTAGATCGTATCTACGAACGCCTTGGTTTGTATAAAGAAGACAAAGGATGTTCGAAAGTATGTCGGCATTCCCGTATCGTTTCTTTCCTGAGAAATATGAAAAATTTTTTTTGACAGTTTTCTTCAACGGAAATATTTTCCTAAATGAAAATTCAAGCATACAAAATATTCACCTGATTGTAATGATCGATCAGCATTAAATATTGAAAAATTAAAAATTATATTCCTCTAAAAATGAATGAATAATCTTATCATAAATCTAAATAACAACTATGCAGCTCAATTATTCTCTTAAGGAGACAAGGGGCCTTCAACCTTGAATTTTTAAAATGTCAATTTTTAACTCTATATACAAAATGAGAATAATTAATATTCTTTTTTACTGCATTGACGACCCTTAGGATCCAAAATAAGGACCTTTTGGCAGAATAATGCCCATTTTCAAAACTTTTCTCAAAAATGCTAGCATTATTCAAAATTTTCGTGTGCATTCCATATCCTTTAAAAACCTTAATTTTTTTTTAATATTTGTTTACCATATAAATATTAACATAATTGGGCACTGACTTTTTTCAATATGAATATAAAGCCATAAATAACTTTTTCTTGAATCTGCCTGTTATTTTTTTAAGGTTTTCGAAGTTTTTATTTTAATTTGTGGTCTATAAATCTGAAAAATATTTGTGGTTTCAAAGAATGATGCACAGTTTGGGACAAATATTTCTATTAACAATCCCGAGAAATTTGGAAGAAAACAAAAGAAAATGAATACACATGGAGCATTTTTGAAAAGTCTGGAATTTTTAAAGAATTTTTTGATAAACAGGCCTTCTTCTGTCCCCCAATACTTATTTGTGAATACTAAGTGTCTTCAATGAAGTAAAAACAAATACTAAATATTCTCATTTTGTGCATAGAATAAAGTATTAAAAATATAAAAAACGATTTTGTAGGTCCCTTGTTCCCTTGAATAAAAATAAATGTTAAATTTATTTTTATGTCCATTTTATGTTATTAATTTATTACTAAAATCAAACTATATTAAGCAAAAAGAAGCAGAGTTTTTAGGAAACCATTATAAACGAAATTAAACGTTTTCAAAAGGAATGTAAGAAAAGTAGTAAGCTGAGAGCATGAGTTAAATAGAACTGTAAAACATTTAAAATAAAACGAGAGGGATATACGCTAGTATTTTACCCTTAAAAAGGGTAGAAACATACGCCTCTTATGTATAACAGCTTCAACAATAAAGTATCATATCCTGTTCACGTTAAACAAAATTTTTATTCCCTTGAGTTTTAATGCAGAACGATAAAGGGCAAGTTTGATTAATCATATTTATATTATATCTACAAGTTCACTATTTTAAGCACACTTTTTCTTTTCTATCCTTGAATCTTCCGGTTCTTAAATACGATTATTATAAGTTTTACGAACTAACAAAGTTGAATACACATAAGTTCTCTTTTTTCTTTAAAAAAAATGCAAGAACAAAGGTTATATAGATAAATTCGGAATTCTTTCTTATGTCCCTAATATATAACTCTTGTTAGAGTCTGGCGTATAAATGATAAACGACAGTGGCAAACTGATCCAAATGTGGAGGCTCCAAAAATATTCCCTTACACAGTGTCAGGAATTTTCCTCCAGCGGGCAGAAATGAAAAAGATGCACAGGATAAAATGACAATGATGAATATTTTTATTCTAACAGCGCAGAACTAGAAAGAGAACCCCAGATTATTTTTCTTGCTCTCTACTATGATGGAATGGCTATTGTCTCGACGTAAGGCCTACTTTACAAAGAGAGCTCCGAAATGGCTTTCTCTGTACCAAAAACAAACTGAATTTTTGTTTTCTTTTCTGACTTTATGAATTCAAAAACGCCGCAAATAGCCTCATTAAATACACAAGTTGCGTCTCAATTTTTTTTCGAATATTTTCATATTCTTAAGTCATATACAGCAAGTTCCGATGTGCATCATTCAAAAAGACTCTGAAACTGGAATCTAGTAAATATCATGAAAAGATAAACTTCCAAAACATTTTTCTGTCTAACTCCTGAGTTTCGAAATAACTGGGTCTCACTGTGAGAAAAAGTAAAAAATATGAAAAAGAATCCCCTTTTTTGGAAAAAATTATTTACTGCCATTAGTGTAAATTATTTTCGCGTAAGAGACTATATGCTTTTTCTTATTTGTTTCGTTTGGAAAGAAAAAATTATTTTTGGCAGAAAAGGGAAACAAAACTCCGAAAATACTTTATTCCAAGACTTTTTTTTCGCAAAAAAAAAAAAATAAATAAATAAAAATAAAATAAAATAAAATAAAACTGAAATCAATACAGATAAAACTGCTAAAATTTAGCACAGTATTTAAAAGGTCCAGAAATTAAGTAATGATCGATAAAAACAAGAAACGGACGGAAAATTACATAAAGGTGCATGTGAAAGGAAATAGTTCAATGAAAATATCATAAAAGAGAGCGTGTGTAGGCATTAAATTTAAGGTTGACAAATGAAAGAGGTGACTGCTAAATGTTTTCAAATTTTAACAGGCACAATATTCACAATAATAACTGCACCGTCTTCCGTTATACACTATTTTACGAAGTTTTTCAACGTTTTAACCTGTTAAATAAGGTGTTAAGTAAATAATAATTATTAATAATGTTTTTCAGTTTTATTCATAAATGGAAAAAGTGCAAATCAATTTCGGGAGATATATTTATTTCTGCTAAATAAGCTGCGATTTTAAAATACGATGAAACATATTCAGATAACTTGAAGATGATAAATTCTTAAAAATGAAAAGAAAAATATATATATAAATAACATGCAGCTCAAATTTCTTGTCAGAACTTACGTGCAGAGTTATACATTTCTTTTAAAATTAAAATTTCAATTTTTGAGAAGAGTTACTTATCTAAACTGTATAAGTTTTATAACTAAGATGTTAAATATCTATTTCCATAAATCGTATAAATATATTCTACCTCCAAAGTGATAAAAAAAAATAAGGACAGAACAAGTTTCAAGAGCAAAAACACTATGGGTTACAGCAAGGGAATCAAAAAGAATGTTGCATAATAGGAAACGCAAAACTGGATGAATTGATTAATCGTGATAAAGCCTCATGATCACTTATGGAACGTATTCAAGGGTAAAGGGAGAGAGGGAAGAACTAAATGTATGTCAGGTTATCAGTGATCTGAGTTTACCCTTTCAACATTCGGCAGGAAATCCTCCTCCATCATATGAGAAAAAAATAGTGATTTTTTTTCTCGCATTTTACATAAAGCATGGTAAATATATGCATGAGCAATAACACGAAACTTTCAAACACTGATATAAAACACTCTATCATATTTATGTAAAAAACTATTTTTGTATAGGTTTCAAAATAAGCTCTTCACTCCAACACTTATACGTATTTCCTTGAAACTTAAAAAAAAAGCTGTATGCTAAGGCAATAAATACTGTATATTTAATTTTATGTGTACCTAGAAACTCTTGAATCTCCTTTAAATGTACATACAAAGCCTTATATATATATATATATATATATATATATATATATATATATATATATATATATATATATATATATATATATATATATAAATATATATATATATATATTCATCTTAAGCTTATTCCAATGCTTAGAGATGGGATATGGTGCTATTTATGTGCGTTAATATAATGTTTGTATAATTTATTTTAAAACGATCGTTTATTCAAAAGATTCTGAAAATTCAGTTTAGTTCTTCTCATTACATAGTGACCTACATTCATTTTCTCGGATGTATTAAAAGAACATGAATAACGTAGAAAAGTACTGAGTAGCATAAAGCTGATACTTAATCCAAGTCCATACAATATGTTTCTAGGAATATATCAGGCTCAATAAGGCTTCTACGAATTTGTAAACTGCCTCACTTTATCACACAGACTACCTACATGAAGGCCACGTCTTTCTTTAAATACTTTTGTTTCTGTCTGGAACTTGGAATTCTCGTCATGGGTCAGCACGACACAGAAAGCAATTTTCTGGCCTTTAAAATTCCCGAAGTGCACGATATTCCAATATTTTGCGCGAATTTACATCACCTATTCCTAGAAACCGGTCGGTGAAAGTAAAGGGTGCCTTTAGAAAGGGCATCTTGTAACAAGGCTACGCCACGATCATTCATTTGCCGAATACAAAGGTTTCTAACAATCTTTGTCATTTTCAAAAGCCGAGAGAGCAAGAGTTGACTCGTAGTATTTATTACTGATATATTGCTCTTACTTTGAAGGTTAAGAAAGTTTCTGAAGGGTGATTCCCTCTCCCTGACTTTCAATTTAATTCAACACTCACATAATCTACAATAGCTGTGTAGCTTCTGCACTTTTAATATTTATTTGAACAGGTCAGTGAAAAAAAAATATATATATATATATATATATTCGACGACTTTTTATTCCAAAGGTCAGGTACATACACTTAAGAAGCCTGTACTAACAAACAAGAAAATAGAGAATTTGGTTCGTTAAGATAAATTACTCTCTAACTGCTAATATTTAGAGCAGTGGAAACAACTATATTAGACACATCGATAAGTTACTATTGCTTCTCAACGTTAAAATGAGGCCAATTTATTAAGCGAAAATTTCAACGTTTTGCCACTCTAATATCTAATGATTCTAACGCTACTATAGCCATTTTTTAAAAAATAAGGGTAGTTATTTACTACTAGAAAATACATTATGAAATCAATATTTTGTGATTATGTATGCACCAGTTTAAATACATCTAACCATAATCGTCCGATTGCCTTTGTTTATTAGCTTTTATTTCATAGCTTTTCCATTTTCCATTCGAAATTATGCATTTACAGAATTATGCTTCGTATCATATTTTTTAAAGTTTTAATTTCACTTATGGACGGATAACACACAATAGTCATATATAATTCGCAATTAATTTTAAACAGAGTAATGTTGATAGAAATACAATGTTCTGAATTTGATAACGCTTTTATTTATTTTTTTTTTTAAATGAAAAAAAATATCTAAAAGGTATATCATGTTTATATTGAGTTACATAAATAGATAAGCATACATTTCCTCATGCTATTGAAATTTAAAATATAACTGTAAAACAAAAGTATGATTGCCATGCATTTCCACTTTTACGATATTAGATACAATCTATTAATGTAACTTTTTACAAACCTTTCCAAACACTGCGAACTAATTATTTCTTCAGTAGATGAACAGAAAAAAAAAGAGAGAGAAAAAAAAAGTCGTAACTCGGAATATATTTTTTCAAAGTGATTGATTGGTTTGTTTATTGGGCGTAAACTCAATTTGACTGACATGAATACTTTAAGGATGGTAACAAAACGTGTTCAAAATACTTTGAAGATAATAATGAGACTTTGTATATAATCGACAAAAACCTTGTATCGAAAAAAGTCTTAGTATAAGCAGAAAACATCACTCCTTGGTTTTACAAGATTTAGATTCCTTTCTGTACAGTATAAATTGAAACTGATACTTATTTAATCCTTGTTGTGTTTTCACCATTTTAATAACAAATATAATTAACAATAGGCATTTACTAGCAATAATCTAGCTTTCAAAATGTGTTTATATATATTTAGCTTCACACAAAATACAATGGGTAATAAGCTTTCTTTCATACAAAACATAATAATAGTCGAGTCTTTTTTTTTTTCGTTATTTTAAGTATCTATGGTCACCGTTTGCGACTGAAAAAATCTTTAAATTTTCTCTTCGCATGACGTGAACTTCCTGTCACCGTGCTTCCCCCCCCCCCCCCCACCTTTTTTGGACCACAGAAAAACATCCTATTAAATGGACCGCTAGCAATGGCGACATTTCTGACTGTTTCGCGACATTGGCATATTTTGAAAGTCTGCTTCACGCCAAGAATCACTCATTTTCTTTCTGAAACAAAGAACTTCCAGAGCTTAGTGATGAAATGAATCAACCCACTTCGTTCATTTAGTTCATAATATGTTCTAATTATTTTTTAGTTATCTTGCGACAGATTGTAATAGCACTCCGAAACATTTTTTGGAGCCACAGTACTGTTTATCAGTCCTGTATACTTAAATTTCATATTCGGCTGTTTTTTTCAAACAATGATCATATTTAATGAATAAGTTTTCAATTACTAACTATTTGAAAATCACGACAATAGTAATACCTCTAAATTTACGATTAGATACCAAAAGACAATCTAAAAGATTAGACGTAAAGTTAAATTAGTAAATGATGTTACTAACATTAAAGACCGTATTTTACTTGTATAAAACAAGGCTTCAGAGGAAATGAATCTTCCAGAATGATAAAAAATATTTTATAATCTAAATTAACCTAACATATAGAACAGCTATACATTTATTACGGATATGAGAGAGTAGTCTATATAAATAAAACAGTTCCGTAACTGACTGACTGACTGACTGACTGACAGACAACGCACACACCAAACCGCTGGACATAAAGGGCTGAAATTTTGCACGGTGATTCTTTTTATAGTGTAGGGGTGCACAGAGATTTTCGAAAATTTCTTCTTAGATTTTTTAAAATTAAATTTTTAAGCTGTTTTTGTAATATTCTTTAAAGTTTGCATTTAAAATAATAATCCGAGGGTTATAAAATTTATATCACGAGAAAGATAAAAATTCCTTTAAAATGAAATCTTTTTCGGATCTTTACCTCCATTTTCTGATTTTTGGTGAATTTTTAAAGATTAATTTTTAGAATTTAATTTATAAAATGCTGATCACGTGGTTTCTTTTCTTTTAATTTTGCGTCACTTGCATAACAGCGAAATAGAGAGAGAAAAAAAAATTTGCTAATGCGGCAGACGATTGGACATTTTCCAAAAAAATATTAAAATACAGTAAAAGAAATGTTCCTCAAACTGTACTATATTAATTGTACTATATTATTTAGTATGTTCTATTAGATTTAATTTGAATATTTTCTTCTACATTATTTTGTCTATAAAAATATCCGTTATGATATTTTTATAAATAGATTTTTTCATTTTTTTTACATCAATTGCATACATTGATAGTTATAGTTATTATAAATATATTTCTTTTTGTTTTTTGGCATTAATTGTATACATTGACCGTTGTATTTAATTTGAATGTACTCCGTAGCAAAGTACGGGTTTTCAGCTAATTAATCTATAAAAATAGAAAAATAACATATTAAATTGAGCAGTAATTAAAAATAAGACACCAAATTTAAACGGCAACAGTCAAACGAAATGTAAAATAAAACATGCTATTCTAAGATGCGACTAACACTTAAGACGATCACTAAGTCTATGCATATTATATGAAGACGGATATTAATATATGGACTATTGGGAGACTTGTAAAAACAGGTTCTTGCAAACATTCTACGCAGCAAAAATAATCTCGGTAATATTTATCAACTTATCAACCAATCGTAATTTTGAAGACGGTAGCCGCGGCTGGCAGCCCCGACAAATGAAGGGACGCAATTAATTAAAAATTCGGGGGGAAGAGGAGGGGGCAAAGCCGCAGGGTGACATTTTTCCGAGAAAAAGGTTCGTGTTCAACCTCAACACCGACAATATGGATGATTGAAAACATATCATCACGGGAAACAAAACGGATGCCTGATATCATCACATTTCTGAAATTGAGTACCTTCGCTCTCAGGATGAATATCCATTTAGGGAGAAATCTAGGGAAAGATAACACCACGTCAAAAGACACCACACACCACGTCAAAAGACTAAAAAGTTTGCTACTAATTTTTTTTTTTAAATATGTGATAAAATTTTTTTTAAATGTATTACTTAACGACTTAATAAAGTCAATTTTCTGAAATGTGAATATTTTAATTCAGTAATTTTTCGAGCAACCAACAAAATACACATTCACCCAGCTGTTGGTAAATTATTAATTTTCTTCCCCAAATGTTTCCATGTATAGATGTTTTGCATGATTTTAGAACTAAACAAATGCAATGAAATTTCTAAATCGTTTGTTTCGAAGGGAGGCAAACATTTCTCCCGAAACCAGGTAGAAATGCTTGAATGGCCTTTTAAAGTATATGTGCGTAATGATAGTTTTTTTAATCATTGTAATAATTAAAGAAATTAAGAATACTCTACAGTTATCAAATAGCTTATTTTCATATTCACTATGGGTTATCAAGGGAAAGAGAATCAGTTATCAAAAATCAATCCCAGGCAATGATGTTTAAAAACATATTTCAAATCACAGCTATATTCGATCAAGAGTTTTATTAATTAAATACCAATTCTAATTTACATGACACTCCCACTAAATTCATAATTTTCGTAATTAAAATTAATAACGAAATATAAGTATACTGCTTTTAATTTAAGTATACTGCTTTTTACTGCTTTTTAATTTCAAAGCAGTAAAAAGCAGACTAAACGCAGCAGTACTAAACAAAGCAGTACTAAACACAGTATACACAATTCCCTGAATGTCAAGTGTCTTATCATTTCGATTACAATCATCACTAATTGAAAGGGAAAATTTTGCTTAATAGTACAGAAAAAAAATTTTATATGATAATGATGATGAAACTATGATTGTTCAAAAACCTCTATGAGGTTAGTTTACCATAGTTTACGACAAGTACACTTCTTAAGGTTATCATTCAATATTTCTTAAGTGTTAACCAAGTGGAGTATAAATTTACTATATTTGTAATTTTTTTGCATTAACTTAATCAGTATTAACCAAAGTTTTTATTCTATTGTTTTAAAATATTATACAATTTCTTGCTATAAAGCAAAAGTATATTTTCTCTGAAATCATAAAATACAACAGTATTTAAATACGGAAATTTCAGTTCATTTTGAAGACACAAAATTGTAAATTACGTAAGTTTCTAACACAAAAATAATTAACTAAAGACTTAGAATGTAAATGAGTTATTAAGTCAACCTTTGTTTTAACATATTATAAAGACTGAAACTTGGGGCCCAAACATTTAACAGCATATTCAGCCAGCGAAACAGAGAATCCTTCAAGCATAAAAATTGAAAACTTTACAATGTTTTAGATTTTTGAACAATCTTTGCAAACATTAATCAATATGAATCAAGAAAACATCAAACAAGAGCGATGAGCTCTAGTTTTAATTTTTTTCTCCACTTTCGCAAAAACCATAAAAGTATAACATTATCACATGTGACTTTTTCCAAGAATGCCTTACTGCTAGAATTAAAAGAGGTTTTTATTGTGTTTGGGGATGCCTACCAAAAACTCAGTCATGCAAGAAGTTTTGTAAATCCTTAAGAGAAAAAAAAAGAAAAGAAAGAAAGGAACGTCACCATCTGAAAAGTAGAAAGCTATGTGAAGTTGTAATTGAAACTAGTTTACGTCGTTAGCGACAAAAGTTGCTAAAACATGTGGAGATGTAAAATTCATTCTTTTCTTCAAGACAGCTAGGCCTGCAACAAAGGCGTAGACAAATCTTGGTTTAAATATCCCACCGTTAAATTTTTAGTCGGTAAGCAGACACTAGCCAATTCCCGAATTTCATTAACTACTCAGAATTAGTTCCGTATTGTTTCATGTAATACATAAATGCTAGCAACTTCGATAGTTCTTGACGAAGCCAACCTAAAACATAAACCCATTATTTACAAATTGTAAAGGTTCGCTCTCCAACTGTGCCCAAGCTAATGGTTGGGTGTGTTCGAGTCGGGAAAGGTCTCTGTGGTCAAGGGACCACCCAAAGATTAAAAGAACACAGTTATGAACTTTCAACTCATCAACAGATCTATGATGTGTCTCGTACTTCTTAACGGGGTAAGTGAAAATCCGGATTCTGAGCAGCAAAAACATAGGTAGGCAAAATTATTTGTTGCACGTCACGTATCCTTTTGAAAGATATCCATGCGAGCAGATGCGCTGGTGTTCCGGGATCATCACTTCAAAATATTGTATGTAAATTATGTAAATGACATCTTCAGGCGACGAAGAATTTTTTTTCCTCTGAAAATTTTGGTCTACCACATATTTTTACCATGATTATTCTAATATTTTTGTTGTTCGTTTTTCTCTGAAAAACGAAACAAAAAGTTGAAACGCAGATCGAAACTTGTGGAGGTACTTTATGTATAAACTTTTAATTTACAATAAAACAATTCACATAAGCTATGTGGTTGCCTCCTTTTTGTAGATTCGTTTTTCCGTGTTGTATGACTAATGGCATGTCTTTAAGCGTGCAACCCTGACAAATGGCTATTTTGATGCCCAATGTTCATGCGATTATTATATGTGTGTGTATGTATATATATAAATATATATATATATATATATATATATATATATATATATATATATATATATAAACCGATAAGCAATCAAAAATTTAACTATTTAATGATAACACATATGAAAGTGCTGCAATCCGCGCCTTACTATGCAAGTTATTTGTATTAAACTTCAATTTTGTATCACTTGTTATAGTTTCTTTCAAAAATGTATTGTTCTCTGAATTTAATAAATAATATATATATATATATATATATATATATATATATATATATATATATATATATATATATATATATATATATATTTATATATTATCATGATTTTTACATTTAAGTACATATCCCCTCCCCACACACAAAAAAAAATATAAAATGCATTTAAAATAGATAGCACGCTCGTTATAAGTTATATTAAAATTTTCATAGCAAAATTAATTTTCCAAGCCATAATGCTTTTTAACTCTTTCAGTATCCCATTAAATGTCCTTCCTCTGTATACTACCTATAAATAAATATTAAATAATAAAAAAGTTAATGAATTGGAGCTGTAGAATGAAAACTTAAACTTAAAAAGTTTTGTTTTAAGAACGATCTTACATGTATGGAAACAGAAATGTTACTCAGTAATTCAAATATTCAAATATTTTCCTCCATTTTTCTTCATTTTATATAGTTTATATTATTACTAGATTAATCAAGAATGATAAATCAAGAAAGTTTCTTCGATAAAGAATTACTAATTGTGAAATCAATCATTCCCTGCAGGAACATTTCGTAGAAAAAAAAATGCGAATTAATAAAGTTGATAGAACCAGAAGCTTTAATAATGAAGCTTAAGAATCACGAAAGAAGGAATGCATTGCTTCCTTCAGTATAATCTTAGAGACTTAAAATCTAATACCAGAACTCATAAGATTAAGGCTTAGGTATTGAAATTGTTGAGGTAATTGAGAGAGGAGAATTTTGATTTGAGTAAATCATTAAGTAAAATGATCTAGGTATTCTATTAAATTAATTGCCATCGAATAACTTGAATGCTTTTCACGCTTAAAATTTTAATAGTGAGTAAAATATTGAAATAAACAGTGTTACTTCGTTTCTTTTATTTTTCTACATTAATCACAAGTAGAAAATAAAAACTATTTTTCTCACAAAGTTGGTATTCAATCTTATCGAATAACAGAAAACTCATTCATCGTTTTGTCAGAACTAATCATCGAATTCTTTACCTACGCTTGTCAGTGGTCAATTGATTGCTTTTGATCCCCCACCCGAAAATGTTTTCAATGCATAGAAGATTGCAACGGCTTGAGAAGAAATGAAATATAAAACGCAACGAATACAGCCATATTTATTCATTTTCAGAGGATAATTATTTTTAGACTCTGCTTTAAGTCTATCCAATACCATTACGGATACATTTTCTGATAATTCGAATGAAGACGACAAACAAAAAAAATAATAGTAATAAAAAATAATGAGAGACAGGTGTTTTCGACACCAATATTAATCTTAGACTGATTTCCACTTAACACATACATACATATACGGAAAGTGCAGACATGTATATAGAGATTTTGGATTCAAATTTCTAAAGCATGCGGTAATAGAACATTCAAGATGACAGCAAGGAAGAAAACAGCTATGAATGAATTATAATATGTTTTTTTTTTCATCTATGGTTTTGCAGTTGCTTTGATTACCAATGTCAAGGTAAAGATTTATAAATGTCGGTAAGCTGTACCAAGAGAGAAGAGAAAAATTTGAACATTACATTCGAAGGTAAGGCACACCACAAAAGCGTTTATTTTTCTGTATTTCTGTATCTGGCATTACCTGTATAATGTAATAATGCTGAATTATATACACCTTATGGGTAATTTTATGCAAAAAAAAATAAATTAACAAGGTCAGAAATTACATGCACCTTTTCCTGAAAGGGAAAAAATAGCTGCTTTCACTTTTATTACAAAACAGAAAAATGTGAAACATTAGATATCACAATAATAAATGGGTCTATAATTTCTTAATGGAATATGTTCAGAAGAATCTTTTTATAATATTTAAAGTATTATTAAACACATTTTCATTTAAAATGCAGTAGACTTGACAGAATCTACTCATAAGCATTTATTATTTCGATCGTGTATTTAAATACAGATATATTTTTCTTCTGTTATCAGCTATTGCTGACACCACCTTCTCTACCGAATACGCTGCTAATTCTTGCCTCTATTGAAAGGTGAAACGAGAGATGGACAAGGATTATGTATATATATATATATATTTTTTTCTTTACAATTTTATACAAATACGTTTATTTACTTCTTTTGTTGTTTTTTCTGTTGTGATATTCTTAAAATTTTATTCTTTTTTTTTCACACATTAGTAAGTCAAAAATTTTGTAACTGTATTAACATTTGTTCCAAAATTCATTCTAAATATTAGAAGTTTTTGCTTAACGTCACAACCATTCAATCATATTATTTTCTATCGTCTGTTGTTACTGAACAACAGACGATAGAAAATAACACATATACACAAGCACACAGTTAACAGAAAATTTGAATAAAACGCAATTTATACACAGAAATTCGTTGCGAGCATGTCTATTTTTTTTTAATAGCATTGACAAAATAAGGCACCTATACACGTAGATCACATCTAATATTTATGTTTGAATGGAATTGAACATGATTATCTAACGGTGAACAACGGGGGAAGTTACACCCTTCATCTGTATTACCTTCATTCTGTCAACAATTTCAAGTGGATACAAAATTGAAGATTTTAAACTTGTGTTTTCAGTAAATAAATGTCGATTTTTTTTTTATTCATCTGATATAACTAATTATTTGGGCAAATCATGAGCCTGTTAAGAATGAGAAAGAGGAGCTATACATCTAAAACTCAAAACCTGATACCCCAAAACATGTCAAGAAATACATAGTATTATTTATTCAATCATGTAAAAAATTTACAAGGAGACTGAATGAAAGTAAAACTTCCTTACAACACCAGGGTAGCTTAATAAATAGAGCTTCCGATTCGAGAGCGAAGATCTAGATTCGAACCCCGGTCCTGGACGAAAATCTTAAATAAAGCCATCAGCTCAACTTCAGCTGATGCTCATGGACAAACAAATATTCCATCCGGGTAAAAGAGATCGGTAAAATTGTGGGTACATATTACGTGATAGATTCTGCACGTGCTATGATAGCAAGTTTATCGGTACATAAACGTTACAAGTTGCACGGTTTAAACTCGAATAAAATCATTGATTTCAGTGATATGCAACAGATGCAGAGGCTTCATTTCTTCTGCTGAAATACTTGAAAGGGAAAATCCCAAAGAAACAAGTAATTTAATTTATGCATAAAGAAATCCAAGAAAAGAAATGGACTAAATTGTTCAGAGAGACAGTAGTACTGTATGCAGTTAAAAATGAATAATAAAAATCAAAGAGAGAGCATACAAGGCAGAGACCAAGAATGAATGATGACGGATGGACAAGAACGGTTCTTGATTCGATCTGGTCGGACTCGAAAAGACCAATAAAAAGACCAGAAGGAAGATGGATGGATAGAATCATAAAATATGAAGCTCTGAATTGGGGAAAACAGACGGACAGAGCCTCAGTGTGAAACCTTCATAAAGCAGTGAAAGTATAATGGATAACTGTTATGACGGCCAATATCTCGTTCTCAATCTTTAACATCCTCGCGAAGCAGATGTTACGACTACTCCCCTACATTTTGCATGTTTTAGATAAATCCTATAATCTTTATCTTAAATAGGTACAAGCAGTGATTTTGCTCCAATTTCGAGGTAATTCATTAAAAATTTTTAGCACATTCATTTTTTTCTGTAAATTCTAACGATTTCAGATTTGAACATACTTATTAGTTAATATCAAGTATTTTAACTGCCACTGCTAGTATTTTTATTACTGATGCTGAAAAACTGCTTGCATTCAGCACGAAGTTAAATCAAAGGAAGTATGATGGAGGCAAAGATTCAAGAAAAATTCTTCCCTACATTCTTTGGAAGCACTACTTACAGTACAGTAAGTTTTCGAAGTACCTATTGATACTTTCTGATAATAATCTGCTACGAGTTTTGATACTCAACAGTATATTTCTTTAACAGCAGAAACGTCCTAGGATAAATACTTCTTTTTTTTTGGTGGGGGGGGGGGGCAACAGAAACACGTTTTAGCAAAAATTTGTGTAGCATAGTGCCTAACATTAACGATAAGAAAACCGAATAGTTGGAAAAAAATTTTCAAAGATATATTGCAAGTATTAGTACATCTTTCGAAGCGAAAGACACTTGCCTAAAATCTACGAGAGCAAGTTAAACACAAACAATTAAATTTAATAAAAACTTGTTTCTTCATACTTCTATGTCAGTTAGAGATTTTTTTATGAAGAAAATTCATGAAGTAAAACAGAATAAAGTGGGGGGGGGGGGAATTATAAGAGAGAACTAACAAATTTTATGATATTTGTACCACGTGTTTTCATAACAAAAATATTGGCATAACAACTCAAAGACACTAAGAAAGGGTAGAAATATAAGAACAACTAAATGAAATTGAGATGTGAATTTTTACGCTGCTGATAATCTTTCTGTTATTTCGCTGTGCAAGAAAAAAAAATTCAATGATCGCTTCTAATTTATCGCAACTTTTGTTTTCTTTTAATGAGATGTTCTATTTCGCGCAATACGAATGTAACATCCTCAGCACATGATAATTTGGGGCAAGACGAGATTTTTTTTCTACGAAACAGAATTTTTTCTACTGGGTACGGATAAAATCAATTCTTCAAACCATATGCATGACAAAACGTTTAAAACTCTTGGGCTTTCTCATAATATGGAAAAAAATATATTACCAAAAATATTATCTGCACGAGAAAAAGCAAGCATATTTTAAAGATTATTCTTGAATTTCACACAGTATTCTTTTAGTCCTTGTAATCCTTGCTAAAATGTGGGGGAAAGATTTTCTTCAACTGGGAAAAAAACCCCAGAAAACTCCCAGTTCAAGGAGTAAACGACAGAAATCGTATGAAGATGCTTTGAAGCCCCACATTTGTGTTAAGTTTTCATATTGTTGAATACGTACAAACGCAAGGAAACTGTATTCTAGTTTCATAACAAAGCTGTAGCCTTTAATTTTTAAAGTAAGGTTAAAATATCCGTGTTGAGGTATATCAATTTCAGTCGGTTAGATTGAACGTTTTTCAAATGAATTTGCTAGTATAAACTTTCCTCTTTTTATCATTTAGGAAATTAAAAACTTTTGAAGACATTCAGCATCATGTAATCATTAACATCAACTGTTTTTAACAATTTAATTACAGTCTCTATTCGATTTTTAAAGAGAAATGAAAAAACAGTTTCCACTGTCAAATGTTGCTTGAATGTTATACACCTACTGGAAGGTCATGAGTGGTGGTAAGATTGGACTAAAGTGCAAGCAATACACAACATGAGAAGGAGCTGCTGTAGAAAAGCAATTGTAAATCTTGACGGGCCAGGTGAGGTCAGAAAGAAAAGAATTCTAGACTGTAACTGAACTCAAGTATATAAAAGATATTTAAATACCTGTGTTAATATTTACTCATACGGATACAAACATCACAAAAATTGAATAAATCAAGCAATTTTTAATTTTAAAATTTTGAATATATTAATTTTGGGGGTTCAGAGAGACATCACGTTTTCATACAAAAAAGTTTGAACTTTTTTAGTTGATGAAATTTTTCATTCCATTTTTCCCTGTAATGGCGTATAACAGTGATAAAATTATTTGCAATAAAAATGTACAACAAATGTAATGTTAAAAAAGTATGAATTGTGTCCAAATAATTGATTAAAAAATATTAGGATAATCCAGCAAAGTTTAAAAAAAAATTATTCTCAGAACCTTCAGTAAAATCAAATCACATTTCCAAGCTTTGACAAATGAAATGTCATTACCATTTTCATTTAAAATCTGTCCGACGCATGCGCAGTTCTCTCTACCAACAAAGTAAAAGAAATCTCAAAATCTGAAAGGCGTTCAAAGGGCGTCACCGACAATTCTTTAAATGTACCAACCGAAAGAGGGACAAATATCGGCCGACATGGCGCCATATTTACTCAAGGTGGTCTAGAACTTTTTTCCTTTGTCATATGAGTAATTTCCGATTTACTTCCTGATGCGGATCTTAAATTTTGACTTGTTTTGAAATTTTTGAGAAATGAATGCGTAATCCAATCACACACAAAAAATTTAGCTAAATGTATGACATATATTTATATCACAAACTAATAATAAATTTTGGGAAATGCAAGCGAAATATTATAAATTTCTGTTGTTTGAAACAGGTGTTATAAAATCAAATTTCGAAAATGATATGCAAAAAAATATCAGCATGACCCTCTCTCCCTACACATACAAACAGCAGTAGCAAAAACTTAGAATAAGCATAAACTTAAAATTGTTATCCGTTTTCGGAAGCAACTGAGCGTATTTTGTGCATACTATCAGTATATATTTATAACAATAGGCAGAGGAAAAATTATTTGTAGCTCACAATGAAAACAGAAACCAAATCCATATTGAAAATTTACTCGAATTCTGTCGTAAACTTTATTATCTTTTAGAACAGTTATTTTACTCAATTTTACAATAAGGATTTTATTTCAGTAGAATAGCCACATATTGTTGATCGTTAAACAGCTATTTTCCACAAAAATTTTTTTGTTAATAAATGAAAGAATTTCCCTTGTGAAACTGTAACGTTTCAACAAGGTCCCTGTTAGAAGTATATTTAGTTAAAGGTTAAAAATTAAACATTTTAAGAGCAGAAATGCAAACGAAATATGCCAAACTTGAAATACAAAAGTTAGAGACATGTCAATCTTCATCGAAGCGCCATAAACATAGTCTATTTTTTAAAGAACTAAGATCAATTAAACATGAATTGAAGAAAGTATACTAATGGAAAATAATATGAATATACACACCATTTAAATAAACATCTCTAATACCTGGCATAAAGCACATTTTATGTGTCTTACAAATAAATGAAGTTTATTCAAAAAATATGTGGAAACATTTCGATTGCAAATTAAAAAAAATTAAAATAGTAATTTCTTTCATTGAAAAAATTATCTCCACTGCGTGAAAACGAACTTATAAAGGTATATATCGGGCACTGATAGTTTCCCCTGCAAATTCTTTCATTGAAAAAATTATCTCCACTGCGTGAAAACGAACTTATAAAGGTATATATCGGGCACTGATAGTTTCCCCTGCAAATTTTTTAAAGCTAAATTTGGTTTTGAAAAGCATTTTACATATATAAGACCCTAAAGCTGAAAGTAAATTATTAGGGTTTATTAATTACCAAAAGTAAATTCATAAATAACTACCTACACCTTCCAAAATTTCTTCTCGTGTAATTAGAATATTTCGGTTTATTACGACTGCATTTTACGAGTTTAATAGGAAGCGACCAGACAAATGAAGTTCAAGGTCTTACAAATAGAACTATGAGTTATAGTTTCATATATTACACGCTTTGATAGCTATTTTTAATCGGACGGGGCAAAATCAAAATTCGGCAAAAACTATTAGTTGAAAAGCAGATTCAAGTCAAAATAAGTCCAATTAAACTGTCAAACTTCCCATCAAATGTCGCTTTGACACTAAAGGACAAATCTTAGGCCAGAGTCTAAGACACTTTCGTAATTTACTCCAGTCGTTCGTGATAAATAAGGCGACGCTAACAACGCTGATAAATGAATCTCAAAGAATCCGATCAAATTTTTTTCTTTAGAAAACACTCTGCAGTATCTAATCCTAAAACATTCAGAGTCAAAAAATATTTTTTTTTATCAATTTATTTTGATTTTATTTATTTATTTATTTTATTTTTTTAGTTTTCGAGTATGATGTCTGAATTTTGCTGGCGGCAATAATTATTGGGCATCATAAATTATGCTCAGCAAGCCTAAAGGAGGCGAATAAACTAATGAGTAATTTATAACGTTATAAAGTTTGAATAGTAATGACAATTATTAATGTCATTTACGAAGCGAGATGGAGAAATTGGAAAACGCAATAAAAGAAATAACTAGAAAAAAAAAAAAACTTCCTTTGAAGTATTTTTCAGTACGCGAAAATTTGCCATCGATAGTCTATAGCACCACATTAATTAATGATTAGTAGGTCAATAATTCCGTATATTCTAATGGCTTCTCTGAGAGTGATTAATGAAGTCAATGACCCGAAATATTCCATGTTCTTTAAGATGTATCAAATTTGCTCGTTTTTGTTTATCAATGTGTAGTATGAACCTTTCAAATTAAGATCATCTCTCACCTGCTTCATGTAATAGCAGAACAAGAAGACTTTCTCATTCTCAGCTTTTTTAGCATAATAAAGTAAATGACAAGTTTGCAAATTTACAATGTTTGCCATAAGCAGAGTTATAATATATATATATATATATATATATATATATATATATATATATATATATATATATATATATATATATATATATATATATGTATATATATATATATATATATATATATATATATATATATATATATATATATATGTATATATGTATATATATATATGTATGTATATATATATATATATATATATATATATATATATATATATATATATATATATATATATATATATATATATATATATATATATGTATGTATATATACATATATACACATATATACATATACATATACAGGGGTGGATGTGGCAATATCATATTTTTTTCCAGGAAATCTATTTCATTCGATGTGAAATATACATAGGTTAGATTTTTAAAAAAAATTAAAAACTCAAATAGTGAACTAAAAAGTAGAGAAAAATATAGAACACAATTTGAAGCCTCGTTATGTATTTTCAAAAAGCAAAGCGTTTGCAAAAAATTATTCATTAATTCAATAACGAGAAGCATATGGTCTCTTGCAGTAAACAGGAGAGTAAAATTATAATGATATATTGATGTGTATCTCAAATGCTTTTCTACTTTCAAATGCCCTGGTTTCTTTGCCCTTGCTTATTAAAATACGAAATTCACGAGGAAGGGCATCCATGATAACGAGAGGAAGATGATTGATTGGCTATGTATGTGATCATTATATATTTAAATCTTTTCCGACAAAGTATTCTGTCCCAAATAACTATTGAAGAATAATTATTTTACTAATAATCTGCGAAAACTGCTTTGTTGAACCGTCGAAGTCAGTGTTTGCTATATGTTTTCCAAACAGACAGAAAAAGGGAAAAAACAAATATAAAATTGGCCAACCATCTTCCTCTCTTAAACCTGGATGTCCTTATGCATTTTCTACTTTTTAATAAGTGAGGTCAAAGGAATCAGTGCATTTGAAAGCAGAAAAACTTGTTACATATGTATCAAGATCTTTATAATTTTAATCTTGAGGTTACGTCAGGAGAACCTAAACTTCACATGAATCCATTTATGACTTACTAAAAGCATTTTTTTTTTTATTTCCCGTTCTAAAGAGGGAATCGAAAAAATGGGCCCCGTAAGCTAAAGATTAATATTGTGCAACATGTTTTTAAAAACTTTTGAGACTGTTATTTGGTCATATATTTGCATATGTATATTTGAAATCGAATCAAACGGTTGACTTGCAATAATTATACATTTAATGTTTCTCACTTAAAATATTTTGAAATAAATAAGTTTTGAAGAATAATTATTTTAATGCTCAATTCATGCACGAGAACCCAAAATAGTTTAATTCAATCGCATAAGTGCGTGCTAGTCATAAGTGTTTCAAACATAGTGATAAAAAGAAAGCAACCCATCACTGACCGATTTCCATCGTCGGAAATCAAAGAATGGAAGAGCGCTTTCACGCTTCCTACCGAAGGATAAAACAGTGTGTTTTCGCTCTCGGGCAACACTGCATTCACACTTCCAAGCGCATTCATAAGCACTTATAACTAATATCCCGAATCTAAAAGAGTATCGGGAGGGGGAAGAAGCGCTCTTATAAGCGCAGCAGAATAAACAGTATCAAAGCAATCACACACAGTCTCCAAACCTATAATTCCGAGACAAAGAAAGGGTCACGATCTTCCGCTAAACCGTGAGCATTTACGAGCTATAACAAATTGGCGGACCGTTCGGATGAACATGGCATCTGTTGCCGTTTTTTGCTCGCATCGTTACATTTGTTGTGGCGGAACGGATGATGGGGCGCCCAGATAAGGCCCAGGATCGAATCCATTGCGGGCCATATCGCACGCCCCGATCGGCAGGTAGGTGCTACTTGATTGCGTAACTCTCTGGGGGCGCGAAAACAATATCGCCGCCACCAATTAGGAGCTAGCGAACGATCACGATTATTCGATTTGGAAACGGGACGCACGTGTTTTTAATAATTACACTCGCTTTCTCTCGCTCAAGTTCAGTGAGAGTGAGAAGTACCAGTCCGTGGACAGGGATCCTCGACCTTCACGACGAGCCGATCGGGGTGGCCGTATTTCCCATACAGATATTTGATTTGCTCTTGCGCTGCACGTTCGCTTTCTCTTCAATGGGAACATACACTATGGCTCCTACACACAATAAACTAAACCCACCACATTCTTCACTCCGAAAGAAGGAATTCACAGCTGTTTCACTTAGACGGAAATTTAGGTTACACTTTCTCTTACTGCATAAACATTCATTATTATTATAATTATAACTAACGTCTGGTTTTTAATTCATGTCTAAAACATGGATATATTTTTCATTTTTTTATTTACGAATTATCTATTTTATTCACTAAAATGATAGTTTCAATAACTCTCGTTTTTCTACACTCCTAATATATTTTTATCAATATGGACGCACGTTCTGAAATTCATTGCACAGAAATAGTCATTTTTTTTTCCCATGAAGGATAAAATATTTTGCCCTCAGTCTTCTCAGATACGTTTCAATTAAAATTACAGTAATTATTTTTATTTTTGTATGAAAAATTACAGGAAATTTAATAATTTTTTTTTTCAACTTACAATTGCACTTTTTTTTCTCTTTCGTATAGGTTCTTATCTGGTTTCAATTTAATGAAAAAAATTAGTACAAAGAGAATTAAAAAATTTTAATTTTCAATTTTAAAGCAACTTATTATTTATTTTTCTTCAGTTTGCAATGTTTCATCAGTGAAAATTTTAATTATTTCGCTTCAGGAGGCTTCGTAAAATGAGAATTTTTTTGTTGTTGGTGGTGTCTTTTTTTAAAATCCTAATGAAATTCAGATCACTTGTTTTTAGCATCTGATCACATTCCTATTTTAGGAAGTTAGTGTTTTTTATGTTCCCAGGTGAGCCGATTTCATACAATCAATTTTTACCTCTCCAATTCATCTATTCTTCAAACGAGGCGTGCATTCAATTTCCAAAATTGTTTAGTTATTAACATGTAAATAGATAACAAAAAGAAATGATTATTCATGAACGAAAACATCTTGTTTAAATTTCTAATGCATTTTTTAATAGTTTTATTAATGATCCATATCTGAATTTATATTCTTTTCAATCAATTTTAAAGTTTCCAGAAAGATTTATAATTAATAAATTTCGAATCTGAGGTACTAATTTTAGAATAGCATAACTACTCTCTATAATAATTGTAAATTTTAGTGTCTATTATATTCACTCACAAACGTAATTATTCCAAATTTAGATCACATTTTAATATAGTCGAATGTATAGCTAACGTACTAAACGTTATATGGATCATTTTACTCCTTGAAGAGAAAATTGGGGGAAAACGCATCACTTTTTACACAAACGTAATACTATTTACCATAAAATTAAATTCCAAATAATCAGTTCTAAAGTAAAATCCGTTTAGTAACTTTTCAATTCGTAAAGCATTAAACACGTGGACAAACGCTAAAAGTTTTAAAAAAGAAGCATGCTTGAGTAAATCTTCCATTGATATTTTTTTATTGACTGTCACTGGTAGACTAGAGGAAAGGTAATGATCCTTGAAACTCTATTATAGACAGAAACTTCTTCATAAAAGGTGAAAGGTAGACACAGTTTTTAACATTGTTTTAACTATAAAGTCCTATGTGACAAAAAGAATCAATGCAAATCCTCTCTTAATACGATCTCACTCGCTTAAAACTCGATCCAGTAGAAAAGAAAGAAAAAAAGTTATCTGTTTGTCAACTTCTTTGTCTAAAAATTGAGCGATATATGCTTGTCTGTGGGAGTAACTAACTTTATTGATCATCTTTATAAAAAATAAAAAAATTAAATCTACACCCTTATCAGTTTCGATTTAAAATTTATATGTTGTCATAGCTTTCCACAAATCTTAAGAAAAATTCATTAATTATTGAACATAAGAAAAAACATAATTTTAGGCACTTCTAATTTTGAGTCATCAATAATGTTATTCAATTTTTTTCTCCACAATTATCTCTTGCACATAATATTTTTTAATAGTAATCTTTGGAAATCCTTTTTATGTAGAAAATAATGCATAACAAGTTACACATAAAAAATATTTTGGCATTTCTTTTACGCAGCTTTTTAAAAAATTGTTTTATTAATTCTGCATTGATATATTTTGTGCTATTTATTTATGTAATTATTTCAAATTAAAGTTGAAAAAATTAATTCCCTAAACCTTTACTAATTTTAAGCTTGAAAGAAAAGTTCTAGACAAAGTTATTCATCTTAAGCACACGGTGAAAGATATCTTAACAAAAACAAAACTTTTAAATAAAAATAAATGGTCCAAAATTTACTTTTATTGATTAAAAACGCTTCCTAATTTGGTGATAAAAATTAGGCAATTTTTAAAAGTTAAAAAGTTTAAAAGTTAAAAGTTATAAAAGCAATTTTTTTCAGAGTTTTTATTTTTTCTTTTCTGACAATATCTTTACACACACACACACACATATATATATATATATATATATATATATATATATATATATATGTATGTATGTATGTATGCTTGAGACATATTTAAATTATTTCATCTTTAAAAATATTAAACATCAGCAGTTCTTTTCCAAAAAATCAGCGACTATAATATTATTCTATATTAGAAAATTTAAAGTAAGATCTTTTCAAAGTAAGATCTCAAAATTTTATTCTTTTAAGGTAATTTTTGAAAACTAAGGTAAGAAACAAAAAGCCCGAAAAAAAATCTGCTCTCTGAGAAATTAAAATTACCTCGACTAAAAAAAGTAAAGAATTGAAATTTACAAAAAATAATGTGAAGAATGTGTGAAATCAATAAATTTTACTATCGGCAATCACAATAAAATTAGAAAATAATGTATCTTGAGATGAAAAACCTCAAATTTGACACGGCGAAAAAAAAAAAAAAAAACTCATCTAACCATACCATTCATTTTTACTGGGTATTCAATATAAACACTTCGGTCAGACTTACGTAAAGATATACTTGATTATCTGTAAATTTGATTTAGAGAGGGTCTCCAAAGTTCAGGTGACCATAGTAAACGTATATTTCTAAACTGATAAAATTATCCATTGCTAGATATTATATATAGGCCATGATGACGTCATCCCCCCCCCCTCCCACGAAATCTTTGTACAAGATTAACGACACTGTGTTTGCAGATTCCTGTTTGTGTCTAAGGATTCAAACTTTATGATAATCCACTTTGCAGCAAGTAAAAGGTAAGACTCCTTATATTTATATAGATATATTCTAATTTAAATCAATCAAAGCAAGAACTAATTGAAATAAATCATAGTTTTCATAATATCGATTATGAGACTTAAAGGCAATGTTCAGGGTTATATCTTAACGTTGGAGAAACATAAAATTTAAAGTACATGGTTCCTCTATAAATACCACAGTGAAACACATTTTGGCACCTAGAACATATTGATCACTAATGGTAACATATTGAAGACTAATGGTTTTTACACACAGCTACAAGTGGAAATTAATTTAAGAGAATTAAAGCGTTTCTTTGGAGGTTTTGGAAATGAGATAGATGAGTCTCATATTTTCTTCAGAAGAGAAACTATAGGGTTAAAGATCACATAAAAATACATGACTTTACCTGTAAGTTTCATACATCTTAATTAAAAACACTTATTTATCTAATTTATAATAGAGCTATTTTTATAAAACTTCGAAAATTTGGATATTTTGATAAGTTCAATGGATGATCGAATGAATAAATAATAACAAAAATCCCATAGTTTGTAGCTGTGCGTACGGCATATAGAATTTTGCATGTCAAGTTCCATTTTTTTGGGTTACAATGTAGGTAAACTTCATGGACAAACTGACTGGGGTTAAAATTTTCAAATAGACTAGTGTTAAAAGGGCGAAAGACCGGAGTAGGGTGCAATATAGTTTGTAGGGATTTCTTTAGCTTAATTTCTTTAATAAAATATTTCTCCCATTACCTTTATTTGTTTAAAAACTTCAACATCATGACGTTATTTTTAATCAATTTCTATTCAGAGAACGATAAAAAGTATATCTACATTTATCATAGATATTACTCATCTAAAATAAAATAAAATTGTTACACTTTCCACATACATGCCACATAATTCACGAATCTTATTTCTTATTTACACTACATTATTTTTAGATTACTAAGGAAAGGGATATGAACAAAATTTGAGAGGGAAAAGAAAATGGAGAACGCTCTGAACCGCAAGCTTTTTTGCTCATTTAGATGGAAAAGAAGTATTGTTTTTATCAATTTTACCCTCAAGAATGACTAGCTATTTTGCGAGGAAAAGAGCCCTCAGTTTAAAAGAAAAATTTTAAAAATCAAGATCGTTAAAATGGTGAGATCATAGGGAACTGAGGAGTGTAGTTTCTTTGTGCTAAGTCACGAATACAGGAGTGTCTCGTATGTGCATGTGAATGACCTGCCAGTGGTATTCAGAGTTAGAAAAGAACGTTATTAAAGAACATATGCATTCAAAACTACGAGTATATTTTGAGTAACATGGATATAAACTCCAGGTCAGCTATATGGATAAAAATTAAAGGGTTTTTATATGACTTTCTTTTAAAAAAGTAACAAAATGTAGAATCTTTCAAGAAAATTGTTTAAGTAGCAAAAAATTACGATGAAAGCCCGAACAAAATGCTATTTACTGTGGATGAAAATAATTGATCTCAGTAATTAATAATGCACTGTGAAATGGTGATAAATCTAGTGTTCAATTTGGACCTTATTAAGAACAAGACGTTTATCAAAATAAGCCCTAAATGTTCCCTTGGGCTTAATGTCCTATGAGTCATTTGTCCCCCCCCCCCCAAAAAAAAAAAAAAAAATGATTTCAGCTTTTTAAAATGTAGAGAGAGGGATTTTATAATGGCCAGCTAGAATGGCCTGATTGTAAATTTAGTAAGTCTGCTTTAAAATCAACATTGAATCATATCAGTAGCTGTGAGATTTGAAACTTTTAGTATACATATTTTGGTATTGCGTTTTTATGCTGAATTTATACATTACAATTATAAATTATCCCTAAGAGTTACTTTTGTGACCGGATATATATATATATTTTTTTTTTAAGGAAAACTACGTACGTACAATTAAATTGTTGTTTTCGTTTAGGGCATTTAATACTTTGTTTCTGAATGGAAAAATGCATGTTATATGCTGACTTTAAAATATAGTTATGAGATTTTAAAATAATTCTAAAAAATTTTCATCAAATGTGAGCTAAAATAAATCTTTATATAAAAGGGGAAACGATCACGTTTGAGAAACCAAAATAAATCGATATTAATACAGAGAGAGAAATGATTTTACGGCATATTGGATTAATGATGTAAGATGCGTAAAACACTTCGAGTTCATAACGTTTATGTGTGATAGTTTATTTAAGAAATATTACAAAATTTGCGACCACTTGTTTGTAAAGCTTGATAACAAAACTGGCGAATTTTAAAATACGTCTCTAATTACCTTTTGGTATACCACAATTTTTCTTTAAGTTAGTTCATTCTTACATTACAAGAGACAAAAGAAAACTATGCATCTAACTGGGGACTTTAATTAAAATTAACCAAAAATTTGAAAATACCACAGGAGGAGACAAATACTAATCCATGAAATTTTAGAATTTTTTTTTCGTATATAAATTTAAATATATAAGTCACCTTTTTTCAGAATAATCGCGTGGTGAGAAACATTCAAAATGTAAATTCCTATCAGTTTTCGAGGGAGAATGTTGCTATTTGACAAAGGCAAAAAGTCAATTATTAATATTGACATTCCACAAGATACTAAGACCTCCTAATAACAAGGTATGTTTAAGAAAGTGTCTCCTTAGATCAGAACCCTGTGTATTGTTTATTTATTTATTTATTTTTTTTTACATACACATAATGAAGTACATCTCTATGTACACCACTCCTTGTTTGTAAACAAATATAATCAACGTGAAACGAATGATATCAATTTAATCTCTCTATTCATAGAAAAATTTTAAAAAGTTACTATTTTTTATTCCCAAAATTATCCTTCAAATATAAATACTTTTTGTCTGATATCTTACAGCATAATGACATTTCACTTTTCTCACAAATCTAGTATATGATTCATAATTTCCCCTATAGAACAATATGAATCATTTCATTAATTTCCTTAAAACTAATAATATATGATCTGTTATAAATTCTTTTCAGTTAAAATTCATACAACAGCTTAACTTGAAAATATTTTAATTCAGTCATTCTTTAAATGGGAAATGAGCTTTTAATTATAATTTTTGAGCATAAAAATACTAAGCACTTATTGTCATATTGTTTACACAAAAGAATGAAATATTTTTTTACGATTTAAAATAAGTCCAAATTAACCTATCAGTTTCATTCACAGAAATTCATAGCAGATGAACACGGAAAATTTTTAATTGAGAACTGACCTTGATTACAGAAAAATCTCAAACTTTAAAACACGCGACTCAGTTGCATGTTATAATAATAAATACTTACACCTTTAATCTTAATTTTTTTCTACAAGATGTAAATCTGAGATGGAATGATCGGTGTAAAAAAAAAAATTGTGCAAAGTATGAAAAATAAATAGTTTTTCACGAAATTTATTACTTAGACTTTTGTTTGTTTGTTTGTTTCAGTTTTCATATATCTGTAATCTTAAGAGTCGCTCGATGACAGTAAGAAATGTTTTATAGATAGAATCTTTAATTTTTATCCTCAAACGGATGTTACTAAAACTATGCACCTTTATCATTTAATATGATTACTCCCTTTTTTCGCTATTGAAACTACATGCTTTAATAAAAAAAAAATAGAAAAAAAAAGAGAGAAATGATGCTGAAACTTAGTGAGAAAACGGATGCTAATATTAGTAACTCATTTATCCGGAAGACAGCAATAGTTTGAAAACCACTACCCGTAGGGCATATGAAGTGATATCAGAATTACTCCATGAAGCTGTAGAAAACTCGCTGTTTTCTTATCAGTGAATTTATTGCATTTTGTTTCCCCATTAAACACAAAGCATAAATATTCAGAATATATAAGAAACGTGATCATTGCAAATACATTACGTGACGTGACCATAATGCTACAAACTATTTTTATTAGATTGTCTGAATGTGTATTTCTGAATTTCTGTTTCGTGTAAGGTTTTTTAAGCGGTGAAAGCCTAGACTATGCAACTTGTGCGGATATCATGATTGCATTTGTCTTTATGGCTCGAGTTGCTCATCATTTTTCCCCATAGATATATGATAAACATATTATAAAGACGAAAATAGAAAGAGCATAACTACAATTACAATGATGGAATTTTTTTTTTTTTGCTTTGTTATGTTAAAATATACTAATTATTATAATCTTCGAAAAAGTTGCCCAGAAAATTCTTTTGAAGGACTATCATAGTATATTGTCATTACTAATACCACCATCATTTTCCCACTAATACATTCCCTTCATTTTACAGTTTAGAATGAAGAAAATTCTTATTTTTAAAAAATCAAACAAAAATTGAATTTCTTCATTAGGTAAAAAAAAAAACTTATGCTGAACAATGAGAAAATCAAGGAAATATTTTAATAATAAATGTTGAATGTAATATTTATGTATAACTCTTAATTTTGAAATAGCAGGCTAATGATATACTACTATTTTTTACCGGTATGAACCTCTATTCACGAGATGGACCTAAAACCTTTGCATTAATCCAATATTTTAATATAAAAATAAGTAATGAAATTCTTACCTTGGCTTTCGATGTCTTCGGGCTCTGAGCTGCTGTGTCCACAGCATAAACATCAAGATAGAACATTCTTGCACCACCTTCCCTGTCTAATACAGATGCTGTAGAGATGACACCACTGAATCGATTGATTGCAAACACTCGGTTTTGAGGAGCCCCAGCAGCATTGGTCACAGCTGTCAAAAAATATTCCACCTGTTTTTCAGACTGGCCATGAGGATACTGTGCTCGCACACTGAGAACACTAGTTCCCACAGGTTTGTTCTCAAGAACTGATCCAGTATATTCTGCAGATCCAAACACTGGACCTTCGGTGTTCCTCAAGGTGCCAATTATTGTAACTTTATTTCTTGAAGATTTTCGCACGGACACAACGGCTTGATCAGTAGCTTTCACAGTAAGTGTGTACGTAACAGACGGTCGATCAATAGCTCTGGCGGTATATAAATCACCAGTAAGCTTATCAAGCGTAAATAAAGCCGAATCACCTCCTTCCAGTTCATAAGTCACCATTCCATTGTTATTAGCATCAGGATCACTGGCAGACAAGGTCATAATTTTGTAACCTTTCTCCATACCTCCTGGTAACACTCCAGCATCCATCGACACAAAGGTCGGAGCATTGTCATTGATATCTTCAACTATAATGGTTACAGTTTTCTCAACTGACAAACGCATAGAAGGATCTTCGGCCTGGTCGGTAGCAACAACAGTCAGACGGAAGGTATCACTATACTCACGATCGATAACTTTGGTTGTATAAAGCACACCGGTCTCGGCTTGCATTGCAAAATGATTTCCCGGAGGCTCCTGGTGAGAAATATTGAAAAGAATCTTTCCATTTACACCAGAGTCTCGGTCCTGAGCAGTGAGAGTTACAACAGGAGTATTTGGTGGTATGCTCTCTTCAATTTGTCTCACAACTGCTGTGCTTGAAAAGCGGGGTGCATTATCATTTACATCAAGAACTTTAACTACAACTTGAAGAGTAGTAGCTAGCCTTGGTGTACCACCATCACTAGCAGAGACGTTCAATACATAATTGTGTTTGTCTTCATAGTCAAGAGGTCTGGCCAGAAAGAGAGCACCTGATGGTCCATCTATTCGAAAAGTTTCTTTGAAATTTCCTGATGCTACTAAAAATGTAACTTCTGCATTGACACCAAGGTCACTATCTGTAGCAGTAAAAGTAAATATTCTAGATCCAACAGGAGCATCTTCACTGATGTTTATCATTCTTGTAGTTGAATTATCAAACCTTGGAGTATTGTCATTTTCATCAAGAATGTCTACACTGACAAGAGCTGTAGTGTTATGAGATACATCTTCTCCCATATCTCGAGCCATAACAGTCAAAATATATCTAGCTATAGTTTCTCTGTCAAGACCTTTAGAGACAGTTATTTGCCCTGTAATATCATCAATTTGAAATACAGCATTATTGTTACCGTGCACAATAGAATATTGGATATTTCCATTAATACCATCGTCTGCATCAACAGCAGCAATACGAATGACTTGTGTTCCTATTGGAGAACCCTCAGATATAGCTGCATGATATGGAAGACGTATGAATTGAGGAGCATTGTCATTCACGTCAGTAATGTGAACAGTAATTTTTGCCTCATCTCTCAGTCTTGTTACACTACCATCCATCACTACTGCATCCATGACTAAGTAATCATGTCCAGATGCTTCAACTAGCTGTTCTCTATCAAAATAACGTAATGTCCTTATGAAACCAGTTTTGGGATTAATCATGAAATCACTTTGTGTATTTGTAATCATATATGTTAATTCAGCATTACGACCTTTATCAAGATCCTCTGCTGAAAGTCTACCCACATAAGTATCTGGAGGTTCATTTTCTGCTATAAAGAACTGGAAAGTTTTGTTATCAAAAGTAGGATTGTTGTCATTTTCATCTATAATATGTATCACGATGTTTACTGAAGAGCTGCGAGGCACTTCACCATTATCTTGAGCAGTCACCGTGAGCGAGTAAAAGTCGCGTTTTTCACGATCTAGTGGTCTTTTTACGTACAAGTAACCATCCGGAAAAACACCAAATCTGTTTTCATCATTACCCACCGTTATAGCATAAGTCAGCTGTTTGTTTATTCCATAATCAGCATCGGTGGCTCTCAAGAGAAAGAATCTGTCATTTACAGGAACTGATTCTAAGAGCGATGTTTCATATGCAACATGATCAAACACAGGTGTTCTGTCATTTACATCTTCAATCATTATAACAAGTTCTAATTTTGAGTATAATGAAGGAACTCCTAGATCTCGAGCTGTAACAGTAACTTCATACTGACTACCAACTTCAAATCTAACAGGACGATTCAAATAAATCATTCCAGAATTTTTATCAATATAAAATGTATTATGAGGCTGAGCTGATAGTGCATACTCTATTTTTCCATTATGTCCTACATCCATGTCATATGCTTTTACCAGATATACTTCATGGCCAACAGGCCAGTCTTCTTTTACACCTATGGGTCCTTTTGGATGTTCAAAAGTGGGAGGGAAATCATTTAAATCTGTAACTGTTATATTAACTGTGGTTTGAGTAAATCCTAAAAAGTCGTAAGCCACAATAGTTAGGAAAAATTTTGCCTGAACTTCACGATCTATAGAGCGAGAGGTACTAATAATACCTAGGGATTCTTCAATTTGAAACCATTCTTCTGGATCACCATCTACAATAGAATATTTAATTCCAGACCTAACTGATCTACTGACAGACACTCTACCAGCCTCCCTTCCAAGATTAGGTTCAGAATTTTTCATATCTTCTTCTAAGACAAAACTGTAGCCTTTACTATGATCAAACTGAATGGTTCTGTGCTGGTTGTCTCCCACATATACATAAATAACAGCCTCGTCAGACATTTTTCTGTCATCCGGATTACGAACTGAAACAATTATTTCATATTTGGACATTTCTCTTTTACTAAAATGCATTTTAGTCTTAACTATACCTGTTGTTTCATCTATTTCAAATTTTCCTTCACCACCACTTACTAAACTGAATAAAAATTGAGCATTTTTACCCGTGTCAGCATCCGTAGCTGTCAGGTGAGCAACAACAGTACCAGCGGTGTCAGACGGTCGTATAGTATAAAAATATTGTTTTGGATAGAAATAAGGCTTATTATCATTTACATCCATAAGAATTATACGCACAGTAACCGTTGAAGATAGACATGGAATTCCTTGATCTTTTGCGACAATAACTACAGTATATATCTCTTGTTCTTCTCGATCTAATTGTTCTCGGAGAGTTAATCTTCCGTAAGTCGAATCCAAAAAGAATTTTTTGGGGTACAGCCGCTCTACATCTGGATGAAAAGAGTACTCCACACTACCATTAGTACCTAAATCATTATCAACTGCAGTAACTACTGCGACTAATGAATTTGGAGCGGCACTTTCTATTAGAGTAACATTCATAAAAGCTTCTGCAAACGCTGGTGCTTCATCATTTTCATCAAGAATTTGAATTCTAAGATACGTATATGTCCAACGCGGATTTGGCCCACCGTCTCTAGCAGATATTTTTAATTCAACATAATCCTGATCTTCACGATTAAGAGCATGAGATGTCGTGATTAATCCCGTGTGAACATCTATTTCAAACCAACGCCTGTCATTGCCTGATACTATAGCATAATAAATATCTGAATTTACACCCGTATCTTCATCTGTGGCACTTATTCCCGCTACGTAAGTACCAATGGGTACCATTTCCCCAAGTACAGCTGAATATTCATTCTTTTCAAATATCGGTTCATGATCATTTACGTCATTCACATGGATAATGAGAAATGCCGTTGAACTTCTGGGAGGAATACCTCGATCTGTAGCCGTAATCGTAAGATTGTATTTGCCTATTTGTTCACGGTCAAGGATGCCGTTTACACGAACAATATCAAAACTAGGTGTTGATTCCAGTCGAAAGTGCCCCAATTCATTTCCGCCTTGGATCTCTACCCAGGTTTCTCCATTTGGTCCCTCATCTAAATCTATAACACTTACAGCTGCAACAACAGACCCATTTTGGGCATTTTCATCAACAGTAGCGTAACTAGCAGTAGATGGGAAAAATCTGAATCTTATGCTAGGGTCATGATCATTAGCATCTAACAGATTAACAGTGACATAAGCTCGCCCATCTTGTCTAGGAGTTCCATGATCTCTGGCAAACACAGTAAAAACACAGCTTTTGGGGCATTTTCCCTGGGTAGGGCAATTTTGTTGACATTTCAAAACTTCAAGGGTAGAAATTACTCCTGTTTGGGGATCAATTGTAAACTGACTCTCTGAATCGCTTAGGAAATAGGTAATTTTAGCATTGTCATTAATATCATTATCAGTTCCTCTTACTTGTAAAACACTAGTACCAGGTGGGACACTTTCATTTAAACTCACAGAATAATCACTGTGATCAAATATAGGAGGATTATCATTCACATCTAAAACTGTTATATTTACTAACAAATAACCAAACCGTGGAGGATTGCCACCATCTTGGGCTGAAATATTTAACTGATAGAAAGATTTTATTTCTCTATCTAAACGACCAGTCGTTTCTAGGTGTAAATAAGGCGTTTCTCCACTTGGATTCGTAGTGACAACTAACCGAAACTTTCCATCATCATTACCCGAGACAATTTTGTAATCAGTGTTGATATCATTGATGCCAACATCTCTATCAGTAGCAGTGTCCAAGATCACTCGAGTTCCTATATTGGCACTTTCAGAAAAGGACACTTCTATGTTTGGCTCAGGGAAGTATGGAGAATTATCATTTATATCCAGAATGACTATTCGAACCTCCAGAGGATATGTGGGCTGACTACTCAGAATAACCAAATCAAACCTCTCAGTTGATAACATTTCCCTATCAATTTCCATGGCTGTCGTAATTACCCCTGTAGTTCCATTCAACAAAAATTCAGGGGGCTTGTCGTTGAATCGATATGTAAAATTTGGCTTCGTAGGGATGGTCCCTACTACAGTCCCTGGAGGTTGGCCTTCCTCAATTTCAAATTGCACCCGCATATCTGCTTCTCGTGACCTCATAGTTAACCCTGCAGCTTGAGGACCGGGCCCTTGTCCTTGGGTGTAACGAACAAGAAAAAGCAATAATGCCAAAAACACTAACACTGCGTTATTTCTCATTTCAAACCTAAGGTTAATAGTAAATTTCGTCCTAGGAGGTGGCCATTCACACTTTACTTTGGCCCAATTCTTAAATAACCTTAAAGTTCTCTTTATAGAAAAATCATAACTCGTTTTAAATCCTTCGGGATGCATTGCATTAGTTTCTAATTGTACATATTGCATTTTACACAAAACAGCGTGCACACAAATCAAAAAAATTAACTTACCCTGTCTGACAGGAGGGAGGGGAATGCTTCTCACCCCTTTTCATTCTCTCAAATTAAAAACAAACGGGATGAGCACAGCTCAAGCTTCAGGTAGACAATATCACGAACACTCACAAACATTTTGATTAAAACACAGTGAGAAATAATATTCTCATATAACCACAAATCATATCCTTTTCGGATTGGACGAATATTTTGATCTTCCTTTCATATAAGTTACTATTATCACATTTCATCCAAACATTGCTTGATTGGGAGGCCTGTACTCAAATATATCTTCTTGTAATCAAATAGCATGTTTACATCCACTCCTAACCGAGAGCAGAGGGCTGACTGCCGACCGCGAACTCGGTCCGCAACACACGCACCTTGTAAAAGCCGTGGAGAAAACAACAAAGTTGTGGGAACTTATCTTCTCTCTAGTTAGCAACAGGTCGGTAGAATCGGCCGCTGTACACAGGTGGTTTCGTCGATTAAGTTCACTCCGTAAACAATCCAAGAGTTTCTGATCGGGGCTACAACGTTGTCGATGGCTTTGATCCACAAGACCGATGATGGCAGAATCCGCCGGCCGATTTGTTTTCACTTTTGCGTTCCAGTGACTGAACTCGGCAGCAAGAAGTGCTTACGAAGGAGTCTCGCGTCCAGCATAGCGCGCATTCCTTTTTAGCCGCGGCGGCGAGGTCAAGCTGCTAACTGACGCTCCGCGGAAGGCTACACGGCTGGTTGGGGATTCGCGAGGTGCAGGGTTGCCACCCATCCTCAGCTGTCCCCGAAAAGAAAGTCAGACTTGCGCCACAAAAGCGCGCCAATCTTTGAATCCTCTTTAACTTTCCTCACATCATTGCAGGTGACACAGGCACGTACAAGCCTCCGCGGATGGGGTTAGCCCCCTCTTCTCAAATTCGAAGGAGGAGGTAAGCAATTACTTTCAGCCTCTGACGCAATATTTTAGTGCGCAAAAATATTGCAGTATTGCGTGCGATCAACATTTTTAGAAATAACGCCAGAAAAAGTTCATCGCACGCTGTAACTGATTGAGAAAAATAATTTTATTGCCATATATTTTTGCACTGCATTCTTTGTCAAAATTATGCATTGATTAAAATTATATTAATGTAGTAACTATTTAAAAATTACTGTAATCACTATGCATGTATTATAATTCGTATTTATTTAATTCCTATATTCGCTATTTAACAATATCAGTATTGTTTTTAATCAAATTCTGCGAAGAAAGCGAAGTGATCCTTTTTTTCATTGGTATTTTATTTTTTAATTAGGGTCTTATTAATAATTTGTTAATCAGCATAAAGTTTTCCTTGTAAAAATTTATAAAGGGAAATGTTCAGATCAAAAGTATACCTTTATCCATTATGTTTTACTTTATTAAATAAAAATACCAATGAATATTAACAATGTATATTTTTTAACTTGATAATATATTTACATAGAAAAAAACATTCACAATTTTACCCCTTATTATCATCTGTGTAAATATATACTTAAGAGATTATTTTTGCATTAGATAAACAATGTTTCTAAGGCTATGCATAATAGAATCATACAGAATTGTATTCACAGTGCCTACAATTTTTTAAAAGGAAATTTAAAAAGGAGATAGATTTATAAAACTTACAAAATCTTGGAATTTCAATGAAAAAATTAATAAATATCAATTTTAATAATCCCCTTCCTTTTTTCAAAATGTTTAATGGTAATTTATTATACACTTAAAGACAAAATCAGTACTATTAATTACTGTGCGTGTATTATATACATTGTGAGTATCATATACATTGTACAGATGTGTTTGTATCTGGTAATAAATTATAATTCTGTCTGACAGATCAACAGATGTCCCAATAGTTATTGTATAAATTCAGCACATATTTAAGGCTTTTTGCCTCGTTATATAAATTAAGAAAAGGATCTTTTATAAATTTGTTTTACTTTATCTTACTTAACTAATTTTTCATTTGAAACTCAATGGGTATTAAGTTTATATGGAACGTAATTATCTGATCATATCCTATAATCCCTTCAAACTATACGTATCGGAAAGTATTGTTAGGATGCCCCCTTACATAGTTTAACGTTTAAAATATTTTATAAAAATTTTCAGTTAATATAAAAATATTTTGAAAAAAATTTTGAATTTTAAGAAGGCAACAATAATCTACAGTTAAAATATCCTGTAAGTTCTGCTTAATAAATAGTACGGTACAGAGTATATAGTTGAGGGTATTAAAAATATCTGAAAATATAAGTTTTAACTTTAAGAACAATTAAAGATCATCAGTATACTGAAACTGTGAAAGCATGTTTTAGAGAAGAAAAAAAAAGTCTGAATTATGGATAATGTTTCTTAGTATTACTTTTAAGACGCTGTATTTTCTAACATATAAAAACAACTTATATTTCAAGATAGTATACAAAAGTCCGGGAGTTTTCATAAATTCTACACACAGTGTTCACCTTTATTTCCCCTTTAGCAAACTTTATTTATGTATTTTTTAAGTTTCTACCGCTGTGTCAATTTTTAATAGGTTTTAATTTTAAAAAGACTATTTAAAATCTTTGCCGATATACTCTACGGATTTCTTATAATTTCATTGAGGTAACACGTATGACAAAATTCATGCCTATTTAAAAAGTTATAAACACAGTTCCACGTATAGCTCCTATATATTCCCTAAATTTAGAATAGACGCATACATATATATTTTTAAAATTAATTCAGTTGTTTTAAGATTTTATAATTGTTTTTTCTCCGTATTATTGATCTAGTATTTAAAATCGCCTAAGAATTAATATGATTGTACGTAATTTAACTCTTCCCATCTGAGATCAGCAGCCACTCTATGAACAATTGTCCACTCTGTTACATTTTTCTTTCAAACTAGCCAACAGTGACCGAAACCTAATACGAATGAACATAATTTAGCGTTCAATACTTGATTCAAGCTGCTATAAGGAGCTTTGCGTGGTATTTTTTTTTCAATGTATCGTGTGCATACGACACATTCGCTTTCGAAAAAAACTTCAACTGAAATAACAATTTCTCTATTTTTCTCACCTGAGAGATAAAATAAAATTACCAGTGTGAGCTATCAGGATATGTTAAAAATGAAAGAAAATATTTTATTTGTAATTTTACAATTCTAATGTACAATTCTATGTATCCAAAATATATTTTTATAATCTGTTGCGAAATGTGCACTTTTTATTCAGTTAACCTTCAATGCTGCATAATATTGATTACTCAAAATAAATGTACACGTGAACACACCGATTAGATATTTACATTTATGGGTCTATAAATGAATTAATCTTACAACCATATTCTTCTAAAATAAATTCCGAAGAAAGTTGTCATCGTTTGATTTGTTTTTAACAATTTAAGTTACTCTGCGTATAGCTATCTATGTTTCTGTAATTTTATACATATTCCATGTGGGTTCTCATTTCTCTTGTCACGGGGGTTTCACTCTCTGGGCGTTTTGCTATTTATTTTCATGTCATTTTCGATTAATTATTGTTATTTATTTAATAACTTTACACAGAAAGTTTATGAAATGAAGTATATCGATGTATGAATTATCATGACAAAGTATAATAATGCTTCACTATACTTCAAACTCTTAACGAATTCGTTGCAAAAAAGTGTTTTCGAAATCCAATCTCCTGTTCACAAAAAAAGTATTAAGATGTCAAAAGAAAATACAATATTTTTTGTATAATTTGTGTCCTTAAAAGATAAACATGAAATTTTTCTTTAAAAATATTAATATTATACTCGATAAAAATATTAACGATATATAAACCCGTCCTATTTTATCTTATTTTACAATAGTTTATAGATTTTGAACAACCTTTAAGATTGACTTCAAATGGTAAATCTTTCCACAGACATAAACAGTAAACTAAATAAACAAATCTTAAAGAAGATAAAATCCTATGGCATAAATATATGGAAATCTCTTGATGATATTTTCTACTAAAACATCTTAAGATTTATTTTAATAAAAATATGCACAAAATGTACTTTACTAAAGTGCACAGTGTATTATTCTTCAATAATACACTGTCCCTTTTATTTCAGTTATGAAAAATGAACTTAATTCAAAAAGTTTTTTTTATTCTAAATTTTAAAAAATAGGCATTTAAGTATGAAGAATTTTTATGAATAAACATTTACTGTTACACCAAATGCAATTAAACATTAATTATTAATTACAGTTCAGTTTTAGAGTGACTTTTCTTAAATTTTCAGGAAACTAGTACTTTAAAATTATTTCTCCAAAGAAACTCTGAAATTAAGTCTTCTTCATGATAACTTTAAAACAAAATATTGATCTACTTTCCTCTTTAGGTTACTGTACAAAAAATATACAGTTAAAACTTTCTTTATTTTTTTATTTCATATATATTTTTCCTGATATTTGAGATATATCTAGAATACTAAATTGCATTGAATCAAATGAGAGTCAGAAATTAGCCGGGAAAAACAAATACAGAGCGAAATACAAACTAGCGCTGCGAAATATAAACGCACACAATTAATTCTAACACCTAATTATGATAGAATATTCTTCATGAGTACACTAAATCTAATTTAAAGTATTTCACAAAATACTTTAAAGTTTAAGTTAAATTATTTCTTTTTTAACGTCAGAGACGAAACTTATTTACTAGAATTCAACGCAGGATATTCCTATAGTTTACGAAATATTTGCCAGAAAACATACGAGAAATAAATCTTGTTGATTTACTTAAAGAATGTATAATATTCCGTGGTGAAACTATTACTAAATAAGGGTAAAATTTATCATAAAACTTATGTGCTTATATTGATTTATATCATTCTTCATTTTTGGTAACTTCTAGTTAAGCATTTTTTTACTTCTAAAAGTATCCCTGGTATCACAATGTTAATCAATACTTCATTTTAAATACTTCCGGAACTATGTTCAATCAATTTTTTGTATGCACAGCATTATAGACAAAAAATAAATATTTTTCTGTACGTTTTAACTTTAAATATACCTATAAAGAGTGGAAATTTCGTTTTTGACGCGGAAACTAAATCCTTTCTATGCAATACAAATTTACAAATGAGGCACACTGTGAATTATATTATTGTACTTATTACACTTCAAGACCTCGGAGGAGAAAGGACGAAAAAAAAGGCGATAATTTAAAAAAAATAGAAATCAATATTTTGATATGTTAAGAACACCGTATTATCACTTATGCGTCTATATTTACCCTTCATATCTTGTAAATATCATTTAATGTACGGACTACGAGAAAACAGTTGAAAGCTATGTATGTATATATGTATATATGTTATCAAAATTTTATAAATGTTCTAAAAATTAATTTTCATTGAAATATATTTAATTTAATTATATAGTAATATAAGTGTAAAATATTCTCCTCTGAATTTATGGAATGAATGTGAATATCTGAATGTGAATTAAAACCCGCATTCGCCCTTTCTATCCTGAGATCATTCCAAAACTTTTAAAGCGATTTCCTAACGGATTGAATTTCATTCGCCTTTTCTATTCCTAGATCCTGACTTGAAACATGAGATACACTGTACGAAATGACTTTCCGCGAGTAGAATTATGATTTTTGCAACTTAGTATACTCGGTATTTGAAATATCTTCGAAATTTGTTGCCTTAAAAAAAATCACGCGAAAAGACATTAGGATTTTCGCCAACAAGAAACAAAATTTATGCATAAATACGATTTTTTCCGAATTCCACAGCAAATAACTTTTCACATAGCTCACGTTTGGAGCATTATGTGATTTGTTTTGACTACCGTTGATTCTCTTTTTTCACACAATGTAAAACAAATGTACTAAAAGTTGATTACGTTTTGCATGAAGAATTTAAAAATAAATTCTATTAGAATTCTGTAAAATTAATTCTGAATAATTTTGTTGTTTTTCAGCACGCATGCATCAACTGGTTGTAGCTTAATCATATTTAAATTGCAAGATTCCTTGAAAACGTATACGAAAACTATTATAAAACTTTAATTAGTTGTGGTTTATTTTTTATTAATTTTTTAATAGTATTAAATACCGCAAATATATAGCTAAAATACATCTCTTTAGAAAAAACTTTCTATAAATTAATATTTCAATAGAAATTAATTACAGGAGAGAAACACAGGATATAAAGAAATGAAAATCAGTTTCTCATTATTTTAGCCGTCCAATTTTTTTTTCAGTAGTTCCCCAATTCTTTCGCCTGTTAGCATTGTATAAGAAAAATGTTTTGAAACTTCCCTGGCACACGCCATCTATTTATATGTGGGAAAAAGAAGCAGTGGATATTGAGGAATATATAATAAAATGATGAAAATGAAATATCTCTCAAGATGAGAGAAAATTTGTTAAGCCTCGATTTTTTAAACCTGTTGTTTGAGATAGATGATAAAATGAGATATGTTTGATTCATATTTCAAATGAGTTCAGTCAAATAGAAAAATTGATAACAAAAGCACAGTAAATGCTTGATTTTATGAAGCATTGAATTCGAAGCAAATATTTCTCTGATAAATAACTAATAACATATGAGTAGAATAAATACACGTCGGGATTTAAAAATTAATTTCATAATAATTATTTATTTAGATTTTATTTAATAATATTGTTTTAATTTTAAGGATTAAAGCATTATACCATGATTTCAGCTATATTCGCAATTAAAATTAAAGAATTTTTTTTTTTAATTTGGATATTGCCCTATTGCTACCTCAGAGTGTAATAATTTTCTTAACATGCAGCCGTTCCCTATAAATTTGTAAAAAAATTTCGTTCCGAAGTTAAAATTACTTGTCTTTATTTTTATTAAAACGTAAATACAAAATAATTTACTTTAGAATACAATTATACTTAAAATGAATTTACGCGGTTAGATGTTAACAATCAGATCGAACCGTTTCAATCCATATAAAGAAAAAGTCATTCTTATCAAAGAATCCTCCATAATTATAACGCATCTTTAGAATCACTTACTAATGTTTTATAGTTCACTATTTTGTCCAAATCATTCAGAATAATAATATGAAGAAATTTCTAACGCGGCCTATTTCAAAAATTGAGGAGATAATAACAATATCTTACATACAACTAACCTCCCTCTAGCATTTTTGACTTAATTCGTCTCCATCACTAAGGTTTTGAATATCCGTAATCAGTTTTGTTTATATAATTGGTCTCTAGTTATATTGTACCTGGTATGGCAACTACGTACAAAGTCTAATCTTTTATCGGAAATACTGCTGTATTTAACTATTGCAATTTATTAAACTTTAGAGAAAAACTATTGCAGTTTATTGAACTGTAAACAAAAGAGGTTTTTAGTAAAAATTTTCTCTTATTTTAAATATTAAAACCAATGTATTGTTTCATACCGGTTACATAATTCTTTTTACGTTTTGTCTTCACCATCAGTTTCCTAGATATTTAATTCTTCATTTTCGTGATATTTACTCATCATTGCGAGTTGATTAAATACGCATTCACTCAATCTCTATAATGCAAAAGAAAAAAATTAATGAGTTTTCAGTGCAATTATTTAATAAGTGATATTAAAACTTTTTATTGCCTTAAATTATTACTTTAGTGTATTGTAAAAATATAGCAACGTTCAATTTTAGGATAACTTAAATTTTATGTTTCAGAAGTAATTCATCATAGCATAAGTAAAACAAAAGGTAATAAAAGTTTGCTCTAGAAATATGTATTTTTATCGAAAGCAGTGAGTTATTATTGGTAAATAGTATAGAAGAATGTCTCGTAGGTAAACTACCCTTCATTCATATAGTTTTATTCTGAAAAAAAAAAGGAAGTAAGAACTTTTTTTAAATTTTACAAACTGAATTTTTTCAAATTGAATATGTATCACTATTTTTATATCAGACTCGAGTTCACAGTGAGTAAGTAAGATTCTATATTGTATCATTCATGCAAGTAATATTAAATCATGCCGCCCACATGGTATAATGTTAAGCGTCGTGACTTTCTACGCTGTGGTTTTGATTTCAAATCCCGAATAAAGTTTGGTCGCTATCGTGTTGTCTCCTCATAGGGAACAATGTTGACTCACTTAAAGGGTGCTCCCATAATAAAGTAGTAAGACTTAACGGTGAATAACAAAAGACGAATGTCTCGTGACAGTGCCTCCGTATTAGAAATTAAATAAATAAAAATATTTAACCTTTATTTACTCTGAGTATAAAATTTATTCGAAAGGATAAATGACAAAATTGTTACGTTTGTCCTCCACTACTATTTCAAAATGAGTATTTCAGAACATTTATGGGAAAAATTTTCAAACGCCATTTGGAAGCTGGCTATTCATTTTCGATTATATGTATATTGATCTCTTATTCCCTTATTTTTACTGGCTTTCAGTACTATAGTCTGTGGGTTCGAATCCCACTGTTGGCATGGACGTTCGTAGCCGTTCGGAATCGGCTTTAAGCAGTAGGTCCCGGTCTAATTTCACCTCGTGCAGCAAAAAATGACCGTAGCGATCTAAACCAGGACGAACTCTTATTTTTACCCTTTCTACCGAAATTTGTTCAATTTCATCATCGTAAAAAAATTTTCACTTCATGTAACTGTTCCTGAGACAAGCTAGGAAGAAATACTTCTTATTGTTATTATCTGTGGTTGTAATTTCAGGTAGTAGCCAATAATAGACAACTGAGGGAGGGAAACATTTCTTTCCGCCGCTGAGGTATACGCGTAGTCTGTTGAGGAAAATATACCTCCTGATACCCCCGGAAAAAATTGAGCGGATTGAGTATTAGTGAACCCAGTTCAGTGGATTAAAGTATAACTAATAACCTCAACAACAGCCAGAATTTAGGCTTACGTTAGTGCTATGATCTTCTAGGAATACTTAATGTATATAAAAAGTTAATGGTAAACACATGATTCTTATTCGTAAACTCATGTCGGTGTCTTAGTTGTTCTGTTTTTAGTAAAGTCTCTTTGACTTTTGGCACTAGTAACCTGGAGCAGTTCCAGAGTTAAATAGAATTTAAAAATAACTACACACACACACACACACACACACACACATATATATATATATATATATATATATATATATATATATATGTATGTATGTATGTATGTATGTATGTATATATATAATATATATATATATATATATATATGTCTGTGTATATATATATATATATATATATATATATATATATATATATATATATATATATATATATATATACATGAATTGTAGACACAAAATAGCAAAATATAAATGGTTTTCCTTAACCCAGCATTTTTTAAAAATTTTAACTGAATAACAAAGACTTTATGAATCCAAATCAGTTTGGTATCGCAATTTTCAAGAGCTCTGCCAATGCAGTAAATATTCGTGAGAGATAATACTTTCCAAAAGGTAACAAGAGAAGCATTATGAATTACGTTAAGAGACGACGTTAATCGAAAGCGAGTTCTATTTTTTTTAAAAGACATTTTTTTCTGGGGTTATAAACTTAGTGAAACTCTGGATCCATGTCTGAAGTAATACTTGTTCGTGCTGAAATTTTCCCTCAAAGTGACCACACGGGTCTTCATTTCTTTGACATTAGGCAAAGTGTCATTTCTTTGACATTGTATTCAAATGTTGATTAATACGAAATAAAAGGATTACTTAAACACATATACACTTATTAAAATTATAAATATATGAAATCCTCATTCACTTTAATTAATTACTTCCCAACATAATATTAAAAAAATAAAATTAAGCATACAAATCACCCAGGACTGTTTTTCATGTCTGAACGTTGTGATGTATGTGATAAGTTGATTTCTCTCAGTATCAGAAGTTTTGTAGGTCAAGTCTAAAATATATATTGACATGATGCTTTTGAAACTGACTTCGTAACTAAATATTAGTCCAGAGTCATATATCTTAAAGCCCTTGGAGTAGTGTTCGCAGTTCATAAAGCGAATAAAATTGTGAATCTATTCTAAATTTCTTTCGTATCTTACGCGTAATTAAGATGTAAATGGATGGAAAAATCCCCTATTCTTGAATTTATTGTAAATCATCTAGTTGATTGTATGTCAGAGAGCCTGTGGCAGTATAATTTATTTTTTAATTGTGAAAAAGCAATATGCTACGAGACGGAAAAAAAAAGAGAATGAATAACTATTTTTCAAAAATTTCCAGAATATGACCTCATACTCGCAAAATAAATTCATATTTAAGAAATACTAGTCTATAGTGATTTTTTAAAGAACAATACCTAGAAAGTAATAGGTGTTCTGCTAAGAGTCACCTTCTTAAAAAGTGAATGAAGTTTTAGAGCAATTTTTTATTCGTTATAAAAATAATTCAAAGTATAAATAGCAGAGATTTCTTTCCTCGAATTTCTTCCCAGAAAACAGTTTATCAACAAGTAAATTAATATTTGACGATATAACATTATTGGGCTCGTTTCTGGAAACATAAAACAAAAGAAACTTGTATACTAACAAACCTGCTTGTATCTGTAATTCTTTTTACATCACATCTATTATTACTGGTTTTGATTACAGTTAAACTTAAAGTTGTATATTCTATCTTTTTTCCCATTCTGAAAACATGTTTTCATCGAATATCTCTATAATTGAGCCATATTTTCGTAAACATAAAATATCTCACAAATGACCAATTTCGGAGGAAATAACAAAAAGGGTGATTACGGAATGCGAAATATGCAGTGAGCTATATTAGCCGTTATTTTCTTCGCCGTAAAAGCGATGGATGAGAGCGAAACATTTAAAACATATTTTAAAAACATATGAAACTGTTTAATCTGCATCCAATTGCATGGTCCTCTTTATTCAGAGGATAAAGACTTTTTGAAGTAGAATTCATGACTGGAAAAAGAAAAACCCACGGATAACAAACGGATGATTACCTTTTTCATAGTATGCAAAAACCAACAATAACCGAATGTTGCGTACTAAAAGATACCATCAATGCGAAATTAACTGGAGTTTGTTTCAATAATAATCTGTTGATTATGAATGGAATAGAGGAAAACAAATTCTATACTTGTTCATCATATTGTAGAGAGAGAATAAGACATTACCAATTGTTTGTCATCAAAATTCTTTCAGAATAAATTATGTGTTCTGGATTGGGTATTTTTGCAAGGACTTATTGAAAAGAAAATATAACTCGTTTATTAATTCTTCTCAAAAGAAACAAACAGAATTTTCTCGTGTAATATTCCTTTTTAAACTCATATTTTGAAATCTCGTTATTTGAATTGACGTAACGAAAAAGTGTGTCCTTGTCTACCTAAAAAAATTGGCCACGTGTTTTAAAGAGATCTACATAGAGCTGCTCAAAATACATCAGACCCTTCTCGTTCCCACGAATGTAATTCCCCTCTTATAAAAAATAGAAAAAAAATTACATGTATGGGACATTTTAAGGAGGCCCTACACTTACGAGGGATATTTAAAAGACGAAAAGCCGCTTAAAGAAAAATGTATCATCTTCAATATTAGAAATCAAACTAGCTTTGTTTGTTTTTGTTTTTTTAGAAAAATGATATCTCAGCATATTCAAGACGCATAAGTTTATAATACAGCTCTCGATAATCAAATGCATTTGTTATTGACCATAATATGGTATTAAAGCTGTTTCTCTTCATTTTTGTTGATTAAGTTCTAAAACAGATGAAATAAAGAAATTAAATCCTTGAATACTATCTATATATTCTTTATCTCTTACTTCCTTAAAGTTTTTAAGTTTCAATATAATTTCACCTTACTTGTTGATATGAATCGCATAGTTTTAGGTGGGGTTTTTTTTTCATAAAAATAATGACCTGATGCGTTTGAAGCAGACATTCCAGATAATCTTCCAGTGCCTTGATGAAATTTTATTATTTCCATTCATAAATTCAATTTTTACTTCATTTAAAAATGGAAATAATAATTATATTATTTCCATTCTTAAATGAAGAAGACCTTTATTAAAATGTAGTAGGGGTAAACATTACCCGAACAAATTTATTTTATAATCTCAAAAAACACCATGACAGTTACATTCAATACATAAACTTACATGGCATTAACGATTTGGAAGAAACAGAAATAAAAAAATTTCAGGTAGTCTCTTCTAACGAAACTACCGTGAGTTATTAACGTAGGATTACTTATCGTTGCTTACCTCTTTTGTATGTGAATATGTATGTATGTGTTATTTATATATGTACGTATGTATGTATATATATATATATATATATATATATATATATATATATATATATGTGTGTGTGTGTGTGTGTGTGTGTCAGTCAAAATTTTAATGCATTTTGGTACTTTTCTGTTTAACTGTTTACTGCTTGTCGAAGCGATACAGATTGGGTTTGGCATGCTGCCAAAATTATAACTCGCGAGGGCGGATGGACGGACGGTTTTGCGTCTGAAATTTTGCTTTCCGAAGGACCGTTATGGAGGAACGTAATCCTACGTTAAAAACAATTTGACAGGCACTTATTCTAGGAAAAGGAAAAAAAATATATTAGAAAAAGAATATTCCCTTTCTATTTTCTTCTTATTGAACTGCTGCACTGTTTGTTGGTGTAGGTACTAATGCTGCTAAAGGAGTTTTATCTGTAAATGTAAACCTATTTAATCAATTCAGTTTTCCTAAGACTAGTTTTATTTCAACTTATTGGGGGGGATGAAGTTGAAAACAACCATGTATGAGATATTTTTGAAATTATTCTAGCATGTCAGAACTCTCACGTTTTACAAGTAACCTGCATGTTAACGAATGGCAAGCTTTCTACGATGATTGCTTTCTGCATCAGTATCTGCAATTGGTGATTCTGAACAATATAGGTGAACTATGAAAGTTATATTTTGAATATATTAATTCAATAGCTTATTATGGTGAAGGAAATGAAGTATAAAGATATACACGATCGATGATGCTGCAGTTGAGGGAGAACGGGGGCAGATGCGTATCTTGTCCTTTTATGCAAATGCAGTGAATAGTCAGCAGTGAAAGTTTTCACTTTCATTAGCGAAAAAGAATAAACCATTACATGAAAGACAGCGTACTCTGGAAATGAAGAATAGAGACTTATCTTCGCTAACACTGCATAAGAGGATTTTACAGAGTTACTTACAACATAGGTTGCATTTACTTTCAATCAAGGTTTCCTATATTGTCAAGAGTTGCATATATCTGAAATGTATCAATTTTCCTACATATAAATTTCTAAACTTACAAAATTTTAAGTTTTTGAATTGTTTATTTTGCTCCGATGGAAAGCAGTTCTAAAATTACTTTTGAATGCATAATTTTTCAAAGTATCCAGCACATTTTTTTTCTCAAAAGAAGGAAGATTATATTCTAAAATAAATTAACTGAAATAGTCAATATATAAAGGTTTATTTTAATGTTTTCCATTGCATGTTTTCACTATAAAATCGTACATTTTACAACAACCAAAATTTTCTCGAATTCATGTTGGTTCTCTAAAAATTTTACTCAGTATGAACATTTTTCTATATTTTTATATTAAGTAATCATATTTTTGTATTAAGTAACCATATTTTTATATTAAGCACTATATATTTATATGAAGTAAATAATATAAAAATATAGTCTAGCATATTTTTCAGTACTCATCGGTGCAAATGACATTCCGATAATTTATTAATTTACATTTTCTGGGGGAGAGAAAAACTTAGAAGAACTTATTGATAAAACGTCGAGTGCACTCACAACAGTATATTATTTTATACAGTTGTGAGTGCATAGTATATTTTGCATTTAAAAATATTTGTGAAAAGGGTTCTTACAAAGTACTGCTTCAAGAATGTGATTAATTGTTATAAAAAGGCTTTCAAAATGACTGCCTCATAGGTTATGCAAAATATTTGATTTAAATAAGCTTTAACCAACCTTACCAAATGTATAACTTTGGCTTCGGACCAAAATTGCCCTGTTGGCACAAATAAATGTGATAGGTGATCTTAATCAATGCATTTATTATAAGAAACTTTCCTTTTCAGCTTATATCATTGCTTACATTACTGAGTTTCAGTTTGTACTGTAAATCTGATGATGTAAAATTATATGAAATGTATACTATAAAAAGTAGAATTTAGATTTATTTCTAAACATTATTTTTTAGTCACTCATTTAATAGATTCTTTAACTTATCTTATACCGTAAATTTTTTTTTTGACAAAATTATGTCTGACGGATTCAAAAAACTCATAGCATAGTTTTTAAAAAAGGTTTTCTGTACATTGTTTTCAGCATTAGCAGGGTACGGTCAGATCTTGAACCTCTAACTGTATAATAAAACTGCCTAAAAAATATAACTTATGCTATTGTAGTTAATGCATAAAGCCTTGTTGAAATTTTACATTTAAAATTACATTGCAACATGCATAAAATAATATTTAATTCCGTATATCTTTCCTCTAATTTTAACGTAGGATTACGTTCCTTCATAACGGTCCTCCGGAAAGCAAAATTTTAGATGTCCAGCGCCGCGAGTTATAAATCTGGCAGCGTGCCAAACCCAGTCTGTATTGCTTGGACAACAAGTAGTAAACAGTTAAACAGAAAAGTACCAAAATGCGTCAAAGTTTTAACACTAACACACACACACACACACACACACACACACACACACACACATATATATATATATATATATATATATATATATATATATATATATATATAAATAAGAATAAGATGAAAGAGAAAACCAGTAATAGCTCTAAAGCTACTTGAAGCAAGGAACATCCAACATGTAAAGAAAAGTATGAATAAGGTTTTTGACAGCATTTCTTCATCAGCGGTGTCAATACTGTCTAAAAACCAATGGATTGTTTCTGATGAGTATGATCTATTAAATAAACACACTCAGACACCGTACAATCCATTATTAACAGAAGAATTGAATAATGAATGAATTAAGTTTGAATAAAAGTACTTAACCAAAGAACACCAAGCCTGGCGCTAGTCAGAGTGGAAGTTAAGAACTTGTAACCGCAAGATGACTGACGTCATATAACTTGCAACCATTGAGGTAGTGGATACTCAGTTACAGACATACATAGGTTACCATATTTTAAGACTATAATTCCTTTATTTATTTAGTTATTATTATTTTTACTACTATGAGTTAATTATTTTTTTATTTTTCTTATGATTTTTATTTTTGTTTTTAGTAGTTATTATTTTCATTTTAACCTATTGTTATGTTTAACTTATTAATGCAACAGAACAAACTATTCATTAAAACAAAAACATCCAATTATGTTTTTGGATAGACTTACTGGGTAATTATTACGAGTTAGCACAGCTTTCAAGTCTATAATATGCTTAATCCTATTGTCTTTAGAACATAGCCTATTTATACGAACTAACTGATTTACAATAATGTAATTAAAAACAGATTTATGTAAACAGGTTAGATAATTTTGAAATTTAACAATATTAAAATTATAGTCAGATCTTTTGTCGTATAAGTCATAAGTAAATTTATTGTTAGTTCTTAATTTAATATTAATATCTAGAAAGTTTACATTAAGATTATCATGGCTACTTTTAATTAGTTCCAAATTAGGAGGGTAAAAATTTAAGTCTATAGGGTTATTACTTTTATTTATTACTATTATATCATCTATATATCTAAATATATTGTAATTGCTATTTTCTATATTATTAATTTCAAAATAATATAAGTATAAATTAGCTAGCATACTTGAAGCATTACCACCTTGTGGTACACCTTTGGACTGTAAGTATATACTATTATTATGAACTATGTAATTATGTTTAGTTTCTAATTCTAGGAGCCTATTGAAACGAGTTAGTTTAATTTCGTTGTTTAAGTATTGAATATTATTTTGTACTAACATTATGATTATTCTATTTAAATCAATTATATCAATATTATTAAATAGATCTTTAAAATCATAAGTTACAATATATTTACAGTTATCTAAAGTTTGTAGTTTTCTAATTAGACTATAGCTATTATCAATTATACCACAAACACCAGATGTTATATTTTTATAGATTAATTTAAGGTATTTTAATAATAATTTACTTGCTTTTGTAGCATAAGTATTATGACCACAAGTTACTGCTCTAAAAGCAATAGGTGTTTTATGAAATTTTGGAACTAAAGTTATATAAGGAAAATGATAAATGTTAGATGAAATACCTAGTAGTTTATATTTAGCTATGATTTTCTTAATAATAATATTAGTAGTTTCTTTTAATGGCTGAAAAAGATCACTATTTTCTAACTGTTTTTTTAAACATATGGCAAAATATTTTTTACAAATTATAGCATAGTTGTTGGCTGCTTTATCTACATAAGTGACTATAAAGTCATCTTGTAATTTTGTAATAGCAGCTTTAAAGTGTTTATAAGGATTATTAATGTTATTACTATTATTGGGTAATTTAGCTTGTACTAGTTTTAGTAAATTAATTTTCCAAGGGATGAAAGCTTCAGTAGGTACAGAATAATTAATTGCTATTTTGTAAATAAATTTATCTAAATCAGCATTTAAGAAACTAATTATTTTCTTATTATTATTAGTACTAGGTATTCTAAACTTAGTTCCTAAATTCATCAAATCTCGCAGTCCATCATCTTCCACAATATCCATATTGCCTGTTATTACATGACCATGTGTCGTATCTAAATAACTATTGTAAATGGGCAGATGACAAACACAAGTTAAATTTAATGACTCAGAAAAATTTTTGGATACCTGATTATAGTTAAATATACGTCTACCCATAGGCAGAGTATATTTAAAGGCACGTTTTATTTTTATTTCTTTTATAGGAAACATATCATGAAGTTTATCAAATATACTATTGAAGTTTATATAATTAAGTTTAAGGTTAGTAAAATTTAGTACACAAAATGTGTTATTATCTGAATTTTGTTTTTTATATAAGTTTATTTTTAAATGTTTTGCCCGTGTTAGTATTAAATCATATACCAGATGCTGATAATGATAATTCTTTAGTTTCGTATTTAAAAATAGTTGATAAAGCTTAATGATATGTTTTTTAACGATAGAAAAAATCCAAGCTTTTAATATTTTATATTTATAATCAATTATAAACCTTTCCTGAAAACTTATTAAGGCATTTTTATATATGTTACTATCAAAAGTCTTACTTTTATTATAACTTTTACCTCTTTTAGTTCTTTTTGAGGACTGTGTATCTACAATTAGATTAGGGTAAATAGGTTGAGCTGACACATCAGTAAAATTAAATTTAACTATATTTTTCTGTTTATACATTTGATTAAGGCCATATGGAAAGAGAGTTTTATGTTTTTGCATGTAAATATTTTCATAATATAACCTTTCAGAGGGTGATTTAATTATATCAAGTATGGAGATTACAATATTTTCAAAATTATGTTTTTTGAAGTGATCAAATTCAATGTTAAGTGGTTGACTATTTATTGTATTATATTTTTTTATATTAGAACGGTGTAAATTTATTCTAATATGTAGAGGATTAGAAGTTTGTCATATATATATATATATACAAAAGAGGTAGGCAACGATAAGTAATCCTACGTTAGTAACCCGCGGTAGTTTCGTTAGAAGAGACTACTTGAAATTTTTCAAAATAAAATTGTAGTTTCTCTCTGCTTTCATAAACTCTGAATTATTCTAAATTATGTTTAAAATAACGGCTAATTTCAGAAGTGTAGAGCAGATCCCTTTTTACACAAATATGCATCGCCCTCTGTCACTAAATGTTCTTCCATTCTAAGAACAAAAGAGATTTAACAAAGAAAAGGATAGATATTTAATTTTTGCAGTCACATTATTATTGTCAACTTCAACTTTTAAAGAATAATTGGCGGAATAAAACACTCTGTGCAGAAAAACCCGTCCCCGTGCTGGAAAACATACCGACAGTTATTAAATATTCAATAAAAAAATCGTCACATCACATTTTACAAAAGATGTCTCCCATTATACATGGAAAAATTGTATAATTCCCATTAATGTTTGCTTTTAACGACGAACTCGTAAAATCCGACATTCAGACTATAAATCTAGTCTACTCCGATAGTTAGATTTTTATTGCCTCACTATCAAAGGCACTTTATCTTTCAGTTTTGATACATTAAAAATTAATTGTATAGAATACCTTCTTGGGCTATCAGTTCATTTGAGTGGCCGGAATAAGGCCTACGTTTTTATTTTATTTTTTTTTATCAAAAGCTTACTACACAGCTGTGCATGTAAAAAAATTTAAAAGAGTAAAATAAGATTTTCCATATGCCCAACATAATTGAAGAGTAAAATTATATATGCACCTGATACTTATAAGGCTGATACTTTTATTATAAGCGTATCAATTACAGGAAGCTTTAGTTGAAGTAAATTTATTTTATTAAATTTTACTTGTTTTTGATCGTAATTTTGCAAATAAAACGAAAAAAAGTGTACAATTCAGTCTCATTGAAATTTTTTAGACAAAAAGACATTTGTTTGCCTCTCTATTTATCTAGAAGACAATTTAGTCATCAATCCGTTCAAACATCGAAAAAATAGTGTTTACAAAGGGAATTATTTCTGTCCCCTCTGTAAATTATATAAAACTTTGTTATAAACGAAGTTGGAAAAAAAAGCATCACGTAGTTGCCTATAAGAGGAATATTAAAAAATATATCTATATATTTGTGGTATCAAACTTTTCATCATAAGATATTCCTCTTATACTGCAGTTACCGACAAAGAAAAATATATAACCGATAATTAATGCGGTTTGTTGTTATAAAAAATCAGCAAAAGGCAACAGGAGATTCAATAGTAAATTAGTGACATGTTTCACTTCATACCTTTTACCTTCTTTAATTTAACTTTCAATTACTTTACCACAAAACTTTCAGCTCAAGCAGAAACCACACAATTTTCCCCTCAAAGCAATATTGCCTCATTTGAAAATAAAATAATAATGATAATTTCGGGAATTTTGAACAATACCTGAAGTAAACTACGATTATCTCAGCTTGAACATTACTTTTTTTTCGGGTATTTTGCATCTGTATGCAATATCATATATTTTTACCATTTCTAGGACAAAAGTAACAACCTTGTGCAAAACAAAAATAAAAATTAATAACATGTTTGATTCCTTAAAATTATCATCATATATAGAATTTCGTACAATCAGAAAAGGAAGTTTAAAACATCGAAGTGAAACTTGTAATGGGAAAAAGAGCTTATTTTCCCACTGGCTTTTCAGCATTCCTTTAATTCTTGTAAAGAGCATCGTATATTATGCGAAACTAAATTTTTGATCACTGGATTAGTAAGCGATCGTCAGCACACATTTGAAACACAATCTTCGAGAGCATCTCTTACCTGCAGACTTAAATCATAAGAACTGTCAGCATTGTTCTTTTGTTAATAATTTTAAAAACACAAGTTGAAATGGTCAACAAATTTTTCTCCGGGCAATTTTTGCTGGTAAGAAAGTTGTTGTTTTAAGACTATTTAATGATTACTACCTCTGTCTCTGAAGATATAATGTTAACTTTACTGTCATCCCTGTAAAAAAGCACTTTGCAAATGCTAATGAAAATGATCAAATAAAGTTCAGAATTAGACATATAAACACACACACACACACACACACACATATATATATATATATATATATATATACAGGTGGTTATCAAAATAATGGAAACACTGAGAAACATAATGAAAACCTTTATTAATACGGAGCAGGATCACCTTTGTCATATAATACCACCTGATTCACCTTGAAACTGGATTATACGAGACATAAATAGTGGTTAAGAATATATTATACGATTCTTCAGGGAGAAATCATGAAAGTTCCTGTAGAGATGCTGTGGTGGATATCGATACCTTTATCTATCCGCTTATACAGATCACAGTGGTTGGACGATTTATAGTCGGGGGATTGTACAGGGTAAGATAAGATATTTGACTTCTTTTTTATGCTCTTCAAACCAATTCTTGATAGATTTAGCTGTATGTATACGGAGATTATCATGCCGGAGAACGCCATCTCCTGCAAGAAACAATGTTTGCACCATAAGATGGACTAGTGAGCTAAAATTTCGACATAGTCCTTCTGATTCAATCTCCCTTTTAGGGTTACCATAGGGCCTGAAGAAAACCATGAGATGCCATCCCAAACCCTCATAGATCTATCTCCATGATTGACAGGTGAGATGAGACAGCCAGAATCTTACGCTTGTGTAGGTGTTTTCCAGACATACGCACGTCCTGTTGCGAGGAACAATATGAATAATGAATAGTTGGACCAAATGCCGTTTTTCGACATATTTCTCGACCAGGATTTGTGCCCGTACCATTGTGGACGATATTTTGTATTGCCATCTATTACAAGTAGATTGGGAATAACTACTCTTCCGTAAATTCTTTGTTTGCGAAGTTCCCTTCTACCTCTAATGGTTGATACCAGAACATGCAGATGCCAATTGAGCTCTTCCGTCATTTTGGTTGCAGTTGTTTTCTTTCTTCGTGTTACAATCCGCTTCAATACCTCGTCCGTCTCTTTCTCTCAGCTCTCCCTTTCGTCCCCTATTCTGTTTGGCAAAGAATGTTTTTCCGTGCACACTGTATGCTATCATGACTTTCGATACCATAGCTCCCAAGAAGCACACATCAAACCCGACCTGGCCGAAGCCCAACTGGTTAATCGATACCATAGCTCGAAAAACACCCATTAGCCTGGGGGTTGCAGTAAGAGATATCCAATTTAAACGCACTCCAACAATTTGCCCTTTTCACGAGGTCTGCAAGGTTTGACATTTTACGCTGTTCCCCCCCCAAAAGAACGATGCCCTTAGCTTCATTACTGCTACCTGATGGTATAATAATACATACACTATATTATATAAAAAAATACCGGTGGCAAGACTTGTTTTTTAAGGAATACGAAGCACATTCATAAACACCACTAATATTGATAGGTGTTTCCATTATTTTGATAACCACCTGTGTATATATATATATATATATATATATATATATATATATATATATATATATATATATATATATATATATATATATATATATATATATATATATATATAGGCAGGGCCGGGCCGATATATAGTGGAACATGAGGCAAGTTTTAAAAGCAGCACCTTTTCGAATTAGAGACTGTTAAGCAATGAATGTATCACTGTTAAATATTGTGTACTTTATAGAATAACTGGACATTTTGGGGGAAAATATGTATTAAATAGAGAGAAAATTTTTATTTTAAAGAAACGTAAAATTTTAAAAATGAGAGAACTTAAAAAAGGCAGAAAAAGTATAAATCTGATTATAATTTGTTGAGTCATAAAATAATTACTCAATCTCTTAGATTTTATTGCAGCAAATGGCTCGATAGCATCTCTATATTTTACTGTTTTAGATGATACCGTCTATAGAAATGATTGCTAGATCATTCCATCACTATTAATAGGTTGTTGCTCGTAGATAACTCCTCAAAATGTTCAGTCATGAAAAATGGTGCTCAGTTGCTACTACTTCTACAGGAAGTAGAAGTCTTGGAACTACAACGACGTTTGGAAATAGGCATTCAAAATTTATTTCTCATAATCTCAAATTCAGCCGTTTATAACAAATAGTCTAAATATGCGCTTCTATTTGAGCATTTTTAATAATTTCGTTCTATATTAGATAAAACCACTAATATTTTTTCGTTATTCCTTAAAAATTTCTTAATTTGACTCGGTCTCATTATGGTGCCTATTTCGATTCGGCACTTGGGGTGATCGCCTCGCCGTCGTCTCACCTATGGGACCGGCCCTGTATATGGGACCTCAATAACATCTTCAAATATAAGAGCGTTTAATATAAAACTTCGAAAAATCGTAATCATAATAAATTGAGAAACCAGAATCCGCGGAGGGAAATTGTTAGGCTTAAAATTAATTTAACTGCTATAGTGATAAAAAAAAATATGTTCGCTGTTAATTATAGTGGTAAAAATGTTCTAACGAAAAGGGAAGAAATAATTTTTTTTTCTTTTTGACATTCAGATGCACGAAAGAAGATACTGAAAAATTTTAAATCCATCATCACCCACTTATCAAATGATAAACTCTAGCAATAAAATATCAAAACCTCATAAGCAAACAACATTTAGACAACATCTGTATATTTAAGTTGCTAAGCCGATTCTTTGGGCAGTCCGTGAGAGAAAACTACTGCACCCATTCACTTCATTTTGGTGTTAGACGAAAAATTATAATCGATAGATGTGTCAAATTTGCTTTTTGTAACAGCATCTTCGATAAATTAGCGATAATTTACAATTAGAAATTGCTTTCTTCGCATGCTCAGTGACATGTTTAAATCGGGCTGTAGATACTTACTAAGCACATGGCCGCATAAACACGTTAATTTGTTTAGTCGGAGGAATCTGTCTAGCTCTCTCTCTGCCATTTTTAATTTTAATTATGTTTGTGAGATAGAGAATTAAACCTGACAGAAATTTTACTGTGTACAATGGTAAATTTTAATTTGTTTTTCTCTACTCTTTGTATTATGATTTTCAACATTTTACTGAGTTACAGAGTTACTGAGTACACATACCAAGTTTTAATTTTTCACTGAGTAACCATATTTCTTTTTATTGGGTTCAATAGTAATTTTTTAAAGTGCATTTCTCCATTCTTAATATTATGATTTTCAACATTTGGCAATTATGTGTTGAGTGCAATTTGTGTATTAGTACATTAATTTACTTTCCAGCCGTCATGTTTCGACGGGTACCAACTAGTGTAAATAATATTCATAAAAAATAGGATACGTCTTGCACATATTACACTACGAATAACTTCACAATGAGCTATAAAAGATATGGTAATGTCTAACAACTTATCAGTCATCCCCCACCATATAAAATGATCTATTTAGTCATTAGTAATTAAAAAAATTTCCACTTCGTTGAACTTAGGCACGAACATTGCAAACAATCTTATAAAGTTTTAAAAAAACATTTGTAAGAATTATCTAATAAGTTGATTAGTTTTTAGAAGCCTGCGGTTATTTTTTGCCATGTCAGGATTAACTAGACCTAATCACTTTATAAGAATTTTAATGCTGCAGTTATATAATGAAGCTTACATATAGCCGTTAATAAACTAATCATACCATAAAAGTGTGCTTGAGAATACAATTACTCTTGAGTAAAATCAAGTTTTTTGTACTAGTTTTGCCTACATACCACTTTAAAACTTGGTATAAGACTACTTATACCAAGTTTTAAACTGGTATGCTCTGGAAGCTCATAGAACTGGTAGCTCATAGAACACTAAAGGATGGTATAACACATCCTTTAGCGTTCTGTAAAGTGTAACGTTTATTTCTATTTTTCTGTTATTAAAAAATGTAAATAAAGTTATTAAGATAAAGCATGACTTTTTCTATTATGTCTAACAAATTACATAAAAAAAACATAATTTTATGAATACATGATACAAATTAAAGTATACGACATTTTTCTTTTACATCATATTGAACACATACATAATACAAAATATACATTATGCAGACTATTTTATATTTATATATCTAAGCTTTGTTGGATCGATGTATGTACATATAATATTCCGGATTGCTGTTCATTACGCCAAGAATTTTTCTATTGTTTTCAAAAGTGTTCAGTAGAGTTCACATCTGAGAATAGAAGAGGATTGAGAATCGATAGATCAAACTGGAAATGATAGTCTACCAATCATTTTCTTCTCATTTGATGGGCCTTTACGTATCTGAAGTAATCCATTCCAGAAAGATGACTGCTTTCAACTGCTGTCATCGACTACAACCTCGTTTTTTCAACTGGTGTTTTTACACAAGTTGCAAAAAGTTGTTTACAAGTTGTTTACTAGTTCTACACATTATTTCATGGAGTTTATACATAGATGCCACAAACTGGAGACTTTTCTACGCACTGTTAAACAATTACTAATATCTTTAGTGAAAGGTCCCTTTTTCTTTCTTAGTTGAGTCGACCGTTGATCTATTGTACGACCCCGTAACACAAAAAGAGAAGAAAGAAAGAAAAATAAGATGATTTTGAGATGATAACGGCTTTCGGATACATTGTTTGCATTCCGTAAACTTACTGAACTGCAGTTGAACCCAAACAGTACACTATATTATTTTCATTCCAGACATAGAATATATTCCACAGGAGGCAATATGAAGGCAGTTTGATCTATCGATACTCAATCCTCTTCTATTCTCAGATGTGAACTCTACTGAACACTTTTGAAAACAGTAGAAAAATTCTTGACGTAATGAACAGCAATTCGGAATATTATATGTACATACATCGATTCAACAAGACTTAGATACATAAATATAAAATATTCTCCATAATGTATATTTTGTATAATGTATGTGTTCAATATGATGTAAAAGAAAAATGCCGTATACTTTAAATTGTATCATGTATTCCTAAAATTATGTTTTTTTATGTAAATTGTTCGACATAATGGAAAAGTCATGCTTTATCAAAATAACTTTAATTGCATTTTTTAATAATAGAAAAATAGAAAAATTTGAATAGTGGTCCAACTCCACTTTTTAAAAAAATGGAGTTAGCCTCACTTTCATGTTCATAGAAGTCATTTCTACTTATTTTTAAATGGTACACTTCCAGGTTATTTCTGCTGCCAACAGAGGGCATTACAAATCAGACTTCAGCAGTCATTTCTCAGCACTCATTAGACTTTAAAGCTCCGTATCTCAAAATGAACAAGAATGAGTTTGACCACTAATCAAATAAGGCCTTCATATATTCTATAAGTCAGTATTTGGGTATTTGTCTATTACACTCACCGTTCGTGTTTATATTGAGAATACATTAATAGATATGAAACTCGTGTTTACAGTAAAGTAGAAATGAAAAGACATTGCAGAATTTTACTAATTTTATTGTTCACGGATACAACAAAAGCACAAATTGTAAATCTAAATAAAACACATTTCATAGGTTATAAAACTCATTAAATATATGAGTTCAAAATACTGTATTTACTCGTGTATAGGTCGCGTGCGTTTATAAGCCACACCTGAATTTTGAGACAACATTTGGGGATTTTTTTTTTTCTGAATTCCGTTGTAGACTCAAAGTAGCATCGTTCTGCGAAATGTAGCAATGCCGTACATTCCTTAGAGTTCAATGCTCGCCTAACAATACCAGGTACAGCCTTAGCTGATGGTGGTGAAACTACAGTGTAAAAAAGATGATTATATATATACTAGTACGCTTAGGAATTATTTCTCCCGAAGACAAACTCTTGGGAACTCAAAAGAGTTTTATTAAATAGTCCTAAGGTATCATATATATAAGCAATAATATTTACAATACATTGAATTGCCGTGGGCATGATACGGTGTAATAGGTTGTAAGGTATATAGATACTAATGTTTTATGGTAGTAAAGTGTTCCAAACTAAAGGGTGTTTACTGTATTTAATTTTAAAATTCCGTGTATAAGCCGCACCCCATTTTTACCGACCTATTTTATGGAATAAAAGTGCGGCCTATACACGCGTAAATACTGTAACTGTTTATATATATTTTAAACATTTTAATACTAACCTATATATTTCCCCATTATGTTTTTCGTCACCACGGCAATTTTGTTCTTTTGAAAATTTTCATTTATAACTGGTATTTCAGGATCTCTATATCCACACTACATGCAATATTCCTGACTCTTGGAGTTCAGCAGATATAGTTCAATAGGAATAAAGCTATGTATATTCTATAAAAATAAAAATGGGCTTTATAACCTTGCATTCTGTTGTCCACCCCAGTATAATAGTTTTCGAATTGTAGACCCCTTAAACTTCTCATTACAATTGCATTAAGGGGACTCACTACCCTTAAATCTTTAAAACATTCGATTTTTTGAAAAAAAATATATGTTAAGGCATGATCATTTCTGAACAAAATAAGCAAACCGCATGAAATTATTCCACTTAGTTCCGGAGATTTTGATATTCTAAATATATAATTACTGATCAAGTTTATGGTAAGAAAAATTTTAAACTCATTTTTCTCAAAATGTAATTTTGCGTCATTCCGCAACTGATATCTCAAAAACTATGCAACATAATTCCATGAATTTTTATCACTGCATAATCACGTTATTTTATTGCGTCTGAACTAGAATTATTGCAATCACTGCACATTTTGTTATTTTTTCAGGGGTAAATTAAAGCAAAAATTTTAAGTATATTTTGAACAGTTTTAAAAAATTGAAAAAATATTTTAATGTTGAATGTTTTATGTTCAATTGTATTTTGAATTACTTATTTTAAATATAAAACAGGAATTATACATTTAAGTGTAAAATTAATTTCATAGTTCTGCGCGCAAGCCAGTATACAATAAAAATACTTAAAAAACAAGGTATATCTAAAGCAGTTTTAAAAAAAAATTATTTAAAATTATTTTGAAAGTTGAAAATTTGTTTATTAAAATAAATATATCAATTTATCATATACATAAAATTTGGAAAAATTGGGAGTAAATTGAAATAGTTACAAAGAGTCAAAAAGTATGAAAATATGCCTTATTTCCTCGACTTAAAGAGTCGTGAGTCCCCTTAACTCTTTTTCTCTAACTATAATTTAATTTTTAAATAAATTCATATCAGTTGCATATGGTAAAACTATTTTCATGGTTTATTTTTAAAACATGGTTTTGCAATTTTAAAAAAAAATTAATAGCGTATTCATTAAAAATAATTATGGACTTAAATTTATGTTCAAAACAAGCAAATAGATATATGACAGGCATCTTTAACAGTGATTATTAATTTATATTTATGTTTCAAGACACATTCCAAATATACATTCTAAAATATGTTCGACTCCTCATTTTCAACATCCAGTTAAAAAAAATAAAATCTTAAATAAATATATGATGCTACATGCGCGCTAATAGTAAGTATACAAAATAAAGAATTCACGGAGGATATATAGAAAGGCAAGGCTGTTTATTTGAGACAGTGTACAATAAACCCGGAAATAGTTTTTTTAATATATTTTTGTAGTAAATACCTGACAATTAAATTTCTAAACGTTAAATAACATTCGAAAGAATTAAGTTTCTGAGCATATCGCATTCAAAATAAGTAACTATCGTATTTTCAATTTAAAAAGCCTTATTTGTCATAGCATTTAATTTTCATGTCTTTCCACCATTAAAACCCTGTGTTTGAATATCCAAATAATCATTACGGGATACACTTCACTTCTCGTTACGCATCATGGACTGGGTTAAAAATCTGCTCCATCAAATGGTCATTAGAAAAGAGAATACTGTAATTTAGGATATTTTAGAAAGTTTCATTCTCCTGAAGAAAAAAAAAACCATGAAAATAGTTTCGAAGGATGGAAAGATGATATTGATTCCATTAACCACGAAGTAAAACAACATAGTCTTTAGTTTCTTTGTTTATCCCCCCTCGCTTTTCTCTTTTAATATCACATTCTGAAGGATTTATGTGTTGTTAGATCTCTATTTTATTTATCACTTAGGCAAGAATAAAAGTATGATCTGAATCACATAACGAATATTTCTACTGAGTCCATGTGCATAAAATATGTTCCTTACCTATGGCATAGGTTATAATTATTAAGACTGAAAAAAAGCCATTGCCCTGTAGGCAGCATATATTCGTACAATATTCAAAGAAGAAAAAAAAAAGCAATATTTTTTAAGAGGAAATTTTGCACAATATTGGATATATATATATATATGTGTGTGTGTGTGTGTGTGTGTGTGTAAGTAAGTAATAAAACTTTTAACCACCTCTAATCTTTAATCGCCCGTAATACGAATTTTTTCTCTATATGGTAACCTATCCGTCCTTTGGCGATTTACCCCGTCTTTCCAATACTAACCTACCTTGCCAATTTTCGGCAACCCGTTTAGAGCTACTTCGGTGTGCTCGCCAGAAGAGGGTCCGACGCAGTCATTGTAAGGTGG